>NW_019104600.1:604460-698620 GCF_001995035.1 Momordica charantia
AAACTTCTCCTTCTGTTTTCTATATACTCTCTATCAACATTTTTCTCTTTTTTTCTTTTCCTATGAATTTGATCAACAATCCAGAAGCTAAAATTTGAGCACAAGCAATAAAATTAGTGTCATTGTGAGGAGGAGAAGAAGAAGAAGAGCTCTATATCTGGAGAAGCAAAGAAGGCAATTGGAGAAGGTCTCTGTAAATTAGAACAATTGGAGAAAATCCTCTGTTTTTTTGGAGCTGGAGGGCAGATTTTGATCTCTGGGATTCTGAATCTCTCTGCTTTTGGAGTGCAGCACTCTTCCAAATCACTGCTCATGCTCTCATTTTCCGCCATGGCTGCTGAGCTTGAAGCTAATTCGACTGCGGTTTCGGTTTCGGTTTCCTGATTCTTTGGAGGAGGAGAAGGAGGAGGAGGATTTCTCTTCTTCATCCTCTGTGGGCTCTTCTTCTTGATCTTCTTGCTCATCTTCATCTTTGTTCTTGCTATTCCTCCTTTGGAAGCCATGGATTGGTGGAAAAGAAAGGATTTTGGATGGAATTTGTTCAGATACAGAGAGTTTTGGAGAGACCCATTTCAGAAAATTGGGTTTTGAGAGATGGGTTCAGTTGGGAAACGCCATTGGAGGGTGGGTTGAAGCTCTGAAGAAGGAGGAGGAGAAGGGCTGAAAGAGGGAAGGGTTTGGAATTTGGAATTTGGATTTCTATTATAGTGAAGGAGGGAAAACAAGGCACATGTCTACTTTATGTCATATTTTGAAATGTGTTATCATAGTCTTTTACTAATGTTTTTTTTTTTTTCTCCAATGAGGGGATAGTAATTGTCTTTCTTTTTTAAAAAAGGAAAAAATTGTTATCATAGTTCTAATTTTTTAAAAAAATAAATATGGGTAAAAGAGTGGCTTTTATGTAAAAAAGAAAAAGAAAAATTATACATTTTTATATTGTCCTTGTGTTAAGGTTAAGTTTGCCATATTTACCTTCGTGTCAAGGGTAAATTTGTCATATTCACTGATTAGCCAGTCTAAGTACTATCTATTTATAATTAAAAGATTATAACTTCGAATCTCCACTCTGGATATTGTACTCAATATCAGAAAATTATTTTTTCCTCTAATGTTCTAATAGGCTAACTCATAGTGGTTAAGTATTTCTCGTGGTCCAACTCTATTATTAGAATTGTGTCAGTTTATATTTATGAACTTTAGAAAATGAACTTTAGAAAGTTTTAATATCATCCTGAACTTTTAATTTGTTTTATGTATAATAAATTATTATTTTTTTTGTTCAAATTAATATTTACCTAACATGTTTATTGTTTTCTTAATACAACAAATGTGGGGTGAATTATTTAAATCTCCGACCTCAAGAGAACTAGTAGATCTTATTTACTACTAGACATATTCATGTTGGACATGTTTATTGTATTAATCAAAACTTACATARTACGCGACAACCAAATCGCTAACTAATTTTAAGCATGCAAATTTAAACTTCAATTCTTTAAACGTCTAACTCAACCTAAACTAAAGTCTTTTTAGAAAAGTAAAAGARGAAAAAAAGAAARAATAGCAACACGTGAAACAGAAATTGTAACCATGATTTTAAAATATTATAATACAAGTTGTTTTTTTTATATAAATAATAATACAAGTTAATTAATAGCTATTAGAATCCTTTGCAAAAAAAAATTAGTTATTAGAATCATCTCTATCAATATCAAAGTAAATGAATGATTACTATATGAAGGTGAATTGATTAATATTATAAAGTYAATAGGTGATTAATAGGATTTCTAAAAATGATATAGTATTATTTGTAAGTATTTTTATAAAAATATTATTAATTTACAAATATTTAAAAAGAACAAAAGAAAACAAAAATGTAAAGGTATCCAATGAAAATTTATTAAATATATAATATAAGGCACTGTGGGCGGTTTGGCAGGTAGCCATTATCCACAAACATACACAAATAAAGCAATTTGATGGTTAAAATAATTAATGCTCCTTAACATTAATACCAATCTCTAAAAAAATGTGAAGTTTATTATTAAATTAAAATTCCTAATTAAGGCCTATTATTCTAACATCATTATTTTAATCCCCAGGAGCCTTCATTTTCATAGGTAGATTCATGTATTTATTTTAATTTCTTTTTCTACTCTATAATCAATTTGTTAACTTAATAGTTTGATTATCATTTTAGTCCCTATATTCTATTTTAATCTTTGAACATTTTAGGAGTTTATTTTAGATCTTAAGTATTTTGGTCTTCTGTCGTTATTTTTGTAGTAAATTAATAAATGGATAGCAAGATGATCTTAAAGATGTATATTAATGTGCTGATATAGATATCTATGGAAGCTACATACATTTGAAGTACTAAATAGATGGATATTAGGTAATATAATGATAGTAATAATCAAAATAGTTATTTTTTGAAAGTTCAACGATTAAAACAGACATTTTGAAAGTTTAAGAACCAAAATGTAATAAATCTAAAAGTTTAGCCTCCGTTTGATAATGATTTTGTTTTTTTATTTTACTTTTAAGAGTTATGTTTTGCTTTCTCAAAAGTTTTTTGGTACGTCTATCAGTTTTTTTAAACACACAAGCAAGCCTTAGAAAACTACTTTTTTATTTATATTTTGAAAATGTTTTTAAGCCTTAATTTTAAAAAACAGAGAACGATTTAGGGAGTAAAATGAAATTTACAGTTAATTTAATTCAATTTATAAATTTTATTACTATTGGTCAACGCAAAATCGTATTAATTTAATTTAATTTATAAATTAAATTAAATTATAAATTACTATTGTTGTTATTGGGTTGGGCTGAAATACTCAAAATTCATTTGAAGATGGGCCACCTAAAGACATCTAGTTGTAGGACCTCCTCGGTTGTATGATACTACAAAATTGTAATTGATTTTAGATTTTTTGTTTTTGTTTTTTTTTTTGGTATGAAATATACTACTAAATCGATTATTAGTAATTGATTTAAAGTAATTGACTAATATATTCACAAAGATTATCCTTTTTTTTATATTTTATAAATTAAGGTACCAAATGAATCTAAGATGTTATTAATGGTTATACCAAATTATTCAAACCACTCAACGTAATTAATTTATACAACTAAGGTGTGTTTTGGAGAGAGTATTTTTTTTTTGTTTTTTTAATAAGTACTCCATTCAAAGAAGTACGTAAAAGGCAACTACACTAGAGATGATGAAAATCATGAAATATTAGACTCCACATTTTAAACAAGCTAGATTAGAGGGACAAGGCGTCTTGAAAGACTTCCTAGTAAGAAGATGAGCAATCTCACTTGATTATCTATAGAGATTCAAATCGTCATGAAGAACAACATCGACTGTAGTATGTCTTCTTTATTGGTTGCAAATTGCATCAGAATTTATTTATATTAACCAACATGAGGTTTCAAACCCGTTGTGCAGTGCAAGGTAATTTTTCCTGACATAAAATACTTATTTTTCCCTAATCTAATGTTTATCCATGATGGAAAACCATTATGTGAGCATATAGGTCGTCCTTTTAGCAACTAATTAGAAGATTTCTTCTTGAGACAAAGATAATTACTCCCAATCTTGCAAAGTTCAAAAAATGCAACCTAAATCATCATATAGTATCTCAAAGAGACGAAGAAACCTAATTTGTCTTTGAACAATTTGAATCTTCATCCACGGGAGGTCGCTTTACGAGGATTAAAGCGATGCATCTATATTTTCTACGTAACTTGTGATCCAATTTAATATACATATCCTTCTTTATTTGACTGTGTGAAAAAAAATTCTCCTCAATCAAATCGTCAGTAGATATGATAAGTAAATTGAAAACATATCAAGGATCTTTCATAGTTGATTAGAGATTTCTACTTCCTTACATCAATAAAATGACTTAGTAAGACTAACCGTGGAGAGATAGTAGATATCTTATTAGAACAATAGTTATCTACTTCGGTTAATTCTTAATTTTTGTCTCTCTTGTTTTATTGCTCGATTGTATCTAATTTATGTAAAAATAAATTAAGATATTATTTAAGATTTCTTACAGTGGGAAGTTCGAAAGATTGATTGGTGCAAAGTAGTTTTACGTACTTTGCCAAATTGTTAGTGAGGTAAAAAGATCTATTTTTTATCACTCGACTTAGAAAACCCACCAAATTCAAGAAACCGTCCAGGTGAATTCGAGCATCAAAACCAAAATATCTAATGTTCAACCTGTTTTTTTCCTCAGAAAGGAATGAATTTTTCGTCCTAAATTCTGAAAAAGCTTTTGGGTTGGAGAATTTTGGACCTCACCAAATTGTCTGGTTAAGATTCATCCGACTTCAAATCTCCCACAGCTCTCACGTTGTGACAAGTTTCCTGCTCAAGACTTCATTGCCCAAGAACACTCTCCAATTTCCCTAATCTCCAAATTTCTCCAATACCCATTTCAAATCTCTGGCGGTAAATTTAAGGGTTCCATCTCGTTCTTCAAATCGACTCGCAACGAACGACGGGTCGAACTTTGATCGGCGTATTTCCTCTCGTTTAGCTTTTGAAAAGTATGGTGGGAGCTTTGTCTGTTGTGGGTTCTTCAGTGGTGGACTCGCATACTTCCCCTTGCTTGTGTTTGGATGCTTTGCCCACAACGAGTATCAATCTCAAAAGTAGCGGAGATTTTGTAATGAAAAAGAGTTCAATGAGTCGGAACCGTTTGCCGAAACCGAAGCACTTGGATTTGAGCAGCTCGTTCGTCGATACTGGCCGAGAGTGGCTGCTCTCGGTGGATATGATAAATCGGAGTTCAAGGAAGCAGCACAAGAACAGAAGAAGACTTGTGGTTGTTGATGAACTTGGAGGGCAGTATGAAGATAGCTTTGAGGATGTTAAAACGGTAAGAATGTGTTACTTAAAGATAGATAGGCAAATAAGCATGTTTTGGTAGTTTCTTAGGAGACATTGTTGCTATGTCTTTTAGGAGATGAATTTTGCATGGTTAAGGAGAAGCACTGCGACTGATATGTTACTGAATTTTGACAAGAATTCCCTTGTATCTAAATGAATGTTTGACTCTAATTCAAAAGTGATTTGAGTGTGTGGTTCCAGCTTCTTCCTCAAAATGTTACAATTTGTGTTGTATTCAAATTTTCTTTCGTGGTTTTTTCCTCAAACTTTCAACTTTAGAGATGGCGAAAGGTATCTTATCTACTAAGTTATGCTCGTACTGACTACTTGTTACGAAGATAATAGTTCTTGGAAGGCCTTGTTTTTTGTGCAAATCACGTATGCTAAGAAGTCTTTGAAATTCATGTTTCTTTCCAGTTACTTGATTATTACCATGTTGATAAACATTAGTAATATAGGACAACAAATAGATTCTTGTCCTAACGATGCAATTCAGATGTTGGTGGGGCTTTAAGCATGGAACAATGATGGGAAAACTGTGAAAATCCTTTCTTCCAAATGATCATGTGAAGATTTTTTAGAGAGCTAAGGAAGTTGGCCTTTATACTTAAAACTCTAAAGGCATACTAAGTCTATAGCAACAGCGTTAGAACATCTGTTCTCTTGCTTGTTAGTGCTTTCGAAATATTTTGGGGGCATTTATGCGTGACTATATAGTAAAAGCTAGAAAGGACTTCTTCAACTTACCTGCTGTATTCTGGAGATTGGTTGCACATTACAAATGGTATTAGAGCCAAAAGTTTGGTTATACCATGGCTAATGGGAATTTCTTCCTWAAGTAACATTGGGAACTGCACTAACATAAATCATAAGAATTAAGAAGAGGTAATAAAGAAGTGTGCAAGGTAACAAAAGTGTGTAAACTATAAAAGATTGTCCCACAGTAGCTCTCCCACATAATAACTCTACCAAATAATAGCTTTCATTGCACCTATTACAATTTTGACTACCAAACAATCAATTTGGTCCCAAGATATAGAGGATGCGGTCAATACAGCCAAACCACACTCTTAACTCAAGTCAATTCATGAGCTTTTTTAAGGCTACCAATAAGGTACACAAGAAGTACAAAAGCCAGTAGGATGCAGAGAGGAAACTGGAAATTTTCTTCTTAATGCTTATGAGATGCTTCGGACTTAAGTTTTCCATTGATGTGAATGATTACATCTTCTCCCTTTACTTTTGTGTTTTCCAGTTTCTTGAGCTTTATCCTTCTCCCACCCTTTGTATGATCATTTGCGGTTGCCTACAAGTTAACAATTGAACTGACTGATATTTCTCTGCCTGCAGCAAATACTTAATTATTTTACATACAAGGCTGTGAGGACTGTTATGAACCAGCTTTATGAAATGAACCCCCCACAGTACAGGTGGCTTTACGAGTAAGTGTGTTCTTTATTACTATGATTTAGTCGTATTCAAGATGAATGTGAATCTCTTAAACGAAAACTTGGGCATAATTTTGACTTTATGCTTAACTATCCGTTAGATCAAGATTTATATGTCCTCTATTCAATATACCTTTTTTTTAGTTTAATGATTTGGGAGTGAGAACTCGAACCTCTAACCTTTAGTACAAATGTGTAGTATCTTAATTATTTAAGTCATGCTAAGATTGACTCCTCCATCCAATATTTGACTTTCTTATAATAATGGTATAAAGAATATGTACAAACGTGATGCCTGTTTTGAACATTTTAATTGGAATTTTGGGGGAGGGAGAAGAAGAATGTAAGATTTGGAACCTACAACTTAACATATTTTTTCACTATTTTAAACCTACAGCTTGATGTAGTTTTGTATGATCTCGAACCTACAACTTAACATATCCTTTCACGATTTTAAACCTCAAACTTGACGTATTTTTTAACTTTGAGATTAGCCATTTTTTCTATGTGATACAATAAATGGGATCAGTTCACAATACTGGTTTCCAATGTAAATGCATCAAATAGTTGCAGCATCTTATGTCAAGCGAGCTCAATTTTAGCTGTCAAGTTATAGGCTTTTAGTGCGGGTCTGCTCTTAAATTTTGATACAGTTATTTCTGTCAACAGTTTCGTCTTAACTCACAAACCAGCTGAAGGAAAACGTTTCATCCGCACACTCGTAAAGGTACTTACAATCCATACGTACTTCATGACTTAGATACTACTAAGTAACATGGAGAAGCAAAACCTCCACTAATCAATGCTTAGTACATGTTTTTCTCTACTGGTTTTGTACTCTTCCTGTGACTTGTTCTAGGGATCTCATGTTTAACATGGCTTTATTTCAAGCATTTGGCTATCTCAGGAAAAATGTACATCCTAGTGTAGTGGTAGCACGCAGATGTTACAAAATATGATATGTTGCAATAGTTTTAAAATTTTAGTTTCAGTGTAGTCCACTCCTAAAAGTTTTGTTACAGTCTATCTTTTGCTTAAAGGTTATCAGATGTCTATTATTACCAAGTTATTGGCAATTGCACTTGAAAAGTAGTTATAGGAATGTAATGGATCTTATTAGTAGTACTATAAAATAACATTAACTCATCTTTTCAATCAAAATAATGTTTTAAAATCTCAAGCAATGTGGCCCCAAGAGCCAACCCAGTGGTCATATTGGTTTAGAGGTCTCAAGTTCGAACCTTCTAGTGAGCTTAACACTAAAAATCCTTGATGTATAGGGAAGCAAAGCATCCGGATCTTGGGACGGGCGTGAGTGCCCATGGGTATAGGGGTGCAAAGCTCTGACTCCCTATTGTCAAAAAAAAAAAAACGAAAAAAATCCTCACTCCTGAATGACCTCTTTCTGAATCCGAAACAATTTAATTGGCACCCCTTGTAAAATAGGGTCTTGTTGCACCTGAATCATTGTTTTCCTAACTGGCAGGAAAGGCAAGATCTTGCTGAAAGAGTAATGGTCACACGTCTTCACCTGTATGGCAAATGGGTGAAGGTATTGCTACTATTATAATATTCCTTCAATACAATATTTTCTATTTGTTATGGTATGATCACCAAATCATCACAAGTGTGCAAATAAGTGTTTCTTCTGTGGTGTAGAAATGTAACCATGCCGAAATATACCAAGAGATCTTGGATGAGAACGTGGAAGTAATGCGAGAACGGCTTATGGAGACTGTTATATGGCCATCAGATGACACAAACACAGAGAAGATTGGCTAAAGAATATGAGTAGCTTTGAGTTCTCTCTCCCTTGTCAATTCTTCTTGCCTTGCATCCTTCATTCGTAATTAGTTTGATTGTCGAGTTGCCGATCTTATTCTCACCCATCGACGAATGGTTCAGTGATGCAGTCTTTTTTTGTTGGTAAGTTCATTGATGCAGTCAGTCATTATATTATGTAAGATGTATATATATTTAGCCTCCATTTTAGTTCAATATGGACTAATGTAGAGCTGGGATTTTCTCAGAACTTATGCTTCTATTTTATATTGGGATGGGAGGCTGCCAGAATGAGCCTCAATGTGCAAGTTACTGATTCTTTCCTTATTTTTCCCACCTTGGATAATTTTTTGGCTCTAATTGTTTGCACAACTTGAAAAAGATTGGCCTTGAAAATGTTACATTTTTACTTGATTGTGCTTGAGTTCAACAAATATGGAGACGATTGATCGAACCTTCAACACCTAAAAAAAATAGTAAAATGCCTTAATCATTGAGCCAAGTTCATGCAAATATGCTTGAATTGTCACTCTTTTGTAATGTAGAGTTATAGTTATTAAATAAATGTATATGGAATTAGTTAGAAATAAGAAAAGATATTCTAGTAATTGTCATACGACTTGCACCTTCAAGTGCTAGCGCAGCGGCAAGCGGTTTGAGTGTTGACACTCAAGATCCAGGTTCAAGTCTTGTGTTCAAAAGTCACAAAAAAAAATTGTCATACGAAGAAAATTTAGTAAATAGCATCAAGTTTTTAAGTTCAATTTCAAAATATTTGTGATAAATACATATTTAGAGATATAATTGATTTTCCAAAATCATCATCCAAATGGTTCCTTAAGAATCAATCTAAAGTTATTTTAAACTTTCTTAAAATCAATTTTCTAATTTGTCGACATAATCTAATTTGAAATCACTCTCAAACACAGCCTTTGCACCCTTTGTAGAACAAAATTTACCAACATTTCTTGAGATCTCTAGTTTCCGAGAAAGCAGGAAAGTCATTCCAAGAAGATTGATAACAGAAAAGATCGGATGGCACTTATGAGTGCAAGCCCTGTTCTACTTGCACCCAAAATCAAAGCTGTATACACTCACAAATATGTTTCAAATATGACATTAGACTGCAAAATAGAGTCCAGTGTATTATTTCAACTATCCGACGCTTCAAACAAACCATTCAGAGGTTCCAACCATGGAAAGGGACTGTTCTTCATTATCTCTGATGAAAAGAGCTTATGTTCCACCGATCAACACCATAATCTAGTTTAAACATCTTAAATTCTGCTACATCATCAACGTTTCATTTCTATCCTAAGTAACAAAAAACTGGAAAATAAGTAAGATCTGGACCATCAACATATACAGGAGCATCCCTTTTCCTCCTGCATCACAGAAAAATGATGGTTCTGCTGATAAATATGGACTGCACCACAATAGACACTCCAAAGCTTTGTCCATTTATACACCTGTTCTAAAATAACAGCTATAAATCTCAGCTCAAAGGACTATTCAGATTATTCACTCAATTTGTTTATACAAATGGCCCTGCTACAACTTATATTATATTAATCAACTATAACCAAATCTAAATTAGTTAAATCGGAAACAAGACAATGAAGAGGAAGAGATAACTAAGTAGAGTGGTAGATTTGGACCATGTCATTACACCAACTACTTATTTTGCCTCTGGTTTGAAGGAGAGGAAACGTCTGGCATAAATTGAATTACCTGTGGAAGCTTGCATAATATAAGCTGTCCCTGAAAAGGTACAACTTAGCCAAACAATCATTCACGTGGTTTTCAGTGTTTTTCCTTCACAAAACTTTAGAATATATTTCTCGGAGCATGAAAGTGACAATTTGTTGCCTATATACCGAACCCTCCAAACAGAACAGCAATTTATATCACCTGATGAATAATGAATTTTTTATAGGCAATATTTACGAGTCTTATATTACACTTTCAAGCCAAACTAACCACATGATCATTTGATAACAAACAGAAGAAAAAGAAATTTTTGAGAGAGAGAGAGAGATGCAAAACTCCCACCAACAGAGACTGGTATGCATCCAAAAATTAAGATTTTTATGAGTAACCTGTAAGGTCAAGAGCAGCCCGTGGGATTTACTGGAAACCCAGAAAAGGCTTCTATGTTCCTGCAAAAGGCAAGCAAGACGGCATAAGCAGAGTATGCTAGGTTAGAGGCTGGAGCTCGGGTTACATTTCTTTATTCAGAAAACGTTTGACAGCAAATGAAGATCTGCCCAAGTTCCACAAATCTCTTTGAACAGAGAGATAGAACCGTAAATGTAAATCCATCAAAATTCACAAAAACATTTAGAAAATAATAGACTAAAAGGTTCGCCTATAAATTAACATGCACAGTAGGCACTAAATTGCATTTTTTTAAGAGAAAAAATTGCTTATTTCAAAGATACTGTTTTTTATAACCACCTGCCATTTTTAAAAATTAAAGCAACACATGACATATTGGTTGATATATATTTCACAAGTACACCATCTGTGACAGCCTCCTAAATGTAATAACGAGAAGCCTTTAGTTTGATTGGACAACTGGGAAGGAAAAACAGAAGTAAACTAATAAGATTGAAACATACCAAATTGATCAAAACCGCCAATGAAAAAGCTCAACAATATCCTACAGAAAAGGTTGATAAAAAACAAAATTGCAAGCAGCCTCTTCTTCTCTTGGGTGGTTTCAAGGATGGGAAAATTTATAATGTAATACCGTCACCAAAAGCTATTAGCTGCCCAAGCACTGTTCTCACGCGGAGCTGTGAAGGAGAAAAGATATTAAGATAAAATATGAAGAGGAAGGGGGAGGGGAAAGTGAGGTTTAAATAGTAAATAGATGACCTTTACATCCAGGCACGCATCATTGACCATATTCTTTATCTGAGAAACAATACCAGCTTTTCGAAGCTTTGTAACCCGATCTAGTGCACATGGACTTGAAGGCAAAGTAAGATTTATAATGGTCCAGACAGCAGCAATCCGAAGCTGACTGTTGCCACTCTGCAGAAACTTCACTACAAATGACTGGATCGCGTCATCTCCTAAGGGAAATAGTTGTTTCATTACCCCTTCCTTATGAAACTCATTTCCACTTGCAACATTGCAAAGTACATACATTCCCTGCATCCGTCATACTTTAATAGTTATTCAACTAGATGAAGCTTATCATTTGCTGCTCTAACCCCTCTTCTCCATTCCAATATGGTTTCTTTTTTTATCAAATATGGTTTACTTAGTAGTTGATAGATATATTCAATACCACAGCAACATGCCATGATTTTATAGTGTCATATAAAATTCCTAAAGTATGCTAACAATTTCAAATCTTTATCAAGGTTTACATACACTAATGATAAGTGCCACGTGCTAATATGAGAATCCTTTGATACTGTTTGAAAATGAATATGCTGATAATTATTCAATAGACAGACAAATGTCAGCTTTTATGGTAAGAGTAAGATAGACATGTAATAAAAAGGAATTGTAGACAAATGCCACAAAACAAGTGAGGAAGGGTAAATGAAACTCCAACAGGAAGGAGAAAATTTTTCATTTGGCAAGTCTTCCCAAGGTTATTTGCTCAACCAATTACCAGAAATCAGAAGATTATGGGTTTCCATCTAAAGAGACACCCAATTATGATACGGGGCTACAGGCTTACAGCACAAGCAAGAAAAGATGTCAGTTCCTTTATCCTTTCTTCACTCAAAGTGATACTTCGAGTAGAGAGTCAGAGACTAGCTTAAAGGTCCTTGTGACCTTAAAAATAGATATCTTACTACTTTGTCAGTCTTGATGTAAAATAGTAAGCAGAGTGTCAGACGTATTTATGAGCTCTACCAAGGAGGGAAAATGTAAATGTCTCAATGTAGAATGTTTAATCAATTTGTGTGCCTATTGTGTTGGGTTAACATGGCTACAAAAAAAATAATTATTTCATAGCTTTTGAGCTTACAAAATAAACTTTTCTTTTGAGCTTACATCATTAAAACAAAACTGAACGAACCTGCACTCCAATTTCATCTCTTGAAATACTTTGCAATTGCCGGCCAATAGCATTCAATATAATACCATCTTCAGCGAACACATACTCAATTGAGTCCACACATCCATCAATAAGATTGCGCACAAGGGCCATAGCATTCTCCTGTACGGAAGGCTCAGAATCTGAAACATAAACATATGCAGCAAAATTGATTAAACACAAAATAAAATCAACCAGTTTAAGAGATGGACAGACAGAGGTCAATAGTACCACAGACAAGGCTGGCTAACAAGGAAGCTGTTAACTCCATGAAGATCACTTCTTTACACATGTTGTTCGCGAGGAACATTAAGTTCCTCAGAGCCCACAATGCATTAGGCCGTGTAGCCAAATCCATAGACTTTGATAATCGGACCAGCTCTTTCACACCTCCACACTCTATAAAAATTGTTCTCTTTGTAGAAAAGTCGACAACTATGTTGCTTATAGCACCAAGTGCTGCAACCTGGTTAAAGAGTACAAAATTATGATTATTGCGAAAAACTAAAAATTACTCAACAGTTTTCCAAACAACTCCTTTCTATCTGAAAATTAAATGGCTAAAAGAATAGGAAGTTTCCCACTCCTTGGAAACTTGATTTGGTGAGAATGAGATAAAGATGCATACCTGAACATCATTAGAAGAATCGTGTAAAAGCCGAACTAAGGGAAGGACAACTGCTTCGTTCAGAAAGTATCCTGCACTTAGATTCTGAATAGGATGACATTAAAAATAAGGGGAAACGGAGAAGAACATTGTATGTAATCAGAATAGCTAATATTAATATAGCATACCTTGATTGATCGAGAGACGCTTCTCAAGCAAGTGCAAGCTGCAGTGCGTATGTCACTACAGTCATGTTTTAGGGCATCCATCACTATGTTCATTACCTAGGTCATGATTGTAAATAAATAAGTGAAATCTATACAATACACGCAAGTTCAATTCAATCAAATTTCCGATTTGTTAACCTCTGTCAGTTGGCAGCTTAATAAAATTACAAAAAGGTAAAATAAAGAAAAAAAAATTTTGAGTACCCACTACAACTATTTTTCTTCAACAAATGTGTTTTTTCTTCATGTTCTTTTTCATCCTCTTCTTTTTTTTTCTTTTTTCTTTTTTTTTTTTTTCCTTCAACTGGAATGGACCAGCTGATATAATTTTTAAAACCACATAACACTTTTTTCCTTGGAAGAAGTTTAAAGGATCAGAAAACAGATAACAAATACACCTTTGTCAAAGCAAAGGAGATTTTTTTTTTAAATCTTTATAATCAGGATCAGATCAACTCAGGGGTGAAATAACCATTGACAAAAATTCAAATAGACAAGCAAACAATTTTAGATATCAATTTAGGTACCTAGCCATGTTGACTTAGTGAAAAACATGACTAACCTCTGGACTAGGAAAACTGCACAAGTTAAATACATCGTAATTGATAAATGTTAACAAAAACCAATAAAGTTGACTTGAAAAGGAAGTTAATGCAATCAGACTAAGAAACAAACCTGCAATGAGAGAAACCTTGACCTACAGCTCTCCACGTTTGAGCATAGATGAGCAAAAGCCAGCAATATTCCTTCAAAACGTCTAGGACTTAACTGATCCTTTTGCAAGTGATTGTAAAACTTATCGATGGCATTTGCCTCAAAAGCTAGTCTCTGTAGCTCCTCCTTCTCTGCAATTAAAGTTGAAAAGACGAAGGAAGCTTCATCTCCAACATGACCTGGATTGTCAAGAAGCTCAAGCAAACTATGGATCAATTTCATTTTGATTCCTATATCTTGCAGATAACAAGGTGATGAATTCCTTATAACAATCAAGCATACGCAGGCTAGCAATCTGGTCTTAGGATTTCTATCCTTCATCAATTCAATTATATAACTCAAACAGTCTTCTCTACCAGGTTGCATGAACTTTGCTATGGCTTCAACATTGTTCTTAAATATTGTGGCAATAGACTCTAAACTAGCATCCCTTTGACTTAGAGAACCATCAAGAAGGCCAATAAGCTTTTCTAGAACTCCACCATGATATAGTGCCTTCTGCTCTGCAATTGTCTCACAGGAGTGAACAATGATACTTGCCCCAAGTCCAGTCACATTTTCATTTTGACTATTCAATAATGAAAGAAGAAATTTGGTGTTTTCCTGCTGTAGGAAATCATATTTAGGAGCCAACTTTGATTGATAAACCATTCTTAGTGAACGAGCTCCTGCATCCACAACCTTAAAACAGAAAAATATATATTAAACAAAATTCACATTATGCATGAAAAGTAAAGTTGAAAAAATTTGCAAATAAAAAACGAAGAAGACAACAGATAAAGGTTGCATTATGTACATTACAAGTTCTTGTTAAAAAAAAAAAAAAGGAATCGTGTATAAAGAAAAGTCAAAATGGATACAAAGTAGTTATATCTTCGGTTAATTGACAAAACAAATTGTCTGGAGCTGGGGACTTTTCTTGATAGTCCCGATTTAAGCACTTTACAAGCAGGCAACTATCATTCTAGAAGACTATTCCAATAAGATTTTGGAAGGAAAAATCTAAGAGAGCTAAATTTTTCCGATGGATGCTTTTAAGGTATCAATACATGTGAGAGAATTCAAAAAGGCACCCAAAGCTTCCCGTCTAATTTCTTGACCATATTTCCCTTCGTTTCCCATTCTCATGTTTTTGTTAATGGCAAATCTTCAACATCTTTGGTGTCTCTTGGTGTGATCCACGCAGATTCTGTGTCATAATCTTTTTGCTGTGAAAAGAGGATTCTTTGGCTTAATGCTACAACAAGGTTCTTTATAAGAGGATTTGGCTTGAAAAAATAAATTTAGGAATTTTGAGGAACTGAAAGGAACTTGTATGACTTTCGAAGAATTACTGGTTTGGTCACTTTCAATTGGAACACATTTTTTTTTTCTTTTTGAAAACTGGGAGTAGGAGCTTTGCTGAATTGGAACACTTTGGATAAAACATTTTGTAGTTATTCTATTTTTCTTCGTAATATCAACTGGAAAGGGTTTTTTCCCCCTTTGTGGATTTATCTCCCTTGGTTTTAGGTTGGGGGAAACTATATCCTCTTTATTCTGTTGTATTCATTTCCATCTTAATATGGATAACAATTTGTCAGCATCCAAAATCAATAGCCCCTCTCTCTTGATTATTAATAGACATAGAAAGAGTTCAAAATCCAACACTATCCCCACAAATAAATTCCATCAAATCAAAGGATAGTGGGTGAAACTTGAACGAAAAGAGAGTAGGGGGGGGAGTTTGTTATCGTGATTATCATCCCTTAATAATAAATGGCCATAGAAACAACGCATTCGAAAAATTCCCAGTAAGAAAAATATATCAAACGATGGTCCTGCCACTTCTACTTTCCAATTATTCCCTTTTTGTAGTGGTAGTCAACTGAACGTCTATAACACAACTAAACAACCTCGCAAGCAAGAGCACCCAGTTGAGATAATTCAGACACCGTGTTTAGAGAAATCAGAAGGAGAACGAAGCTTTTTAAAATCTTAATTTACCACCTAGAATACATCTGAGCATTTGTTAGTTAAATTTAGTGATGGGATTTTTCAATAAATGCAATCTTCAATTCCGAGCAAATTCAGAGAAACAAGAAGACCGGCACCTTAGGATCGGGATTGGAGAGCAATTGGAGGAGGTGAGGGAAGGCTCCGGCATCGAGAAGGGCGGAGACACCGGCGTCGACGCCGCAAGCGAAGCTGCCAAGAACAGCAGCGGACTGGACGAGAATGTTGGGGTCGGAAGTGGAGGAGAGAACAGCAGCAACGTGAGGGACAAGGCCGAGCTTGATGAAGGAGAGCTTCTTGGTGCGGTTTCCGATGATCTGGTTCTTGATGTCTCTCAATGCCTTGAGCTTGACGGCGGCGTCGGCGGCGGTCAATCGAACGACGAGGTCGGAGGAGGGCTTGGGAGTGGTGGAGGAAGCAGAGGTAGGCATCGTCCCAGTACTGAGTGCTACTGGGAAGAGAATGGCATCGAGGCCACAGCAGACTGCAGAGAGAACACCTCAAGACTCAAGAGCTTCAGAGCAACAAGAGGACCTCCAATGGAGTTTTTTTTGAGGGGAAAACAAAAATTCTCTCTCTCTCTTTTGGGGATTTTTTTATCTTTCAATAATTTTGACGGTGCAAAAACAATCAATTTTTTTTTTATAATGTGTATTTGCACGAAAATAATTCTAAATATTGTGTTCTTTCAAAAGTAAGGGACAAAAAATGCAAATATGGTATTTTTACACAAATCATTGATCATGGATTGACTTTGATTTTTTTTATCGGGTATAGAGATTTGAATTTTCTACTCAGGAAAATTAGATTAACGTAGATCTATACTCATTTTGACGATTGASTTTGATTATTGATAGTTAGAGAATTACGTATCATAGTTTTTAGAATGGTGTTTATTATGTTGGTGTAGTTATTTTATATATTGTTCAATATTCATATTTGTGCAACTATTTGACCAGAYAGTGTTCGTTCTAACTTCCAACTATTGATACGATCAATCTATTTGAGATTTATTTTTATAAATGAGTTGTTATGTTTTGTCTCATTTATAAAGTATGTGGTATTTATTTTATTGTCGTGTTTTTTGATAGGTCTTCTTGTTTCGTTTTTTTTTTCAATATATGTATAGTATCCACAAGTATGTGGAGTACTTCGAACTTACTTCTTATAAAAGATTTATATGAATTAGTGGYTTAACTACGTTGATGCTAGTTTAAAATATGAGTGTTGTATTTAATAGAGGCTCATGAAATAAGTTAAATTACAATTTTAGTTCATAACATTCATGTTTGTGTCCAATATTTTAAGTCGTGTCTAAATTTACCATTTATGTTGAATATCTAGGTAAAACTTTAAAATGTTGTTAATAAATCTCAACCTTTCAAATTTGTGTCTAACAAGTCTTTTGACTTTCAATTTTGCTTCTAACGGTCCTTAACCTATTCGACTTTTTTTTTTTAATTCACATACTTATTAAGCATAAAATTATATTTCATCTAATATATATGTTGATTTTTAAAAACAATTAATAGATTAGGGATTTATTAGACACAAAATAAAAAGTTTAAAGACATAAAATATTTACAAAGTCTAAGAATTTTCTAGACCTAAAATTACAATTTTATAGATTTATTACATTTTTTAAAGTTAGATAAACCTATTAAACACAAAATAAGCATGTGAATTACCCTTACTAAAAAAGAAAAGCATATGAATAGTTACTTTTTTATTCCATTTGTCTCTAAGCTATAAAATTATGTGGTACGTTTGGACATTTATTATACATGAAATTGGAAATCTAAATACCTATATGTTTTTTAGTGTTTATAAACTATTAAGTATAAACAAATCATCCGTTTATAGTTAAATAGTATACACTGATTTCTCTAAAGGTTATAACTTACGTTTAAATCTCCATTATCCCATTCGTTGAAAAAAAAAATAAGAAAATTATTTAGTCAATTAATGAACGTTTTAAGAGGTTCAAAGCATGTGAATTAACATGCCAATATTCTCTCACGAAATCATATTCATCCACTTTTTTTATTATTTTTATTTTCTTAAAACGAGGTTTAGATGAGCTTTTAAATTACACATTGTAGTATAAATTTCATTTCAAAATTTAAGTACAAACTAGCTTTTCACTTTAATATCAAAATTTTTGTTTCATAGATTATATTATATTTAATCATTCGAATAGATTCAATAAAATAAAATTGACTTGAAGATGACATCTTATCCACTTGAATAAATGTACGATAGTGGATAAATACCAAATTTGAATAATGATAAATATATAAAAAGTTTAAAGTTTGACTCAATTGAACTCAAAAAAAAAATATAATAATAATAATAAACTATAAGTATTATATTTATATTTATGTTGGTCGAATAACATTGATTCTTAAACAATTAGCGTTACTTACCATCTCACTAAACCTTAAACAACAAACATTATACTTATATTTAGTAGACTACAAATATAAATATTATTAAACAAAATATTAAAACAGTCTACTCCGTAAATAATATAGACTACATATTTCAATGRCAAATACTCAATCTTACATCTCTATGATTGTTGTATTAAAAATGAGACAATATTAAAAATATAACTCATTAGAAGAAAAATGAAGTAAACAAATAAAACCTTAATTTTGTTTTCCTTCTTTATCCATCACGTTGAATTCATGCACTCAACCTTTACTTTTTTTTCATTGACGAATTCTCCTATCTTTTTTTTAGTACAACATATAATGATGAAGATTGAATTCACGATTTATTAATTGTAAATAGGTGTCTTAACCATATGCTCAAGTTGGCAACAAATTATCATATCTCCCTCTAATTTATGTCACTATTTTCATTATATCATATATAAATTTAGGTGCTTAATTGGTCGTCGAGAAGAGTAGATTAAACTCTCCAATCAAGSGAGCAATAGTCAATTTTGAGCCTTAAAAGACCAACTATGTCGACTATAAGCTCATGGGCATTGATCTCGATTTTGATTTTTCTTTTTCTCAATATTTYAAATTAATCGGTAATATAACTTTAACATGTGTGTTCCAACTCTTCTAAATAACAAAAAAGAAGACAATAGTATATATATTTTGCACAAAATATTGTGGTTTTATTATAGTATAAATAACATATCCTAATTCTTTAAACATGTCATATCAGTCCACCTTCATTCTATCTCTCTTCTCATTCTATCTCTCTTCTCTAATGGATCAAAATTAAAAAAATTAAAAAAAGTTTAATTGTTTATAAGGGAAAGAAAGGAAATTATTTTTAAGATTTTTAAAAAGTTGTGAAATAGATGGTAAAAAATATCTTAAAAAATTATAAAAATATTCTATGCTGTTGTGTTGTATGCCGATGATAATTAAGGACAAGAGGAAAATTTCTTCAGGAAAAATAAATAAAATATTGCTAAGAATTTTTTATAATATTGTTAAGAATCCAACCAATTCCAAAAATAATACTACTTTCAAACTCATTCAAAAAATAATATTCAAATAGTTTTTGAAGTTTGTGGGACCCACAAAAATAGTTTTTTTTTTTTTAAATTTCGGACAGGTGGCAATCCATTCACCTCCCCTTCTCCTCCAATTGCTATTCCTCTCGTTCCGACTATTTTTATTTCAAATTCTTTCTTCGTTGGCGGCGGCGGCGGCGGCGGCAGTACCTTCGGGTCTTTCTTTGAGCAGCACGACTTCTTCATTGCCATCTACGTTTCTTCCGATTCCGTTTGGAATTTTCACTTTCGTTGTTTCTCTGCGATTAGCGTCCAACGCCCGTGAACCGATCAACATCTTTTTCTTTCATTTTTGTTGTTTGTCTCTGCTACTTGCGATTTGTTTGTTATTTGTTTATTTGTTGAATAGCTTTCAAAGGAATTCGAAATCTACAACCACGATGTTAAAGAAAATGGAATTAGATCAAAATCTGAAAGTCGAATCACTGGAAAATCGACCAAGCGGTAAGCACTTGTTTTCTCTGAATGGTTGAAGTTTCTAGAKRATTGTTTGAAACTACGAATCCAGAGTGATTGTTTTGAAACTACGAATTCAGAAATTACCTCCGAATATCTAGCAGCACTTAGAAATCCTAAAGTTGTGAGACGATTTGAAGGTAATTTCATTTTTTCGAGTCTCAATTGAATTATTGTGAAGCAGAAATTTTGAAAACGAAAGTTGGGGAAGAAATTAGGGCTTCGATGCAACAAATAAGTTCATTAATATTATACCAACCGTCGCCTTTCGTGATCTTCTCCTTCCGTAGAATTCACTCCTGCTCGAAGCAATTGCTGCTAGTTGTAATTATCTATTAATTATAGAATTAAGAYCCAAAGCTGCCGCCGCGGGAGAAAGAATTTGAAATCGTCGGAACGAGAGGAGTAGCAATCGGAGGAGAAGGCGAGGTGAATGGATTGCCACCTATCCAAAGTTTCATAAGAAAAATATTTTTGTGGATCCCACAAACATTGTCAGTTCATTCAAAATTTAATTGAGCATCATTTTTTGAATTAGTTTAAAAGTGGTATTATTTTTCGAATTAGTAAAAATATTAAGGGAAAAAGAAAAGGGAAAACAATATTAAGTAAAAAATAGAGAAAAGCAAAATTACTAAGGGAGAAAAGGATAAAATGAAAATTATTAAGGGAAAAAAAGAAAATTTATTGAGGGAGAAAAAGAAAGAATAAAAATTATTAAGGGAAACAAAAAGAAAAAAGAAAAAATATCAAGGGAAAAAGAAAGAAGAAAAATTTATTAAGAGAAAAATAAAAAAATAAAAAATAAAACTTTTTGAGGGAAGAGAAAGAACCAGAAAAATTGTTAACAAACCAAAAAAAGGAAAAAAAATATTAAGGGAAAAAAGAACAAAAATATTAAGGGGAAAAAAGAGTATTAAGGGAAAAAAGGAAAAAAAAATAAGGGAAAGAAAAAGGAAAAAAAATAAGGGAAAATAAATCGGAAAAAAATAAGGGGAAAAAAAGGGAAATAAGGGAAAAGAA
This sequence comes from Momordica charantia, assembly GCF_001995035.1. Next base: position 625,229 of record NW_019104600.1, read on the forward strand.
CGAAAAAAAGAATATCACGGAAAAAAAACCGTCGCYTGAGAGATTCGAACTCTCGCGGGGAAACCCCATGTACTTAGCAGGCACACGCCTTAACCACTCGGCCAAAGCGACGAATTGTTGCTAGCTTTGAATTAAATACAAATATAAATAATTATTTATCCCTTTCTTATTGCACCCATTTTAAAGACGGACTGCCAACCCAAACCCTCGATTGTAAACAAAATGGTAAAAGCTCACTACTCTTGCTATTTTTTGAATTAAAAAAAAGTTTAAATAATTTAAAGCTTGTGTATAAAGAATAAAGATTGCATCAAATCACAGCAAGAGTCGATATTTTATAAATTAATACTATAAAGTTAGAATATGTTCGGGAGTGATTTTGACATACTGGAATTATTTTTACTATTGCCAAAATCACTTTCATTTTAAAACATAATGTTTGATTAGGATTTATAAGTGATTTTGAAAAAAAGTAAAATCATTGGTAAATTACTTGAAGGGATATTTGACAAAAATTAATAAAAATTTAATTTTTTAAATGGTTATTGTTTTAGTTTTCAAAATTGTCTTTTTATTAATGTTATTTTCACCTTAAATTTTGATTTTTTCTCTTTTATAAATTTTTGGTACTCTCTAACTTTATATACCTTTAATTTTCTTTTATCTTCTCTAATTTTTTTTTCCTGTCATCTCTTTCTAAAAATTTAGTTCCCATATATTTGCTTCTAAGTTTTTTCTTCTTTCTACAAATTTTATCAATTACTCTTTAAATTTTCTCTCTAAGATTTTTTTCTCGGTCTAAATTTTTAAAAACTACTTTTTTTTTCTCAAAACTTGACTTATATTTTGAAAATATTTAAAAAATAAATAACAAACTAAAGAAAATATATTTAATTTTTARAAAACATAAATTTAAAAATAAAACGATTATCAAATTATTCCTTATTAATTTAAAATAATTAAGAGCAACTTTTGAAGTTGGCTTTTCCAACAAGAATTTGATGTATTTACAATAAACTTATAAATTCTTAATTTTTTTTTAGTATAGATAGGTAGATATTCAGCCATCAATATCTTAATCAATTTGAACACAAATAAATTGGTTGGTTACTTTTACCTGTTTATTCAACCAATAAGTTTTTTTTGTTGTTACTTATTTTGTAATTAAACTTTTTAAACATCTTGTTCTACGGCATTTTTTTTTCCTCTAACAATTGTTTTTCTTAATCTTTTATCAGACAATTCAAAATAAATAARATATAATTATCATTTAAATTATATAAAATTAAAACAATTATCTTACAAAAAAGAGAGGTTAACATATTGGATTTAGAAATTGAGAGCTTATTAGGATAGTAATATTAAAAAAAAAAATCATCTTTTTTTCCTCTTCTTGAAATAAAAAAATCCTAAAGACTATTTGAATCAGTTTTTAGTTTATAATTTTATATAATGTTAGGATTTTGGGAGGTGAAAAGACTTTATTGACCTTAAAAAAAGCCTAAACCCACGCCCTTCTCTCGTCCTCCAACGACTCCTTCCATCTGCTTCCGGCGAGCGAGGCCACGGCGGCGAACTCTCAGGCGACGAACACAGCGAACGTCCGGCGGCCATTGCGAAATTTTCCAGGCGCGAACAACGGCGAAGCGAAAGGAATCAACGACGGCGAACTCCGGTGAGCTAGCTTCAAGCAACGACGCCGCACGCTGATTTGGTTCTTCTTTGGTAAGTCAGTTCTTCATCTTCGTTCTTCGCTTTAAGTTTCTTCTTCTTCTAAGTGTTCTCATCTTCGTTGCTTGAGTTCTCTTCTTCGTAGTTTGAGTTTTCTGGTTTGTTGCTTTGATTTTGGCCTTGCAAGAAATTGCGAGAAGTTGCAAGAAAAAAATCGAATGTAAAATTGCGATTTGACTTACATTTTTCTTTTCTTTTGATCTTGTTCTTTAATTGCAGTGAKTTGGAACATCTGTTGCTATAAAATTGCGTTGAACTTGTGTTTTTGTGGTTGGTAACATCTCAAGTGGTCAAGCATTAATGTTTCTTCCTATGGAGATCGTAGGTTCAAATTCCTTTTCCTTCTATTGCAATGTGGTATTCTAAAATAATAAAAAGCAACTTGAGAGCGCTACCTAGAGGCATTGCTAAGTTCATGCTTGCAGGCATACACAAGAAAAATGATAACATATTGGAAACATGGAAGTTCCTGAAACACTGACCGGACAAAAGCCAACTTCTAGCATTACTTTTTTGAAATGATATTTTGCATAGTAAACAGGAATAACAACTAAAAAAAAAACTGTAGTTTGAGCATTATTGGAGTCAGAATGCTACAATCGATTACAGTAAACAGCTTTGCATGAAAAATCACCATGGATGATCTAAAAACCCAACTCCTCAAGCCGTTTCTCCACACGATTAATATTCATTTCAGCAGGCCAAAACACGAACCTTTTCCCATCCCCTAATGATGTGTTGGTAGGACTATTACCAATATTCACAGCAAAGCTCATCCCATCAGTTGTTTTAAATTTACTACATTTTTGTTCCAATAATTTTGTTGCTATGCCTACAAAACTAGTACCATCTTGTTCTAATAATTTTTTTGCTATGCGTTGCATATTTTTGTTTTATTTTTGTTCTTTTGGTTTATTTGAAGCCATTTGGAACATATTGTTACTATTCAATGGTTTAGAGGTTGGGTTTTCATGGTTTGTTGTTCTATTTTGGCATTGCGAGAAGTTACGAGAAAGAAAATAGAATGTTAAATAGTCCTTGCCCTTGTATCTTCTTTTTTATTTTTTTTTATTTGAACTCTTTCAATGTATTGGAACATATTATTGTTATTCAATGCCTTCCAACTTGTACTTTCATGGTTTGTTGCTTGATTTTGGGAGTGCAAAGATATTGCGAGGAAAAAAAACAAAATGTTAAATAGTCATTGGTCTTGCATCTTTTTGTCTTCTTTTGATTCTTTGGTCTATTTCAAGGCAGTTGTAATATATTTGTGCTATCAATGCCTTCGATGGTCTGTTGCTTGATTTTGGCATTGGAAGACATTGCAAGATATTCCAAGAAAAAMATAGAATGTTAAATAGTCATTTACCTTGCATTTTTTTTGTTTTCCTTTTGACTAATTTGGTTTATTTCAATGTCTTCCACCAAGTCTACTGGTGACCAAACTGCCCAATTCCATCCATTAAAAAAAGCATGTGAATCTTTAAAGGCAATTTCTTTTGCTTGAAGCTTGAAACTTGAAGCATTTCTTTTGCTTCCTTCTTTGCACAGGATTTTGATTCATAAGCTGAGCAGTGTGGACTTGACTTTTTTGACATACAAACAGAAGTTAGCATTCTGGATAAACATTTATAACTCCTCTATAATGCATGTACTGTTAGACCTGTAATACGCAGATGAATAACAGCTATGCTCCTATTTGAATACACTGTAATTAACAAAATTTCAGGCATTTCTCGAAGACGGGCGGCATTCACATCCTCTCTCTTCTTCAACTTGGACTATCTGTTAGTATTAGCCTTTTCCTCACCACTGTATCCCACTGCCTTGCCGCTTGTTGTCCCATTTGGATCCCTGCCTATTTGTCCTACTTTGATGGCGCCGATGTGAGGTCCATTGGCTCTGTCGATAGTACCCACCAGAAAGAACTGAATCGAACCAGTTTGGGTTTTAATAGTTGGTCGGTTCGATTCAGTCCTCTTYATCCACCAAACCTTTCCCTCCAATCTCACCTTCAGAACAATGTGTCTTGTTATGGGAATGGGAATAAACTAGCTACTCTCCCTCTCTTTAGCCACCCCCTCTAATGTATCTATTGCGAATGTGATCTTGTTTCCCATGTGAAATCTAACCATTTGACTCAAAGATGTCTCGGAGATCGACTAGATTAGTGGAAAAAGCAACGGTACATTTAGAGAAGACCACCAGCAGTGAAATTGCAAAATCACTCAAGTTAAAGAGATGTGGTGGAACTGGGAAAATCCAGAATTCTTCCAGACGAAGGCAGAATTTGAAGCGGAAGAGTGGAAGTGATTCGAATGAAGTTCTGTTCTCTTCTGAGCAATTGGAGGGGAAGAAGAGGAAAACTTGTAGTCAGAGAGCAGTGGTCACAAGAGCAAGTGCTTCAAAGAATTTTGAGTATGAGGGGATCCACAAAGGGGGTGGGAGACCCAGGAAGAGGGTGTATTATCAGAAAGTGGTTTTTGATGGTGGTGAATTTGAGGTTGGGGAGGATGTTTATTTGAAGAGGAGAGAAGATGCGAGCTCCGACGACGAAGACCCTGAAGTTGAGGAGTGTAGAGTGTGTTTTAAGTCTGGAAAGGCTATAATGATCGAGTGTGATGATTGTCTTGGTGGCTTCCATTTGAAGTGTTTGAAGCCATCATTAAAGGAAGTTCCTGAGGGGGACTGGATATGTGGATTTTGTGAGGCTAATAAAATGGGCAAACAGGTTCAATTGCCGAAGCCTCCAGAGGGTAAAAAACGGGTTAGGACAATGAGGGAGAAGCTTCTGGCGGGTGACTTGTGGGCTGCTCACATTGAAAGGTGGATTTCTTTTCCTCTACTTTTTTATTAAATTTTTGAATGTTTATAAATGTCAGCTTAATTTTAGTATGTTCAACTAGTTTACTTGACTAATTGAAATGTGCAGTTTATGGAAAGATGTAGATGGTAACTATCGGTGTAAGGTTAGATGGTATATWATTCCAGAAGAGACAGCAGTTGGAAGACAACCGCATAACTTGAAGAGAGAGCTTTATTTAACTAATGATTATGCAGATATTGAGGTAACTAATTGGTTTTTATAGATGGTAGCTGTTAATATCTCCTTACTTCAGTGATCATCGTTATATTAATTTATACATATGTGAGATACTTCTCTTTTCTTTTCTGTTCTTGTTTTATCTATATTTCTCTTTATATTTGCTAGTTTTATCTATTGAAAGGTCATGTATGCAACTGAAACCCCATGGCATTTATATGCAATTATGCAAAAAAAATGTTGCGGCATCTTTAAAGAACAAGGTTATATGTGAATGAAACTAATCATATCATTCTTGAAATCATAGCCGCGAAACTTGTTTGTTCATGCTCATAATTTTTCTTTTTCTGATTGAAGAAAGACTGATTTCCATCATGGTTCTACATTAAGGAGAACACACGTCAATTCAACTGAGCCCTAAGGAGATCCCTATAGTTTGTAAGTGCATAGTAACAAGCAGAAAGACTCTTTAAGACGAATCCTTGCATTCAAAATGATCAGTAAACTAGGACAAAGGAGTTACTGTTTCCAATTGGAAWTTTTTATAAAAAGAAAAGAAAAGAAAATCCATGTGCATTTCAGCCTCATGTCAGAGTAACATGTGGCAAAATGTGCAGCAAATGTGGGAGAGTTATGGATTTCTTTTTAGCCATTGGTAAAACATAAGGCCAAAGTCTTTCTACTTCAATTTGAAGTTATTTCTAATGAAAATTAAATAGTCCTTGTGCATTCTATTAGAATAGTCGATAACATGTGGTTAAATATGCAGTAAATGTGGGGGAGTCCAGAGTTTTTCTTTAGCTGGTGGTATAAYATAAGGTTAAATTATTTCTACAATTTGAACTTATGTGGGCTGGATATGAGAAGTTGCAAAAAGACCATGTGCATTCTAGTTCTTGTGAAAATAATGTGTGACAGAACTGATTGTAAGAAATAAGAATTTGCATAGGTTAATATTGGGTCTATGCAGGTTGGGTCCTTAAGTGGAAAATATTGTGGTAAAGATGAATGTTGTGGGGGTTAGAAGATTTCATCGTTATGATTGACTTAAGGTCTTTATAGCTATTCAATAAACCATTAATAAATAGAACAAAACTAATGAATATTGAGAGTAAAATACAATGAACTTATTTTTTTAAGCATATAAATGCATAAGCTTGTTAAATTTAGATTTCCTTCTAATATATATCTTAAAAATGTATRTTCTAGTAAATGTGGCCTTACCATGTCCTTATCCTATATTTTTAGAAAATAATGTCATTGCGATCGTGCCGTATTGTGTTTATTCTTCGTTGAAACCATTGATCCTAATAAAGCTCTTTTGAGGTGTCTTAGCATTTAGCATTAGCAACGACCAAGTTGGATTCTTGTAAGAAGATTAGATTACATCCAAAGACTTCTTATCTTAAATTTGAAGCTGGGAAGAATCTTTGCTATTCCTGCATATGTGCGGGATGAAAGAAATATTTAAGTTTGAGTAAGGTTCACTAGATTGAAGTTTCTGTTTGTATTTCGTGATGGAAAGAGAGTTGGTACCAGAAATGATTAATTATGCTAGCTCTTCTCTTTTACTGCTTTTAGTTATATTTTAAAGCTCTAATATTATCTCATATGCAAGGAGAGATCCTTTCGATCATTGTCAAAGTTTCTATATAATCTTTGCAGATGGAATCCATTCTTAGATTGTGTCAAGTCATGAATCCTAAAGACTATTATAATGCTAAGGAAGGGGATGATATCTTTSTATGTGAGTATGAATACGATGTTCGTTGGCATAGTTTCAAACGGTTAGCTGAAATTGATAAAGAAGAGGTAAGCCTTCGAAAGTAGAATTAGCATTGGGCTGTTTTTTCCCGACTTTTGTGAATAAAAGGTTTCTGTATTTCACTGTTTCATATATATATTTAAAATTTTATTTGTATGTTCTACATTGGTAGGATGCTGAAGCCGTTGATAGCGACAAAGACTGGAAGTTGGACCAAGATGCAGAATCTGATTCAGATGGAGATGTGGAATATGATGAAGAGAGAGCACAAAGTTTACAATCTAGAATCTACTCAAGCTCGACCCATGAATTGGCTGCCGTATGAATCTTTTTTTTTCTTATTATGAATTTATTATGACTTTGATCATGCAAACTACTCCTATTGAGAGCTGCAATGCATGGGCAGAATTCAAAAAAAGGACAATTTCGTGGACTACAAAAGATAGGAGCAAAAAAGATCCCAGAGCATATAAGATGCCACAAACAGACTGAATTGGAAAGAGCAAAGGCAACCCTCATGTTGGCGTCATTACCCAAGTCTCTACCTTGTAGAAATAAGTAAGTGGAAATTTTATAACTCWTTTTCTTGATGGGTTATTTTCTCATGTTTGACAAAACATATCTGTTAATTTAGAGAAATTGAGGAGATAACTACATTTATAGAAAGTGCTATATGTGATGATCAATGTTTGGGGCGTTGCTTGTACATCCATGGTGTTCCAGGAACAGGCAAGGTAGTATCTACTTCTTTTAGACAGTGACTGATTATGGCTATAGTGTTCCTTGGATTATTTACAAGTGGTACTTTTGATACTTAAACCAAACTTGCCTTTTCCTTTTGCCTTTAGAAAAATATATATTATAACAACGTTCTAACTTTTTCTTGAATCTAGACAATGAGTGTAATGTCAGTAATGAGGAACTTGCGGGCTAAAGTTGATGCAGGAAATATAAGACCTCATTGCTTTGTGGAGGTTAATGGTCTAAAGCTGGCATCACCAGAAAATATATACAAGGTAATGATGGTGTTGACTCGACTTGATTGCAACCGTGATTATTGTTTATGATGCTTTATATTCTTTCAGGTAATATATGAAGCATTAACTGGGCATAAGATTAATTGGAAGAAGGCTCTTCAGTTGTTGACTAAACGGTTTTCGGATGTAAATAGTTGCAAAGAGGATGCCCGTCCTTGTATTCTGCTCATTGATGAACTTGATCTTCTTGTAACAAGAAATCAGTCAGTAAGTATTGCACTTTCTGATGCTTGTTAAAAATAAGAGCTACTTCATTCCAAATCTTGAAATTGTTATTTGCCGATGCTTGTCTGATAGCAGCTACTTGATTTCTAATCTCTTTTTGTTATACTTTTACAGGTTCTATACAACATTCTTGATTGGCCTACAAAGCCACAAGCCAAATTGATTGTGATAGGTACTCATTGATAGTGCTCTTTGCTTGGTCTGCTCTCGTCTCCTATCATCACTTTATCTTCTTTTCACTGTAATGTAAGTTCTTTTTAGAAAATTAAGTTCTCAAGCATTAAAAGATGGCAATAGGTTTAACCTTTAAGATCGTTCAGATTAAAAAGATGCATTTTCACTATTCTTTAGACGACACATTCAGAGAAATAGGTTCTTGTTGTGTGAGTATGTGATCATAGACCTTTCCGAAACCTATTTTGTAAACAGTGTCCTAATTCATTAGCTATTGGAGCTTCATCAGGATCTCTATCTACCCTCACAAAAGTCCCTTCAGAACATGAGATAGTGCTCGATAAAGCCTTTAGAGGATAATGATGGTTGAATAGGAGTGAGTTCAGTAACTTTTCTCTAATCGAGATTAATACAGGAATTGCAAACACCATGGACCTTCCTGAGAAGTTGCTTCCTCGAATTTCAAGCCGAATGGGTATTGAAAGGCTTTGCTTTGGCCCCTATAACTATCAGCAACTTCAAGAAATCATTTTGAGCCGCCTTGAAGGAAACAATGCATTTGAAAAACAAGCTATTGAATTTGCATCGAGAAAGGTAGTTGTTTTCTTATATATTTATTTTAAGTAATTAATAAAATGAATTATGTACCATATAATTCAAATAATTAGTTTCATTTATGAGCATAATATATATTGTACTCATAATTTGGATTGTTATTTACTTGATCATCATATGGTGTAAATCATTTTAGGTAGCTGCTATTTCAGGAGACGCACGTCGTGCTCTAGAGATATGTAGGCGTGCAGCTGAAATTACTGATTACCATATAAAGTCACTGAGTTCGAGTCCCAACACTGATATGACTGGTATAAATTCTTATGTAGTCAAGTTTGGTAWTGCAAGATATTTTGAACCAAATGTAGTGCCCTTAAACAATGAAAGCCTAATTTAACGTACCAGATATTTGTTGCCTTTACATTGTATCCTTTTGCGATTTTTTTGCGTTGGATGCAGTTAGGGCAATATTAGGTCTTGGCTACTGTTCCTAAATTTTSGTCTCTTCCATGTAAGAGAGAAAACTAATAGTAGTTTTACTAACAGGAAGTAGGAGCTACCCAAATCCTTTTATGTAATGTAGTGTAGAGTCTCACAACTATGTAGTCTTTGCTCCATCCCTTGTCCAGAAGGATACTTTGCTGGTCACCTAGCTGATTCTGAAACTGAATTGAGAAGTACATCTCTTAGGAAAAAGAAAAAGAAAAGAGAGAAAGTTTAGAAGGATTACTAGAAGATTTTCACACTGCTGGCTGAGAAGCTTGATATTTCACATGAAAATGGAATTCCACCAATGGAAAAACTTCCTGTTAACCATTGCCAATCTGCTTAATTTTTGTTTTTTGAAATCGTCATAGACACAAGTCCCGGATCTTGTTCTGATTGTTTTTGAGAAATCGGTTGGCATTTTGGTGTATTCTGTATTTGAATTTAAAGCAGTTGGTTGTCCTAGAGGTTAATGCATTTGATGCACTTTTGGTTCTTTATACCACTGTCACCTTCCTTTCTGTTTCCTTTTTTATGTTTAAATTCAATTCTAAAATTTGTTTGTATCACCACTATCCAGTCAATGAAGTTATCCTTTGATAGCTAAGTGGGAGTAATTAGTAGAAGATATTTCATGCATTGAGGAACTTGAAATTTGATTATTCTGTGAAAAAAATGCAGCTTGAGTTTCTWCTTGAGTGTTCCAAAAGACACTATGAATGGAGATTGGGTTTTGGGGAGCTTCCTCCAGTTATGCTTTTGTGACACAAAGGTGTAAATCTAAAATTGTATAGATGTTTAAACTTTAGATATAAGAACGCTCAAACATGTATATTGTATGATAGAGTAACGCAAAGGTTGCAACCTCCTACTTCTAGCAACAAGCATTTAGAATAATAACATCTGAAATTTTATGTGCAAAGTAATGTATCTCTGAAATTTACTCACGATTTGGTCTTTGGCCATTTGAACTCACATTTCTACATCTCAGCAAAAACACATGTAGGAATAACTGAGGTAGAAGCAGCGATTCGAGAAATGTTTCAAGCACCTCATATTCAAGTAAGTTAATTCAGTTTCTTAAGTCTATCAAAGCAATATTCTGCTAGAGTATGAATTTTTGGTGCATGGGTAAATAATATTGGAAAATTATGTTTAGCATTTATCTGCAATACACGTTTAATCATTGCTTCAACAAATATTTAGAGTTTTTATATGTCGGGAAGCTTCAATTTAAAAAAAATTATTAATTAATAATTTCAGTTGTTTGCCACTTGATATTCATCTTTTAGTTGTCGGCTACAGTGTTCACTTGCTCTCTCCTGTGTAGGTGATGAAGAATTGTCCTAAGCATAGTAAGATCTTCTTGACTGCTATGGTGCACGAACTTTATAAAACTGGAACGGGTGAAACTACCTTTGAAAAGGTCCATAACTCAAGTTTTCTATATTTCTTACTTTCTTCTCCTCATCTCTAGTGAATATCAATTAAAGCTCCAAAAATCTTGATCTTTAATTCACAGTAAGGCATTGAATTCAATTGGTGTACATGGGAATCTTTTATGTCATAAACTTTTTCCGTTTCAGTACATGCTTAATTGGAATGTTAGGTCGACAATGGGAGAGTTCAATGCCCACTGTCTACCAAAACTTGTTTTCTGTGAACTTTAGGACATTATCTGATTTTGAAAATGAACTTGTTATTTCGGAGAGAAAAGTTTGATATTATAAATACATTCATTGTTTTCTGTTTGTGCTACAGCTTGCCATGGCTGTCTCGTGTCTTTGTACAAGCAATGGAGAGGAATTTCCAGGATATGATGCTCTCTTGAAAGTTGGGTAAGAGATTCCATTGTACTTCATACATTATTATTATTATTATGCATTTGTTTAAAATTATCTTTGTAATAAGAAACCTAATTTTGTTGTGAGAGAGATGAAGGTGGCCTAATAAAAACCAGGACAAAATGGGCTAATAAAACTGTACAGAGGACCCCAAAAAGACTAGTTACAACAGGGTTGATGATATGGGATGGGTGGAGGCAGGACAACAATATTAAAATGACGACTAAATATTTTAGGATTAGATATTTGTCTTTTAATGTTAGTCAGGTGTGTCTTAGCGTGTCTAAAAATATTCAAAGGATATGAAAAGGGAAAAGAATATCTAATCTAGCAGAGTAGAAACTATTAGAGAATATTTTGGGTGGGTAACTTTTTTTTGATATCTGTGAGTGTCTGGACCAGTTTGCGCACACGTCGATTRATCTCAAGGGGTAGCTGGATGTGTAGTATTTATTATGAAATCATTCACTTGCATTGCTTTGGCACTCTGTATTAACTAACTGAGCGCTCCTTTCTTTCTCGTGATTTCTTAATTTTGCAGCTGTAGGCTTGGTGAATGCAGAATTATTTTATGTGAATCAGGAGCCAAACATCGATTACAAAAATTGCAACTTAATTTTCCAAGGTTGGTCTCATTACCTCTAACTTCTACATCCAGCTAAACGTAGTTGACCTTGTTGCTGTTCAAAACTCACAGTTGGATTGCTAATTACAAAGATGATTCCAACTAATAGCTCAATAATTACAATTGTGTGATTTAACTTAATTGCGTTCTGACTGTAATGCAGCGATGATGTATCATTTGCACTGAAAGGCAGCAAGGATCTACCATGGTTGGACAAGTATCTATGAATCAATTTGTAAGAAACAAGTTTGTTTGATCATATAGAATATCATTTTAATTTTGTACATATGAAACATTTAGTTCCCAAAATATTTATAAAAAGCAATTAGACCTTCTTTTTTTTGCCTTGTCATTTCTTTAGAAGTTATTTTAATTTGTTCTTATCACAGGCTTGTTTATAGAATAACTAAAGTTGATCGTCCTTCAAAAATTATGTACTTACGAACAATGATTTCTATTGTATACTAACTTCGACCATTACAAGCCACTTGATTACAACTATGAAATATTTGTTAAAAGTTATTATGCAAATAAACTGTCAAGCACCTCCCGAATGACTCTTGGTTTTTAAGAGGTCTAAGTCGAGAGGTCGATGCTATTATTGACTTACAGTTCTCTTTGTAAGCTGTAGTCTTCTTAAAAAGTTGTCATTGTTTGCTGCTGCTGCATTATGTTTCATWTTACCTGAATCCACGCCAAAGAATGAAATACTAAATGCACATCTTAACCACATACTCAAACTGGATTTATGTCACAGAACAATTCAAATTACAAGTTCCCATTTGATCCATGGGATTACCAAATTTGAAACTGCATGTATAGGAATAAGCATAAAAGGAAATAATGTACCAAAACCCATATCAATAAATAAAATAAATAGAAACTTCTGTTCAATCATTCTCGACTAAAATTAGGGAGGTTCATTTTCCCTAYGGGATGGAACAGYAGGGATCCGCTTAACGAGTGGGGATGGAGATGGGGAAGGGGATGGTTCCCCGTCCTATCTCACTTTGTATATCACTAAAAAATCTTATTATTCTCTCGAGTAAAAAAATTTATAAGTAATTAATTTCCATTGGGGAATCTCCTCCAGATCCCTTTCGTGGGATGTGGAATGAAATGGGGGGCATGGATGGCTTCCCCGTCCCTGCCCATGAACATTCCTAGCTAAAATGTTAGGGAGAGACCCAAAATTGAAGGAGTCGATTTGATGAACTCATAAATGTTTCTTAAGTTGAACATGTTGATGTACCTTGCCAATCTTTGGATTATACAAGAGTAAATCGAGTCCAATAGGGTCAGGATGATGAGTTTCTGGTTTGAAAATTACAAATACTTTTCTCAAATCTTGTTTTTCCATCTTCCACACATGGTATATTCTTTGGATTTATAGTCTTTGGTTTAAAAATCCAAGATGGAAAGAGTTAGATTAGAGGGCCTGCCAATGTTGGGGAAGAAATTTGTCAGAATTCCCCATCTTCTATATCCAAACGGCATATGACTTGGGTATAAGTGAGTGTAGGTGATGGTGACGTGCAATTCAATAGAGGCCTCCATTGAAGTAAGCATTAAGAGTCCATTCGCCAGTAGCATTGTCAAATGCAAAAATTTCCACCAAGGTACCACCAGATTTAGATTTATTATCACGTACAAAGAGTGTCTTGCTAATTTGAACAGCTTTGTTTTAGGGTTAAATCCCAATTCGCAAAAATAATGTCTTTGAATATCCGTATCAACACGAGGTAAACCGGTGAGGAGAAGGAAGAAAACTACTCCATCATCCCCTAGACACTAATGGATATCTTAAACAAATATCTACTTTTTAATATATAATGTATAATAATATTTATTTTTTCCTTAAAAATCCAAGTCATTTTGTCGTCCGTTSAAGAAATGACCGTGAAATGCGTTCCAACACATTTGTAAAATTTCTTTTTATAAATTTTTTTATTTATAAATATTATAGTCTAATTAGTTACAGTGGTTAGCCTAAGTTATTCTAATTTTAGTGGTTTTAGTTACAGTAGTTTCGTTGAATMGTTATTCTGTTACTTATTGTATTTAGCATCAATGAATAAGATTTGAAGGAATGTATTTRTGATATTCTTGTGCCTTTTCTGTGTTGGTATCAGAGCCATAGTCAAACGACTAGCTCTTTATCGTTGCAATAATGGCATCAGTCACTTCAATTGGAAATCCAGAAAATTCAAGCATGGTTCAAACAACAAAGACGATCAATCCTGGGAGCAAAAACCACAGTTGTGAAATTGGATGATGACAACTACTTAGTTATGGAAGTTTCAAGTTCTTACAGCAATTCAAGGGCATGGTTTGGAACAGTATATTGATTTAGATACAGAACCACCTTCACCATTTATTCAAAATGGTGATGGAGTTACTTCGTCGACTTCTGAACAATCGAATCTGAAGTATTTTCACTGGATTAAGCAAGACAAACTTATTTCTTCATAGTTGTTTGGATCAATGAGTGAAGAAATTTTGTCGCAAATGTTGGATTGTCGAACGATCAAAGAAATCTGGACGTTGTTATAGTGTATGTTTGCATCTCGAAAATTTGGCTCGAGTAATGCAACTCAAATCGAATCTGGAAAATATGAAGAAAAGAAGTATGAATCTCAAGGATTATTTTCTCAAAATAAAAAATCTTGTAGATTCTCTAGCTGCTGCAGGGAAGAGACTTCTGGCAGATGATCATATTATGCACATATTAGTCGGATTAGGACCTGAATTCGATTCCATAGTGTCTGCCATCTCTGCTCGAAAGTCTCCTCAGACGATTCAAGAGGTTTGTTAACTTTTACTTCAACAAGAAGGTCGGAATGAGAGAAGTCTTGTCAATTTGGATGGATTAATTCCTTCTATTAACCTTGCTCTTAGTGAATTGACCAAGAAGAATAGCCCTAATTCTTCTAATTCAAATCAAGGACAGGGGAATAACAATAACAAATTCTCCAATCGGCGATTTTGGAATGGGAATAACAAACCTCAATGTCAAATATGTGGTAAATTTGACCATACGACACTTCGCTGCTATATGAGATTTGAACGATCGTATCATGGACCAAATGTTAATAATAATGGTCAGCCCTCTTCGAATGGTTTCTCCCATGGATTTCCTCCACAAGTTCAGTCTTCCACTAGTTTTTCATCCTCATCTACACATGCTCAAAGTAATTTTAGTGTTTTTGGAGGCTTCACTCCACAAATGCAAGCCATGATGGTTGCTAATGATTTCAATCGGGATGTTACTTGGTATACGAATTCCGACGCTACAAACCACGTGACGAATGACTTTGGRAACTTCTCTCTTGGATCTGAGTATCATGGTAATGGTAAGATTCAARTAGGYAAKGGAAAAAATTTGAGCATTTCTCACACTGGTGCTGCACTCTTACAGTCTATTTCCGCTTCCAATTCTTATCAACCTGTCTTTCACTTACAAAATTTACTTCATGTTCCTCAAATAGCAAAAAATCTAATTAGTGTTAGTCAGTTTGCAAAAGATAATCATGTATTTTTTGAGTTCATCCTTCTACTTGTTTTGTGAAGGATCTCACAACTAGACAACTCCTCATTCAAGGGACGGTTCATGACGGCCTTTATCAATTTGAGCTGCGTAAAGCTTCGTCCCAGAATCCTCTTTCAGYGTCTTCCACCAATAATAATTCTCCAACTATTTTCAATTCAGTTCTTCAGTACTCTAATTCACCTATGTTACATGCTCCAATTACTTCTAATGCTTATGTACTGGATATATGACATAGGCATCTTGGCCATTCTTCTTTGCCTATTGTTCAAACTGTTATGAGATCTTGTAATATTGTTGTTCCTCGTAATAAATTGCTACTTTGTGTCATGCGTGTGCCATTGGCAAAGCTCATAATCTTCATTTTCCCACTTCTCAAACTGTATATACTTCTCCCTTTCAATGGGGTGTTGCAGATTTGTGGGGCCTGCTTATGTTTCTTCTCGAAATGGTTTTCGCTACTTTCTTAGTTTTGTTGATGCCTATTYGCGTCACACTTGGATTTATTTTCTGCACAATAAATCTGAAGCCTTTCAAGCATTCTTACTGTTTAAGTCTTTCGTTGAGAAATCGTTGAATTGTTCAATCATCCGTCTTCAAACTGATGGTGGTGGTGAGTTTCGGTCTTTTGTTCCTTTTCTCCGAACTCATGGAATTGAACACCGCCTATCGTGTCCCCATACTTCTCAACAAAATGGTCTTGTAGAGCGAAAACACCGTCAAATTGTTGATATGGGTCTCATACTTCTTTCACAAGCTTCTATTCCATTASTCTTCTGGGATGATGCRTTCTCTACAGCAGCTTACTTGATAAATCGTCTTCCAACTACTACTTTACATGGACTTTCTTTGTTTGAGAAGTTGTTTAGTAGGCCTCCTGACTRTTCTTTTCTTAAAGTATTTGGTTGCTTATGTTTTCCATCCTTGCGAGCAYATAATAATCATAAAATTCAATCTCGTTCTATACCGTGCTTGTTTCTTGGTTATAGTCTTCAACATAAAGGGTATAAATGTCTAGCTTCCACTGGCCATTTATACATTTTGAGACACGTTCTTTTTGATGAACACTGTTTTCCCTTCTCTACCTTATTTCCTTCATTAAATTCCGCTCCACAGCCATCTGTTTCTTCGTCTATTCCTGTGTTACCGTTTTCTTTGCCTCCTTCCTGTGTCGTTGTTCCCTCTGATTTACCTCATTTGCATTCTACCTCACCTACTGTTGCTTCTCCTACGACAACTTCTTCTACTTTGATAGTATCTTCTCTTTCGAATGGTCCCTCTTTTCCTTTGGCACCATCAACTATCACCTCTTCTCCCATTGATCCTGCTTTAACCCCATCCTCTCTTCTCCCATTGATCCTGCTTTAACCCCATCCTCTCTAGTGATTGTTCTACCTACTAATACTCATCCTATGGTAACTAGCTCAAAGAATGGTATTTCTAAACCCAAAGCTTTCTTTACAAATTATCTTGAGATTGAGCCTCCAACAGTMAAAGCAGCCTTACAGTGTCCTCATTGGGTTAAAGCTATGAATGAGGAGTATGATGTTCTTTTACGTAACAAAACGTGGTCTTTAGTTCCTCAACCGCAGGATAAAAAGATTGTCGGGTGAAAGTGGGTCTTCAAGATTAAAAGGAATTCCGATGGGTCAATTGCTCGCTATAAGGCCCGCCTTGTTGCTAAAGGATTTCATCAGATGACAGATATGATTATACTGAAACTTTTAGCCCCGTGGTTAAACCTACTACCATTCGAGTTTTGCTAACACTTTCTCTTGCTCATGGATGGTCACTCCGACGAGTTGATGTCAATAATGCATTTTTACATGGATTTCTTTCTGAAGAAGTTCTTATGACCCAGCCACCTGATTTGGAAGTTCGTGGTAGTCAGATTCCTCTTGTTTGTAAGTTACATAAAACCATTTATGGCTTAAAATAGGCTCTTCTTGTATTCTTTGGGGTTCTCTAATTCTCGAGCTGATTCTTCTTTGCTGTTTTGGCACTCTTGCTCTTCTCACTGCTACATTTTAGTGTATGTAGATGATATGGTAATCACAGGAAGTTCACAATCTGAGATTGATAACTTGGTGGTGGCTTGACATACTAAGTTTTCACTTAAACACATTGGTGTTCTCAACTATTTTTTGGGAATTGAAGTGTCTTATCCTTTTATGGGTGGCCTATTTTTGTCTCGATCGAAGTATATTTTTGCTTTGTTGCATAAGACTACAATGCATGAGTCTAATCCTATTGCTACACCTATGATAAGTGGCGCAGTGTTTTTGCCTTTAAGGGTGAGCCGTTTTCTGATCCTCACTTGTTTCGTAGCACTGTTGGCGCCTTGCAGTATGTTACTATCATGTGCCTTGAGTTGGCTTATTCAGTGAACAAAATGTGTCAGTTCATGCATGCCTCTACTATAGTTCATTGGCAAGCTGTTAAACACATTCTTCGATACCTCAAGGGCATTTTTGCTCATGGTTTGTATCTTAGAAAACCAGTTGATTTTACTCTTAAGGGATTTGCCAATTCGGACCGGGCTTCGGATCCTGACAATCGCCGCTCTACTTCCAGTTTTTGTGTTTATCTTGGTGGTAATCTTATTACATGGTCTTCTAAGAAATAGAGTATTATTTCGAGGTCAAGTACGAAGGTGGAGTTTCAGAGTTTGGCTCATGTTGCTACTGATATGATTTGGGTGCCGTCTCTGTTTTCTGACTTGCATATTATTCTCTCTCAGCCTCCTATACTTTGGTGCGATAACTTGGGAGTGGTCCACCTTAGTGCAAACCCGATTTTACATTCTCGCACTAAACATGTTGAGTTGGATATATACTTTGTGTAGGATTTGGTGGTCTAGAAGAAGCTTTMTGTTTGTCATCTACTCAAATTGCAGATTTGTTCACCAAACCACTCTCCGCTACCCGATTTCTGCCTCTTACAGCCAAGTTCAATGTGGTTTCTCCATCCACTATTGGCTTGAGGGGGTATTGAGACTGCTCATTAGTGTGATTAGTTACAGTGGTTAGCCTAAGTTATTCTATTTTTAGTTATTCTAATTTGATTGGTTTTAGTTAGAATAGTTTCGTTGAGAAGTTGTTCTGTTACTTATTGTATTCAGCAGCAACAGTCATATATATGGTTATGCTCTTTTTAATTTGGAAGAAGTATTTATGATCATTCTTGTGCCTACTCAGAAACAGAGTAGGCACAAGAATGATCATAAATACTTCCTCCAACGAGGGAGAGGCTGGGTTGGACCACCTATACCATTGCACCAAAACTGAGACTCTAATCTTAAAGTTGTACTAATGGAAGAACAGAATTGAATAACTAAACGATTCATCAGATCATAGGGTAAGAAATGGGAAGAATGGAAACTTCAAGTACTATTATGCTGAAATAAACTTTAGAAGTATCAACAAACAAAGTAAATCAGAAAATCAAGGATTAGTAGAACAACAAAAAGAAGAATGGAAGTTGGAAGAATGCAATTGAATAACTTCATAAATGACTCATCAGATCATAGGTTAGAAATTGGAAGAAAAAACCGAAGTTCCCTAAAGATTCGAGTATTATCCTTCTGAAATTAACTTAAAAAGAATCCCGAAACAAAGTAAATCAGAAAATTAAAGATGATTAGAATAAGAAGAAGAATTAGAAGTTGGAAGTACGCAATCGACTAACTTCAGATTATGGGTAAGCAATTGGAAGAACAAATTGAAGTTCCCTAAATATTCTGAAATTAACTTAAAAAGAATCAAGAAACAAAGTATATCCGTAAATTAAAGAGGAGTAGAACGAAAAGAAAAACCGATTAATTAATTAATTACCTAAAAAAAATTAAAAACGAATTGAAAGAAAAAATTGACCTGAATTCGATTTATCTTAACAATTACAATCTCAAACGACATTGAAAACGGATCGAGGTTCAACAGAGGAGATCGATGGAGATTAACGCCAAAAAAACAATAGATATTATATTCAACAACCAAATCAATTACATGCACAAAAAAGATCGACAGAGAAATGCGAATATAGTCTGTCGCAACATGCTCGCGACGCGGAGCAGCTGACGTCGAGTCTCAAAATAAAACGATTTGAAGTCGCCACCAACCATGTTGAGGGTGTGATTGGTCAGCCAATTAGAATAAAATAAAGAAAATTAGTATGCGTAAATTAGATTGAGTTCGGGAGTCATTAGTGTTAGCACCCTACAATACCTCATGAAAATGATTACCAGTATTTTATTTTTTATTATCTAATTTATTAAATTATTGAAGGTCCACAAAAATTTATTTTATTTTATTTTTAAATGTTCCACGTTTATTAATCCATATTTTAGAAATAAGATATGAATTAATTATTACGGGTGACATAAATGTTATTCAATATATTAAAATTTATTTTTAGGAGAAATTTCATGTATTTAAAGAATTTAATAAATTTCAAAAAAGAACCCTACTCAATCTCACTTTTTTTATTTTTTTTTTATTTTTATAATTGTGAGTAGTTTTTTAAACTCATTTTAATTGTTGTATGAAAAGAAGTTTTAAATTATTAAAATTCATTTTAAAAGGAATTTAATAAATTTAAAAAATGAAAACTCTACCCAATCCCCCTTTTGTTTTTTTAGAAAAATTGTGAGTAGTTTTTGAAATTCATTTTAATTGTTTTATGAAAAGAAGCTGTTTTAAATTATTAAAATTTATTTTAAAAGGAGAATTTCATGTATTTATGAAATTTATGAAAAAACCATAAAAAGACCACTACTTTATTCCCAAAAATTATCATGTATTTGTGAGTTTTAGAAAAATTCACAAAGTAAACACTCCTAGTTCTCAAATCGGATTTTTTTATTTGTGAAAACAAAAAGAATTTTTTTTTTATTTAAAAACCAACTTGATGAATAAATTCTCCTATTTATGATATTTTAAAAGGGAGAAACAAAGCTATATAGAGAACATTGCTGCAATCTCAAAATTTTTATTATTTAGATTTTTTTTAAGCTAGCCTCGCTTTGACTGTTTTTAAGATTTGTAATCTTGTTTTTTCCTTCGTAAATTAGCTTTATTTATTTATTTTGGTTTTGGTTTTTGTTTTTTTCACAATAAACTTGCCATTGGTCGGAGGATTTAGCTTCAGTTTTTTTTTCCTTTAATTTTTAATTGTTGAATAGGGCTTCAAACCTACTTCTCACAAAAATTATATATGAATTAATTATTAAACTATCCTAAATTAAAAATAAAATCAAATTACAAATTTAGTCTCTAAACTGTCTAATAAATTTACCAATTTTAAAAATTACATAATAGGTCATTCAACTTATAATTTATATCCAATAAGTACCTAAACCTTAAAATTTTTCTAATAAATTCTTAAACTTTTAATTTTTGATCTAATAAATCTTTGAAACCTTTCAATTTTATGTTTAATAGTCATCGACCTATTTGACATTTTTTTAAATTCACGTACTTATTAAGTACAAAATTAAAAGTTTAGTATTTTATTAGACTCAAAAATTATAACTCCCGTCTAATATATTTGTTAACTTTTAAAAATAGTGAATATGTTATGATCTTTTAAACACAAAATGAAAAATTATTTTTAAAGTCCAAGAATTTTTAAATGCGAAATTAAAAGTTTATGAATTTATCACACTTTTTAAAGTTCATTAACTTTTATTAAACACAAAATATAAGAGTTTATTGACTATAACCTTACAATTGAATAGTTAATCTTTTGTTGAGTTTGTCCCTAAACTATAAGATTGTATGATACGTTAGGCAACTATTCTACACAAAATTGAAATTCAATTCATGTACCAATTTGACACTAATAATTCAATAGCATATAGTATCCCTCATCTCGAGGTTGTATGTTAAGTTCAAATTTCCATACTATTGTAAAGAAAAAAAAATGGTCATAAAAAATTGTGGATATTTAGTCCATTCATGAATCTCTCAACCATACCATATGGATAAATGGGTGAATATTCGATTTCAAAAAAAAAAAGTGAATATTCTCATAAAATTTAAGCATATATTCATTCATTTTTCTATTAGTTTCTCATTTTCTAAAAGGAGCTTTTGAATTGCACATATTTTAGTACAAATTTCATTTCAATTTTTTTAGTACAAATATAACTTTCATTTTTTATATACAATATATATATAAAATAATAATAATAATAAATAATAAATTATTTCATAGATTATTATATTATATTTAATAATTCAAATACATTCAATTAAATAAAATAGACTTGCTAAAGTGAGCATAACTCAGCGGTAATTTGACATATATCTCCAACTAAGAGGTTGTGAGTTTGATCATCCATCCGCATATGTTGTACTAATAAAAAAGACTTGAAAGTGACATGTCATCCACTCAAATGAATACACAAGATAGTAGATAAATACCAATTTTTTTTAGTACAACATGTAGGGGTGGAAGATCGAACTCACAACCTCTTGATTAGAGATATATGCCAATTATCACTGAGTTATACCCACTTTAACTAATTAAGACTTATTCTAAATCAAAAGTTCGGAAGTTCAAGTCTACATCTCTAGATGTTGTTGAACTTAAAAAATAAAACCAAATCAAAGGAGTTATCGATGCATGTTTATATTTGTCAAATAACATTGACTCTGAAATGATACGAGTAGTATTTATAATCTCACTAATATAATTCTTAACCTACAAACATTATATTTATGTTTGAGGAAATCACAAATATAAATATTATTAAACAAACTATTACACCACATGCTCAATAAAATAAGATATTGATTATCTTTTCTCGAAGATCGAAATTCAATCTCACACCCTATATTTGTCGTACTAAATGAATAACAATATTGGAAATATAAACCCATTCGAAGAAAAATTAAACAAATAAAAAAAGACATTAATTTGTTTCCATTTTTACCTGTCCCGTTGAATTCATGCCTCTACACCATATGCCTTCACTTTTTTCATTAACAAATTCTCTCTTATCTTTCTCTCTAACTTATGTCACAATTTCATTATATCATATATAAATTTAGGTGCTTTATTTGGAGAGAAGAGTAGATTAAACTCCCTAATCAATCGGGCAATAGTCGGGTTTGAGCCATAAAAAACAAACTATCAACCATCAGTTAATGAGCATCAACCGATATTGATTTTGGTTTTTTAATTTCTCTCTCTCAATTTTTCTATTTCATTGGTTATATAAGTTTAATCCTTGTGTTTCAGCCCTTCTAAAATACAATAGAGAAGACCATAGACTAAATATTTTGGACAAAATATTACATTAACATATGGATTACAAAAAGTATTATAAAAATTCAGAAAAAATTCTCTCATGCGGATGATAATAAGGGAAAAAGAGAAAAAAAAAAGAAAAGAAAAAATGAAGATATCGTCGCCTGAGAGATTCGAACTCTCGCGGGGAAACCCCATGTACTTAGCAGGCACACGCCTTAACCACTCGGCCAAAGCGACAAATTGTTGATAGAATTGTAAAATAATAAAACTTCATGCATACATTTCTCTATACTTTTCTTACGGTTGCAATGATTTTAAAGATGGACGGCCAACCCAAACCAAACAAAATGGTAAAAGGTTCTTTTGAAGGTAGCTCAAATAGAAAATATACCTAGGTTGGCAGTCCAATCTCCTACTCTTGCTACTTGTTGAACTAAAAAAAAGGTAAAAAAATTTTAAACTCATATATTTTGATCGCATCAAATCACAGTGAGAGTCAAGAAGATGTGAACATAATAACAAAATATTCATTGAATTACTTTTTCTTAATCTCTTATACAAACTTACCATCATATTTATA
This sequence comes from Momordica charantia, assembly GCF_001995035.1. The sequence continues at coordinate 648,095 of NW_019104600.1, forward strand.
ATAAGATAATTCCTAATCATAATAGGAATAAGACACATGAATCAAAATAAAATCTAAAAATGTAATTCTAATTTGTTATACGAAACTTAAATCCTATCAGATCCCAAATCATATCAATTATAAATTAATACCATAGAGTTAGAGCTTGTTTGGAAGTGATTTTAGCATTGCAGAATCACTTTTACTCATGCCAAAATCACTTTCATTTTCAAATAGAATATTTGACAAGGATTTATAAGCAATTTTGAAAAAACTCAAAACCAGTTTAATAATTCTTGGTCAATCACTTGGACAGGGATTATCCGAGTGTTTTTGACAAAAAAAAAAGAAAAAATTAGTTTTTTTTAAAGGGTTATTGTTTTGATTTTCAAAATTATCTTTTTATTTTTATTTTTATTTATAATTCATAATCGATGTTGTGTGCTTTCGCCAATTGGTCCCTATAATTGGGGATGTCGACAGCCACCCAACACTGTAATTGACGTTGCGGGACTCATCCTTTGAATAGGAGAAGGGGAAAGTCCCGACTACGCATCTCGCAAGCTCGAACAGAGAAGGGGGTATCCTGATTCGGCCATAAATCCACTACGCCACACCACCCACCAGTGGTATTTTCACCTTAAAATTTGAGATTTTTTTTTTGCCTTTTCTAAAATTTTTGACATACATTCTAGCTTCGTCTGTTCTAACATTTTCTCCAGGACTATCATTAAAATCCTTCTTTGTACTCGTGTCCATTTGATGTGACGAAACCTAGTCAAACGCCACATCTCGAGAAACAATGATTTCTCTTGTATTCAGATCCATACATCTCCATCATTTCTTGTGAGTATCATATTCAACAAAAATATAACGTCTTGCCTTTGGGTCAAGTTTAGTACGCTTACTCTTTGAAACATGAACATAACAAATTGACCCAAAAACTCGAAGATAACTCACATTGGGTTTGCGATGATAAAGTACCTCAAATAGAGATTGATCCAACCCCAACCATGAAGGTAGGCAATTTATAACATGACAAGCTGTCTAAATAGCTACTGCTCAAAGCTCTTTTGGAAGGTTCTTTGCATGCAGCCAAGACAAGCACATAGATGTAAGATGTGCTAATTTATGTTCAACAATCCTATTCTGCTGTGGAGTATTAGGACACGTCATTTGGTGCTGAATGCCATGCTCATTGCAATACTTTTGAAATTCATCGGACATATATTCTCCCCCATTATCAGTGGACAAACACTTTATTGACAGCATAGATTCCTTTTCCACCTGCTTCTTAAATTGAATAAATGTGGAGAAAATCTCACTTTTAGCCTCCAAGAAATACACCCAAGTGAACCGAGAAAAATCGTCCACACAATAAGCATTACATAACAACCATCATAATAACTTGGTGTTGATCTAGTTGACCCCATCAAGTCTGAACAAACTAACTGCAATGCAACAATAGCTCTATTGTCTGAATTTGGGAAAGAGAGACGATGTGATTTTCCAAATTGACAACTAGGATGAACCACATCAAGGTGAATTTCTTTGAGTAGAGGAATACCGCCCCAAAAGCTTCTTTGTCAAAATTCGCTGTAACTGTTGATAACAAACATATGACCCAACTAAGCATGCCAAAGTGCTGCACTATCATTCTGACCCATTTTTTCAACATATGAATGCATCACTTGCAGATAAAACATACATAGAGGGAATCTTTTCTCTTTCCAGTTAACAGAATATCAGCTCAAAATTGCTTAATATTTGAAACAATTTTCACATCATTTAGACCAACAAAAAAATATACCTCCCAGAGTCGGTAATCTGAGAGACCGTAACCAGATTCTTCTTCAAACTTGGAACATGATAAACATCTTCAAGAGAAACACCACCAACATTTGGAGCACCATTCTCAACATTAACATGTCTTTCTTCAACAACAAGATGTAAGGAATTATCGGCCGTTGCAACGACTCTTCTTCCATGATGTGTACGTACCTCAGAGAGAAGAGAAACATTTCCAGTAGCATGATGAGAACAACCGGAATCAATAATCCAATCCTTATTATAATCTATAGAAGCATTGACATGCATATTAATGGGTTGATCAACAGCTTCAATTGACAAACATTGATCCCATGTAGGTTGTCCAGGTTTGTTACTTTCCCGTATAACATTTGCTTATGCTTCTTTGAGATTCACCCAACAATGTGGTCTTATATGACCTAACCTCCCACAATGACGACACACCACATTTGCTCGACAATCACGTTTTATGTGTCCCAACTTGCCACACTTAAAACATCTTTTTATATTACCTTTGGACTGCCCTTCAATCTTAGAATGCTTACTGTCATCTGAAGAACGCTTGGAATAAGAATTGTCTTTTCCTTTGTCTTTTGCATAAAGAAAGTCTTCCACCTGTTCAGTTTGCTTGTTGTTGCCAAGCATTTGCTTCACTAAGGCTTCTTGATTTGAAAGCAAGTGCTCCAACTCAATGATAGAAGGTTGATTTACCCAACCTTGTATCGAAGAAATAAATGACATAAATTCCTTTCGCAGTCCACGAATAAGATAACGACGCAAACTAGCATCACTAATGAGCTCCTTCTCGTCCAGTCCTGAAATTTCATAACACAGAGTTTTAATTTTTAGAAAGTATTCTGAAACCGACAAATTACCTTGCTATTTCATAGGATGACCAGACAACTCATTCTCAATCCTGAGTGAGTTATGGACTCATGCCCGTGAGGGCTCGTTCTTTGATCTGTATGGGTGAGAGTGACCCGAGTCGCCGACTCAACATTCCCACCATTTCGGGGACGAGACCGAGTATGGAGCTGTGAACATAACCACACAAGATGACATTCACTCCTCCCCGACTTCAGGGGAGTAGATGAGTGTTAGTGCTAACTCCGGGACTTGAACAAGGGGTCCCACCCTCTCACTGGCCCGAGGGGGACTTCCGGTTATTGGTCGAACCATAACCGAATTGTTCATTAGAGAATCAGCGGTACTTAAGGTACCAGATGTAACATAGGGATAAAACGGTAATTTGACCCATCTGTGGTTACAAGCACTCGTGAAGGATTGACTTGCCGTTAATGGTATATACCCGTGGACACAGAAATACTCTATAGTGAGAAGAGTTCAGCTGCGGGTTTTTAGTGGAGTAACCCGTAGTTAACGTATGTTGATTAAGGTAGTTAATGAGTTTACCCAATTAATCTCGTAATGTTGGATCAGAGCTTCTGAGCTATAGGTCTATTAGGTCCCCTTGCTAGCTTGTAAAGAGTAATTAAGAACATTAAATCTTGGAAGGAATTTGGATTGTTCAAATTTAATTAAAATGAATTTGAGTTAATTATGTATGAGACAATTTAATATAATGTATGATGAAACATTATAAAACTATATATTATGAGAGAATAATATGAATTAGATTCATATTAAAACTATAGGTTAAAGTTTAATGTGGATTAGATTCATATTAAATACTATAGGTTAAAATTTAATGTGAATTAGATTTATATTAAGTACTACAGGTTACGAGGGATACGTATATTTGAATATGATTCAAATATTAATTAATTTAATTAAATGTGATTTAATTAAATTATGTTTAATTAATTATTAATTTAATTAAAATAGGTTTTAATTTAATTTATTTATTAAATTAAATATAAATAAATAAATAAGAATATATATATATATATATATCATTTGTTAATTAGGTATTTACCAAATATAAAAAATAAGTGATTGAGAATTTACTGTTTAGATACAAAATTGAAAGTTTAAGGAATAATAGTGGATTTGGATCGGTTTGACCCGACCAACTGGAGTGTTTACACTACCTCTTTTGAGTCTTTCTAGTCTCTCTCTCTCTCGTGCTGTCCTATCCCTTGACAAGCGGCTGACCCGAAACGGCAATCAAGTTTAATTTTAATTTCCTTTCTCTCCAATTTGAGGACGGAAAAGGACGAAACAATTTCTTTGTTCAATTTCAATTCGAGGATGGAAAAGATTTGGTTCAATTATGGAATATTTTTTAGTTCAATTCAATGGAATCTCGTCTCTCTCCCTAATTTCAATCTCAATTGTGTTCAATTTCAATTTCAATTATGGACAGATTTTAGTGAATCTCACTCAATTTCAAGCAGAAATGTTGAAAATTAATTAAATCTATTTTTTCAAAATCATTAATTCTCATCCTCTTATCTCCTACTTAAATCTTTAAATGAGAAAAATTATAATAAGTTTCATGTATAAATATAGAAAGGAAAATTCAAAATGTAGAAAATAATAATACAAACATATGGAAAAGAAAATCCTAATTAAACATTGAAAAAAACCCTAACCTATCTGTTTGTTTTGGTTATAAATAGAAAAAGAAACCCTAATGAGTCGGCAACGTTTACGTTTCAAAAAACTTAATTTCAGATTTCTCCCATCGGTGAACAGAATCGGAAAAGTATGAATTCGAAGAAGAGGAAAATCAACCCAAATTCAGAGCTTCCACTTCCACCTGAGCGCCCAGTCGTCGGCTGGTGTGTAAAGCATGGAATAATTTGGTCTTAACTTGTAAGTTCCATCCTTCAATCTCAATTTCCAATGTGTTTTTTGCCAATATTTTTCCGTGCGATCCCAATCTCCATTGCGTAGACGTGAGAGGGATGAGCACTGTTGCCTCGTTTAGCTTCCATTCTAATTTTCCCTCTGCCAGTATCTCTATTGTCAATTCATGCAATGGACTCCTCTGWTGTTATCTTGGCCATGGAAGAACCAAAACGCTACCTTGTAAAGCTTTCATATCCAAAATGCCACCCGGTGAAGCTTTCATATTAAATCCCATGACAAATGAGTACTTCAAACCGCCCATCTCGGATGCAGATAAGGATATATGGCAGTATTATTTTTATGGATTTGGGTTTAGTCCTAAGACAAAGCAGTACAAATTAGCAAGATTCTCCTTTGTTCGGGACAAACTTGCTACCTTGGTGGAGATTTTCACATTTGGCACAACTCACAAATGGACCTCTCTTGGCTTTCTGCCTCCATATGTGAGAATGGAAGAACATGGTGTTTACTTCAATGGAGGCCTCTATTGGGTTGGAACTCACTTACAACTACCTGTTACAAAGGTCATATACAGYTTGGATATAGAAGAGGAGAAATTCCAAGAAATTTCTTTTCCTCATCGTGTTTGTTATTGTTGTTTCATTGGAGTCTTTAATGGCGCTCTATGTCTGGTCTTGCTTGTCCTGGATTCCGTGTACAGTGTGTGGAAGATGGAAGAGGATTTTTCGTGGACCAAAGCTTTTGATGTTTTCATACCAAATCAATACTTACATCAAGGATGTGGACGACCATTTAACCTTCAACTTATTAGAGCCGGTGAAGATGGGAACATCTCATATTTTTGAATTCTATTTAGTCTCTTATAACCCTAAGACGGAGAGGATGAAGTTATTGACACAGGGTCAAGACCTTAAAATAACTGCGTTACATTCCATTGACTCCTTCAATTTTGATTCTCTCCCTGCCATTTTAGCTTGAAGGAGGGTTTTTATTTAATTTGCTTTATTTTTATATATTTTTAAGATTGGATGAAATCTATAAGTTCTATGCAAATTATATATAGATATTCTCAGTGGAAGTTTGGTAAATTTTATGCAAATTTCTGTGATCCACATCTATACTTTTATTAATGCATTTTTGTAAATTAGAGTCGATTGGGTGTTCAAAATCCTAACCACATTTTTTTCTTCTCATTTCACATTTACCTCCGTTCTGTAAAAAGTAAATATGTATTTTTTTTAGAATGAAATATTAGGATTTGAACTTTCGACCTCTAGAAGAGTAGATTTGTCATTTATTATTTTTCACTGCCATTCATCGGCTAATATATGTCTTCTTTCATTTACATTATTGGTTATCTGTTCTTTTTTAGTCTAAACAAATTACTAAATTAATGGTATCAAGTTTTAAAAAACTTAATTAAATAACTTAAATTTAAGTTGGGATCAACAACGCAAAAGTTATAGTATTTGATCTAATACTACAAACTAGGTAATTGATTATTTTCTTAGCTCAATAATATTTTAGAGTGGAAATTTGGATGTTAAAGTTTTTGATTGAAGATATATACTATAACCGATAGTTATTAATCGATCCAAAATGACAATGATGACCAAAGCACCTTATTAATGTCAGAGATTGGCATTGCATATATTGGGAATCATAGTTGAATTCATATCCAACGACAATGAAGAAATTTGMGGAAATTTTTTTTCCCCAAAATGAGATTTAGAGAAGTAGTAGAATCGTGGCACGAGTTGTAACCAAACTTGAAATTGGTGTTGAAGTGATTAACAATGTTACTAAATTACATTACTAATGGCAATCGATGTAATGATTAGCTTATTTAGGATATTAGTTCAATTATAATTATTTAACCATTTTGAGCAATGTTTAAAATATTGATATGACGAAAAATGACAAGGGTCTAATTTTATGGAAGACATTTTGATGTTGACAGAAATTTTGTAAAAACGGTGGAAATCATTCAAGATCAAGATTATATGAGAATGAAATTAGTCATATTATTTTTGAAAGCCTAGCCAACAAAACTTGTTTGTTCGTGCTCCAACATATGCATACCTCCAACATAGGGGCATAAAAGTCAAAAGGTCGTTATTCTTGCTAATTTAGGAAAGACTAATTTCCACGGTGGTTTTACATGAAAGGCAAACACATGTCAATTCAACGAAGRYCTAAGGACATCCGTATAGTTTGTAAGTGCATTGTAACAAGTATCAAAGGCTAGGACAAARGACTTGCTGTTTCTAATGGTAAATTTTATTATTATTATTTTTTTTTAGAAAAGAGGTAGCATTTCATTAACRAGTATGTGAGAAGCGTACCAKACAATTGGAAATTTTATGAAAATAAGAGAAAAKAAAATCCAGATACTTTTCAGCCTCATGTSGAAGTAATTAACGTGTGGGGCGAAATGTGGTGCAAATGTAGGAGAGTGATGAGTTTCTTTCTGGCCATTGGTAAAACATAAGGTCAACCTCTTTTTACTCCAATTTGAAATTATTTCTAATGAAATAAAAAAGTCCTGGTGCATTCTATTCAAGTTGGGCCGACAAAAATAGTAAAAAGTTACTGGGATTAGGTCCATTTAGAAATCATAATTATGTAAACTGATGGAAAAATATAGAATTTACACTAAACAATTCGTCGGTTCTTCTTCTCCAATCGTTTCTGCCTGCCTTCGTCTCTGGCCGACATCTGTCTGCTTTCATCTCCGGTCGCTTCCATTTTTTCTCAGTCGCTAGAGCAGTTCATCTCCAGATTGAAAGGTTTGCATTCCAACGAATGTTTTCAATTTAGTTTATATTCGGATATATCCGAGGGTTATAGTTGGAGAGTGAGTTGCTAATAGTGATTTTAGGAAGTTTATATCCTAATATATCCCAGGGTTGTAGTTGGGGAGTGAGTTGCTAACAGTGATTTTAGGAAGTTTATATGAAATTTAGTTTATATGCAGATATATCCGAGGGTTGTTGTTAGAACTTTCTTAAACTGTATCGGAGTGTCTTTATATATACACACATGCAATAATCTTGGAGTTCACATTTGAAAATGAAGTTTTGACACCCCATCTAATATCATTCCCATTGAGTCAATACACCTAAATTAAGAAGAAAAAAAAACTATAAATATATCAATTAAAGATTTACAACTTTATGCCACATAACATCATACAGAAAACTCCTCCGAACCCAATTCATTCATCTTTTAGAAAAGTAGAAATATGAATTTTATGTTGATTTTCCTCTTTCTTCTCCATCTTTTTGGAATCCATTTAGGTTGCTTTTCCCAAACGAGTTTCAAAACAGAAGCTGGCGGCACAGGTTAGACAAGTACAGTAGCAGGAACTTAAGAAAGGTCTTTATAACGTTAAAGAGGTGAAGGTGAAGGTGAAGGTGAAGGTGAAGCAGTTCTGAAAACAAAATTTCTTTTTGTTATGGTCAATCTTTGGGATTCTAAGTACTATTGTTTTTTCTCTTTTAAATAGAGAAGCAGGTTATTTATTTATTTATATATATAATATATAATTTTACTTAGCCATTAATTTAGAGCAATCGTGTGGTTGATAAAATCTTGAAGAGGACAGTATATGACGATTTAATGGGACACTTTGTGACAACCAAAACCAACAAACTAAAGCTGATTTCTCCTTTCATTTCCTTTATAATCATTTGGAAAAGAAAAACAAACAAACAATGTTACAGACTCCAACCAACATAGATCTTCTCTGATCTTAAAAAAGATATATAAATAAACAAAAACCAACCCTCAATCACTCACTCCTAAAATCTTGTAAAGAGAATTAAAATCGAAGGAGTCARTATGATGAACTTTCTTAATGTTAAAATGTTSATATGTCAATAGCTTCATCCTCTCCGTCCTAGAGTTATACAAGATAAAATAGAGTCCACCAAGAAGACACAAGATCTCCTCATCTTCACCGGCTCTAATAAGTTGAAAGTGAAATGATCGATGCAAACATTGTGTTGGTATGAACACATCAAATGCTTTAGTCCATGAAAAATCTTCTCCCATCTTCCACACATGGTACTCTAAATTTAGGATGCACGTAGATAAACAAAGAGTACCATTAAAGACTCCAATAGAACAAGAATCAATACCATGTAATTGTTAGAATTTAAGCTAGATTCATTTCTATACACATGCATTAATTCATATAGGTACATGAATTGTTAGGTTCATGTAAGTTAATRTAATGAGATACATGAATAGTATGTATACATGCATCCATATATTTTGTGTCTTTTTGGAGGTGTCTCTTGGATGTTATATAAAGGGGTCATTTCCCTCCTTTGTAACCAAGCAAGAAAGAAGGAAATTGAAGCACATTTCAATCAAGAAAGAAAAGAGCACAATATTCTTCTCTGGTGTGTTCTTGAGTTTTATAAGAGAACAAATTTCTTCTCTTAAAAGTTGATGAGTTTTAGAGTGAATTTTAGTGAGAGCTTGTCATCCAACGACATGTTGCAGCCTCAACTTCCTCGTTTTGAAGGAAAGAACTATAGACGGTGGAGTCAACAAATGAAGGTTCTTTATGGATCTCAAGAGCTTTGAGAAAGTCATCACTTGGAATATTGATGCCTGTGAAGGAAGATTTTAAGAGGTTCATATTCAGGTCAGATGCAAGCTCAAAAGAATATAGCAAGTCATAAAGGTTGCAGAGCTTTGTTTCATCTGCACTTGAGAAAATAAGGATATCATCAGCAAATAAAAGGTGGGAGGCATGAAAGTTACCTAGCCGAATATGGAATGCTTCGATGAGGCCTTTATCATACGCTTTATCTAACAGGCGACTAAGATAATCCATGGCCAAGACAAAAAGAAACAGCGATAATGGATCGCCCTGTCAAGGGCCTCTCAAGGCACTGATTTTGCCTCTCGACTTGCCATTTAGGAGTATGGAGTATGTAACCGAGGTAATGCAGCCTTTGATCCACCGGATCCACTTTTTAGGATAGCCTTTCTGTTTGAGCACCATGAAGAGGTAGTTCCAAGTCAATTTGTCAAAAGCCTTTTCGAGATCCAATTTTATAAGAATGCCAGCCATTTTCGAACATCTCCAATGGTCCATCATTTCATTGGCCATAATAATAGCATCGGTAATTTGTCTGCAATAAAAAAAAGCAGATTGTTGGTGAGCAATGGTGGAAGGAAGAGTTTGTTTAAAGCGATCTGCAAGGACTCCAGATCTGTGAATGGTTGCACTAGCCTGTTAGATTGATCCAAAGTTATAGGCGCCCATTCAAGATTTGTGATAAAAGAACCCACATCATTATTCACGTGATAAATTCCTTTGAAGTGTCTAATTGCTTCAGCCTTAATAGAAGAGTCAGAACCAAGCTKACTCCAAATTGATCAGTAATCTCTGATATAAAACTACGCCTCCTTCGAGCAGTGCAAATTTTGTGGAAAAAAACTGAGTTTTCGTCCCCCTCGAGTAACCATAGCTTCTTTTATTTTTGGCTCCATAGTCTTGTCTCGGCTAGAGCTAACGACTGCAAATCATTTTTTAAGGATGTTCGTAGATGGCAGTCAGCTTCATCAATTTGACCGGATTCCTCTTTTTGATCAATTAGAGAGATTCTTTTGTGATGCGAGCCTTTTCTATAGGGAAATTTGGGCCGCAAGTCTTTTTCCACCTTTTTATGTTCTGAGCCAAAATATAAAGCTTTTTAATAATGGCATGACCAGGATATCCATGGGAGGTGATTGAACTCCACTGAGTAGATATGAGCTGCTGGAAATTTTTATCTTGAATCCATAGATTTTCTAATCGAAATGGGCAAGGTCTCCATTTATGAGTCGGAGATTCAAGGAGAAGAGGGTAGTGATCCGAACAAATTCGTGGGAAGTGTCTGGTGTTATGGAAGGAGGGCTTTTCAGACCAGCTTTGTGAGAAGAGAAAATGGTCAATGCGCGAGAGAACTAGTCTATGGCGGAGATTTGACCATGTATAAGGCCCATTTTCGAGACTAGGATCGATAAGCCCTGCAAAATCAGTAAACTTGTTAAAATGTCTCATACCAGCTCGATGGGGGTTTGCCGAGGATGTTTCATGGCTCCATCTATAGATATTGAAATCGCCCCCTAATAACCACAAAGGACTACATAGCCCGTTTCGAGCATAAAGCTCTTGCCATAAAAGTTCTCGTTTCCTTCGTCGAACAGGCCCGTAGACCCCTGTTAACCACCAATGTGTGTTGTCAGCAAGTTTGAAAAGGACAGAAATCGTGTATGTGCCACAAATGACTTCCTCAGCCTCAATAGAGAGTCTTTCCCAAAGGATTATAATGCCACCAGATGAACCCGATGCATCAAGAGAGGCCCAAGCTATGCTTATGGAGCTCCATATAGATTTAATAAAGCGACTAGAGATACAGGAAGCTTTCGATTTCGATAAGATAACAATGTCGGGGCAGATAGTAGAAATAGTATCCTTTATGGCGCCTCGTTTAAAGGCCGAACCCAGCCCTCTAACATTCCAAGCCAAAATCTTCATTGCATGTCGTATTGACCTCTGGAAGAAGAAGGCGTTGTAGTATCCCCCTGATTAAATCCCTTTTCTTGTCTGCTATGAATGGGAAGTGGTTGGGCGTTGGAGATGGGCATTATACAGAAGGCATTTTCAATCAGCCATTCGTTTAACTGTTTTTTGAAACTCTCTTTCCCTGTGTCATTTTGAGGATTTTTGTCTTTCTGTGCTTCATTAAATAATGTTAGAAGGCTGCCGTCCAAGATTTCTTCTGTGGCAATGAGGTTTGTATGGTTTTTCTGCTTGAGGTTTGAGTTTGGTGGGCTATCTTGATATGAATTCGGGATAGACACAACGGTATTAGAGATGGGCGATAATGGGCCAAGGTCCACCGTGAGATAGAAATCTAGAGAATGGTTAGCTGTTTGGTGTATGGTTATGGGTCTAAAGTTTGTGGTTTGGATGGGTGTGGGATGGTGGGCTTTGGTAACTGTGGGCTTGTTTTGGGTGATGAAGGTGGTCTTTTGGGTGGGTTTGTGGGCTTCAACAGCTTTATTTGTGGTGGCCTCTTTTTGGGTGATAGGGCTGGCTTGTATTGGAGTGGACTGTTGGGGGGCGGTGGTTTTGTATGGTCGAGGAGTTGTGTCAGGATTGAAATGATAGGAGCATTTTTTTGGGATGGGAAAATGACTTTCTTTGATTTAGGTAAAATTGGGTTCGGATGAGAYGCTTTCCTTTCTTTGCAGATTTCCTTCCCTTTGGTTCTTATTTGGGTTTGTTCAGATTGGACTGGATGGATGCTGCTGTTTCCAATGTGAGAAGATGAAATAAAAACGGAAGTATTCGAGATCTGCATTTGATTTGATATAGCAGGTATGGGAGGAGGGATGGCAGAGTTACCTTGAAAATAGTAATTTTCTGACGAAGGATCGAATTCATCGAATTGAGCAGCTGCCTCTCTCGTGAAAGTTCCATGAATTTGTGGGTGTATGATAATTAGTCATTTCTCCTTCGCCGAAGCTACAGTATTCACGATGAAAATTTTCTCGGTGGCATCTTTGATTTCAATGGAGGCTGGGATGAAACCAAAAAAATTATCTTTGACTTTAATGGCGGCTTCCATGATATCTATTTTTCTCAGGGTGTTTATTCCAGCAAGCTCAAATCCCCCACATGCATCCCCAATATGTTTCGAAGTTTTTAGGTTCCATAAATGAAGGGGGATACCTCTAAATCTCAACCATCCACCATAGCTTGGAATAAATTTAGGGGTTGAGTGTTGTTCTGAAACCCAGTGTTCGAATTTGACATAGAAGGGACCTACTGTTACCCATCCCTTATTCATGCACATTAGTCTTGCTTGTTCTGGGTCCCGAACATGGAGTATAGCTTTGTCGGCTTGGAATGGGTTGAAAGTTGCCACAGATTCGTTTATCTCCTACAAAGCTTCTATTATTTTAGTCCAGTCATAGTGAAAACACCAACAGGTGAGAACTACCGTGTTTTCCCATGATATGGGGGTGTCTTCTTCTCCTTGATTAATCACAGAACGTTGAGAATGAGAGTTACCCAAGGTGAATTGAGAGTCTAAGTGCGGGATGATGTGTCACTCACCGAGGAGCTTGATGGGGCCTTGCTTTGTGGCTTTTTGGGGGGTTGCATGATCTGTTTTGGTTTCACATCATTAAAAGTAATCATATTATGAAAATCTTTCCAGCCACTTTTGTCGTAACCTTCTGGAACTATAATACAACATTTGTGGCCTTTTTCGTCTACTCGATAAATTTCTGCTATGCAACCTCTTCGGTTCGACGTTTTTTCAATCCATATACAGTAGTCACTGTATCTCCCCTCTTGGAAGAAGCGGTTTGTTCTCGGGGTAGCTATGAGTGTTCGGAAAGATCCTTGAAGCCATGTTATGGTGTCCAATAGCAACAACATGGAAAAAGATTTGTAGGATCCGATTTCTGAGAGGAGGACATTATGGCCATGGGTTCTCTCGTCGGTTTGAAGCTGGAACTCTTTCTTCTCTATGATGCATGAACGGGGAAGATGTCGTTGTTGGGACATTCCCTCGGAGGTAGAGAGAATCTCTCTCTACTTTCTCTCTCTTTAATTGTTAATCAAATGTAATTGTGGAAATTTCTAAAATTGTTTTCATATTTAATTTGAAACCTTAAAAGACAATTATATTTAAAAAAAAATAAAAACAAACTCATTTCACTTTCATCCAAATTAAAACAGGTAAAATATATTAAAATTAAAACAGGTAAAATATATTATTTTAGTAGAATCATAATTAATCGSACACTAACTCCACTTAAAATCAAGGTTAAAAATGTCGATATCGATAGAAATGTCGAGATCCCGATTTTACGGACATGTCGATGTCGACGAATATTTCTAAAAAAATCACAGAAATTGTGGATATCAATGCAAATTTTTTGAATGAGTAAATAAGTAGCTGAATTAGCCTATCACTCTTTTAACCATAATATGTAAAATGTATGAATAATTTATCTTAGAAATATCGACGGAACAAGATAATCAATTGATGGAAATTATTTGAATTAGTAAATTAATTTTCAATATTGCTTAATTATGTTTTATTAATAGTTTATAATCAAATCTAGTAGTTACATACTTGAACAAGATATAAAATATCTATATATATAGGATGAAATCATGGTAAGATATTTGAAATATAAAATTTTGTTATATAATTACCAATTATATATTATTTGAAATATAAAATAAAATCTGACTTTTTGAATTTTGATATCCTGATGGCTGCTGCTATCAAATAGTTTTAAAAAATATTAAAAGAAAAAAAGAAAAAAAAAATTTAAACACCTAAGGTTTCTGATTTACTTTCTTCTTTTCCTTTTTTTTCTCATGCTGCTCATAACTTCCCTCTCTCTCATTATTTCTGTTATCTCTCATTATTTCAGTCACATAACAGAGCAGCCCAACCTTCCTTCTCCAACTACCTTCGCCGCATCGGCTCTCCACGACTCCGGTAAGTTCGACAGAACCAAAATCACCATCTCCAACTCTCCTCCTTCATTTCATTCCCTCGTCAATATGTCAAGACATAACTTCATCTGCTCTACTTTGTGTACTTATAGTTACGGTAGAAGTCAGTAAAGAATAGTTAACCTACTCCTTGTTAAATCTTTTCATTCCTTTATTTCTTTCCTCCTCATTGGAGTGTATTTATTCTCCTCTGCCTCTTCTTGTCTTTCAATGTAATTGGGAACAACTTTTCCTAAACCTCTCTCTGCTCTTTCTCTCATGAACTTCAACTTGGTATCAGAGCACCAATGGCTGACACCATCAAAAAGACCAACCCCACTCCTAATCCAAAAATTAATCCCACCAATGTTCAAGTTCAATTTCCCAAACCACAGGGAGTGGTAGAAGTTCGATCTGGAACAACACTTGTCCATACCCCTGCATTTGTTAATCTTCTAAACCAAGCCACATCGATCAAGCTGGACCGCAACAACTTCAAGCTATGGCAGAATATTATACTGCCGATTCTAAGGAGCTACAAACTTGAAGTCGATCTCACAGGGAAGAGTGTTGCCCCTGAAATGTCCATTGTGATTCCTCCATCTAAAGAAGAACCCCAAGGTTTGCTAATGCCCAACCCTGAATATGATGTTTGGAGCACTGCAGATCAATTTTTTCTCGGCTGGCTTTATAACTCGATGACCCCTGAGGTTGCATCTCAAGTCACAAGCTGTGAAACCGCTCATGAGCTCTAGACAGCGCTTCAAGACTTCTATGGCATTCAAGCTACCTCTCAAAAGGACTATATCAAGAGCATGATGCAACAAACTCGTAAAGGAGGTATGAAAATGGCCGATTATCTAAGCTTAATGAAAGGATATGCTGATAGTTTGCATTTGGCAGGTTCTCCGATGGACATCAAAGATCTCATTTCATGTGTTATTGCTGGACTTGATGAGGAGTATACACCTATTGTGGTGGTTATACAAAATATGAAGATGAATTGGAATGAAGTTCAATCACAACTCTTAACCTTTGAAATGCGCCAAGCCTAGTTCCAAGCCCTAAAGAATGTAGTTTCTATCAACCAACCCTCAGCTCATCTTGTTGCAAACAACTTCCAGATGCATCAGAATCAGTCTCACTTCAAGAATTACAATGGCAACTGCAACTAAAACACTCGTGTTAGCAACAAGAACACTCGGTTCTCCAATTCCAGCTCCTCTAAGCCTATCTGTCAAGTCTGTGGGAAGGTAGGACACACTGTTGTTGTGTGTTACTATCGTTATGAGAGGAACTTTAACAACAATCAAAGCCACAATAAAGGGGGTGACARCCCTTATCCCAAACAGTCATCAAGAAACCCCACTACCATGATTGCCACACCAGAGAATCTCAATGATACAGCCTGGTATTTAGACAGTGGGGTAAGCAACTATGTCACARCTAATCTTGGCAATCTGTCTATCAAGAGTGACTACACAGGTATGACATGTATTAYCGTTTGGAATGGCTGTCAACTCCCTATCCAATCTGTTGGTAGTTCTTTTATACTGTCCAATGCTAAACACTTGATTCTAAAGGATCTTTTGCATGTACCTCAGATTAGAAAAAACTTGATTAGTATTTCCCGTTTAACCTTGTATAATAATGCAGTGGTTGAATTTCATGATTCTTTTTGTGCTATTAAGGACAAAGTCACGGGGAAGGTTCTTCTGGAAGGAATGCTTAAGGATGGACGGTACCAGATTCCTCTTTTTTCAGCCTCCTCTGCTTTTGGTCAAGAGTTCTCAAGGAATAAGTTCACTTTTGTTGCTTTTGTATCCCAAATGACACGGAAATGTCAAAATGAGGCTTTGTTAGTTACCTCCCCTGGCAGTCATCATATTTTGTATTGTACCAAGGATGTYTGGCATAACAGACTTGGTCATCCCTCTTCTCGTACTCTAAATCACATCTTGACTACTTGTAACTTGAAAAGTAAATCTAAYGAGAAACTCTCTTTTTGTGAGTCTTGTCAATATGGGAAATCACATAAGTTGCCTTTCTCTATTTCACAATCTCGAGCAACTAAACCTTTGGAACTGATTCATACTGATCTCTGGGGACCCGCCCTTATTGCCTCCTTAGATGGATATCTATATTATATCAGCTTCCTTGATGACTTCTCTCGCTTCACATGGATATTTCCTCTTAAAAGCAAAAGTGATGCTATAGTCATTTTTAAGCAATTCAAGTCCCAAGTTGAGAACTTGTTTGAGACCACAATCAAAACCATTCGATGTGATGAAGGGGGAGAGTTCAAACCTTTGTCTCGATATGCTTCAGATATTGGAATAAAAATTCAGCTTACTTGTCCCTATACCTCCCCTCAAAATGGGAGAGTTGAAAGGAAGCATAGGAAAATTGTTGAAACCGGCTTATCATTGTTAGCTCAAGCCAAGATGACATTAAATTTCTGGTGGGATGCTTTTCACACTGCTGTTTACCTAATAAACCGGCTTTCTACTACTGCACTTGATGGCAAAGTGCCCTTTGTAGCTCTTTACAACCAGCAACCTGATTACAACTTCTTACGAGTGTTTGGATCTGCTTGTTACCCCTGCCTACGATCATATCAGAAGCACAAGTTTGACTTTCACACAACCAAGTGTGTCTTTTTGGGATACAACAGCAATCACCGGGGTTATAGGTGCCTCAGTCCCTCAGGGAKAATCTATGTGTCTAGGCATGTGTGCTTTAATGAAGATGAATTTCCATTTGCTAATACTTTTATGGAACAGCCTACCTCTACTGACCAACCAAGCTATAACACCATTCTATCCTGGCTCCTTGTGCAAGTTACTGCCCCTGTAACCTCATTATCCGACGCTACCCAACCTCAGGCATCCTCACCGAGCCCTGCTGACCATCCTCATCGAGACTTGAACCACCTTCCCCATCTCTATCCCCACCGTCTTCAAATCATCCCAATACCAACTCACCTATTCCTCATCCTCAATCCGAAACCTCACCCTCTCAGTCACCAATTCCCCAATTACCTCCCTCCCTAATTCCCTCATCCACCAGCCTTCATCCAATGCTTACTTGCAGCAAGGCTGGCATCAGCAAACCAAAGCACTTCTATGGCTGCTATRCTCATTCTCCATCCAATATTAATTGGTCATTAACTGAGCCTACAAAGTTCTCAGATGCTATCTCTATCACTTCTTGGAAGGATGCAGTGGATGATGAATTTAATGCTCTCCAACGCAATAAAACCTGGGATTTGGTTCCCTCTACCGAAGCATCTCATCTCATAGGTAACAAGTGGATTTACAAGCTCAAACGCCGTGCCGATGGGAGCATTGAGCGTTACAAAGCTCGTCTTGTTGCCAAAGCTTCTCTCAAACCCCCGGCATTGATTTCCATGAGACCTATAGCCCCGTCATTAAGCCTGTTTCAATTCGGCTGGTTTTTACCCTTGCTGCTACATGGAATTGGCCCGTGCGGCAACTAGATGTTAGCAACGCCTTTCTAAATGGTGGCCTTACYGAGACATTATTTATGCCACAACCGCAAGGCTATGTTGATCCTTTGCGTCCTAATCATGTCTGTCGGTTAAGAAAGGCTCTCTATGGCCTCAAGCAGGCTCCACGAGCCTGGTATGATAAGCTCCGTCAAGCTCTTCAAGACTGGAAATTCTGTCAAGCTCAAACTAATCCGTCCTTGTTCTACTGTCGTACTTCAACCAGTCTTCTTATTATTCTTGTTTATGTTGATGATATTCTCATCACTGGTTCAGACAGCAAGCTCATTAACACTATCATCCATCAGCTTAACCGCCAGTTTACTCTTCGGTATCTTGGCCCTATACACTACTTTGTGGGAGTCCAAGTTGCAAGAACATCTACTGGTTTTATGCTTTCTCAAGGTAATTACATTTGTGATATTCTTCACCGTCTACAAATGCAGAAGATCAAGGTTACTCCCACACCTATGATCACAACTTCACTTCCAACTTTGGCTGGAAGTGCAGTATTTCATGATCCTTCTCTATATCGAAGTGTTCTTGGTTCACTGGATTATGTTCTTCTCACTCGTCCAGATATTGCCTTTGCTGTCAACCGGTTGAGTCAGTTCTCACAAGCTCCTACCGTCTCCAATTGGTAGTCCCTTAAGCGAATCCTTCGCTACCTCAGTGGATCTCTGCACATTGGTCTTGCTATCCAACCGGCCTCATCTCTCACTCTCACTGCTTACTCCGATGCAGATTAGACAGCTTGCCCCATTGATCGCAAATATGTGGGCGGTTATTGTATATTTCTTGGCTCTACTTTGATCTCCTAGTCCTCCAAGAAACAGCAAGTTGTAGCTCGATCCAGCACAGAATCTGAGTACCGTTCTCTTGCTCATGCCTCTTGTGAATTGAAGTGGATTCGATCCCTTTTGTCCGAGCTCCATGTTCCTCTTTCGTCCGCACCAATTCTTTGGTGTGACAATGTCTCTGCTGCTGCTATAGCTCGCAATCCCGTTACTCATGCTCGCACCAAACACATTGAGATTGATATCCATTTCATTCGTGATCAAGTGCTCCATCAACAATTAGATGTTCGATATGTCCCTTCTGTTGATCAACTAGCYGACTGCCTAACCAAGCCTCTGCACCTTTCTAGATTCAGTTATCTTCGAGACAAACTTGGCCTCGCTGCTCTCTCGCCGTGTTTGAGGGGGATGTCAAGACATAACTTCATCTGCTCTACTTTGTGTACTTATAGTTACTGTAGAAGTTGGTAAAGAGTAGTTAACCTACTCTTTGTTATTCCTTTATTTCTTTCCTCCTCATTGGAGTGTATTTATTCTCTTTTGCTTCTTCTTGTCTTTCAATGTAATTGAGAACAACTTTTCCTAAACTTCTCTCTGCTCTTTCTCTCGTGAACTTCAACTGGACTAAGTTTTCTAATTGATTTAGGGCCAGCGTACGACATCTCGACGATATGTCATCGACATGTCGACCATCATATATCGTCGACAAGGGAGAAAAGTATTTTTCCTCCTTTGAAATATAGACCCTATCGACGTGTGCTAGATTTTTAGAACCGGTCTTAAAATCAAGCAAGAGCAAAAAGAAAAGCCTCTTGACAGGAGCTAGAGAAATTCAACAAAATTCAATAAAAGTCCACCGAATCGAAAATCAATTAACAATATTCAATTAAACAGAAAATGAAAATCGGATCCTAAATAAATAAATAAAACACTAATTCCACCGAATTGAAAAGAGGATTTAAAGGAAATTCAAACTAAGATCCAAGACCCAAAATAAGTAAAATAAGAAAACAAAAATGAAAACAATATGAAGCTTAACCATCAAGCTAAGGGAACAAACCAATCAGATTATTAATTAAACAAAATTCAAAAACAAAAAGATCAGAAGTTAAACAAGAAGTAAGAAGTCAAAGTGAACTCGAGGTTGTGAATTAAAATCCCCTCACCAACATGTTCTACTYGAACAAGAAACATGCAAAAGGAAAATAAGCTAATGATTTATCATTAAACTTAAAACGTTTTGGTTAAGACATCACAATCCAACCAAATATGGCTTGGGTTCATCTATATATATATGTTGATTACAACTTGAATTCTCACTCTCACAATTACTGTGGATCCGCTTCTGTTATAGGCAAACAAGTCTATATTGACAAAAATATAAATATTTGAGATTTTGTATACTATTTTATAAATTGGTTAATTGTGTATTTAATAATAATAAATTTAACAGCTCTAAGTTTCGGCTAAGAAATATGAAACAGACTATGAGAAAAAKCCTCATTTACTATTTACAGAAATTGTTCTTAGTGGACATTTTAACAAAGACTAATTCATAATTGTCTATTATTAGTAATATTTATACTTTTAGAATTTTATATTTGAAAGAGAGAATTTTGTTACCAAAATACTCTCATTCATGATTTAATTTCTCCTAGTACATTTATTATGAGATTTTAATTTATACTTTTCTAATTTGATTTTCATTTAAGAAAAATAGATTTATTAATAAATAGAAATTCAAATTTTGAATATTTATTAATGAATTATTATAATTACCTAATAAAAGCACTRCAATTAATGTCAAAGCAAGCATAACTCTGTGGTAATTGGAATATATCTCCAACCAAGAGTTGTGATTTTCAATTTCTTTGCTTGGTAAACATCAAAAGTAATGCGTAAAAATGTGCATATAGGTTAGTATCAAGTCCTATGCAGGTAGAAACGTAGAAGATGAGAGTCCTTCAGTGATTGATCATAGACACATATCAAATACTAGTTGAACATAAAAGAAGAATAAAAAAATCTCAAAAAAGTAGCATCAATAAATTTGTTATGGGAGTAAAAGTAATAAAAATGATAAAATAATAGAAGATACTATTGGTATGGGCAAATAAAAAAAATAAAACATAAATAGTACATAAATACGGTTGAGAATGAAATATGTAATCAAAACTTATTCCAAGAAACTTGCTCTCTATCAAAGACAGGTCTACGGGATAAAGAAAGTTCCAAGTACTGGAATTTTGATCCCAAACCTCCATAACTGATTGAGTTTTGCAACCTCTAAGTGCGAAGAAACGGGGAAATAATATACATATACATATATATAATGAAAAATGAAATAGACTAATTAAGAGGGAATTGGCTCAAATCCGAGGATGGCCAACCTATCTTAGGAATTAATAATTTTTATGTGTTTCCCGACATCGGACACTCACGAATATCAAAATAAAAATGAAATAGACAAGGAAATAATCAAATAAGATAAGAATGTTGAAGATTTAAAATACAAATATTGAAATGAGTATTCCTAAACCTAGAGAAGATCTCATGGAAAATCTAATATCTCTTAGTTTATTTCATAACTTATAAATAGAAGAAGATGATAAAACCCTAGTGAGTGGGCGGCCATAGTTTGCTTGGATTCAAGAAGATGAATATCAGTAGGAGGAATTCGAAGAGAAAAAACAACATAAATTGGGAGCTACCATTCGATCTGATTCTGGTAGTATTGTCGAAACTCCCCTTATTCAATTTGCCAAATTGTCGGCTGGTGTGTAAAGCATGGAACAATATGGTCTTAAGTGGTATGTTTCATCCTCCAATCTCACCTTCAAATCTACTTTTTGCCCATGTTTCTTCATATTGGGGTAAGCTCCATTGTGTAGACTTTGATCCTAAATATTTGGAAGGGATGAGCAGTGCTGAATTTAGTTTCCATCCTAAGTTTTCCTCCCGTAATACTTATGATATCTCCATTAATAATTCTTGTAATGGATTCCTCTGTTGTTCTTTTTACCATAAAACAACACGAGTTCGTGAAGTTTGCATATTAAATCCCATGACAAATGAATACTTCAAACATTTCGTCTCAAACGCGAATGAGGAGGTTAGAAGAAGGTCCTATTGTTACAAATTTGGGTTTAGTCCTAAAACAAAGCACTACAAATTAGCAAGACTATCACTTGTATGGGATAAATTTGGTAAACCTTGTACCTTGGTGGAGATTTTAAATTTTTGCACAAGTCGTAAATGGACCCCCGTTGGCTCCATCCAGGGAATGGGAAGGCATGGAGTTTACTTTGGTGGAGGCCTCTATTGGGTTGGACTAAGATTTAAGAATCTCATATACCGTTTGGATATAGAAGAGGAGAAACTCCATCAAATTTCTCTTCCCCGAAAGGATGGTTATTCTTATTTTATTGGAGTTTTTAATGGCACACTGTGTCTAACCATGTGCATCTTGGATCGTCTCGAATACCAAGTGTGGAAGATGGAAGAAGATTTTTCATGGACTAAAGCATTCGATGTGCTCGTACCAAAACAATACATGCATATGCATCATCGACAACACCTTCAACTTATTAGAGCATGTGAAGATGGAAAGATCCTGTGCTACATTGGTGGATTCAATTTAATCTTGTATGACCTTAAGACTAAGATGATGGAGTTACTGTTGAGAGGTCTAAACTTGGACTTAACAGTTCATTGGATTGACTCCTTCCATTTTGATTCTCCCTATAAGATTTTAGGAGTGGAGGTATGAAAGTTAGTTTTTATTTATTTATATATCTTTTTTAAGATTAAAGAAAATCTATGTTCTAATTTATCTAGATTGTTCCTTTGTTTCTTTTCTAAATGATTATAAATGAAATGAAAGAATAAATCAGGAATATTTCTATTATTTTGTAGGATTCTCTCTGTTTTTTTTTTTTTTTATATATTAATTTTAAAACATGCTTGGAGTTGGATCATTTATGATATATCATATAAAGATTTTCATCCGAAAAGATATTTCCTAACCGATTAGTCACAATCACGTTTTTAATAATTTTATATTTTCCAGATTGAGTTTTGACTATTTCCTAATGTATTTAATTTTTCATTTACATATTTCTTAATATAATTTTATTTACTTCTTCCTCAAGGTTTCAGTCTTTTCCACATTTGTATTATTTCCATCTTCCTTTTGCCTTTTTTTTTTTTCCAATATCGATGTATACGCATTTTTTAATTTGGAATAATATTTGTCAATATTGAAATACTCATCAATAAATTTGAGACTTTGACGTTTGATATTGAAATTTTCATATTTGCTTTAAACATAAACCAGCGTGACAGTACATTATCTTTTAAGGTGGGTTGGAAACTCGATTCGTTTTCCGAATTTTTTATGTTTTCATTGTTTTCAGATTCAGAATTTGAAATTTTTAAGGTGCAGAATTGATAAAAACTTTGATAAATATATTACTTCATATTATAAACTCATTTTACGTTTGTTAAAATTAAAACATATAAAATATAATGTATTCTAAGTTATATAACCATGTAAAATAATAATTATACAAAATTCATAAAAAAAAATGTTAATAAATTAATTAATATAAGTTGAGTTTGTAACTCCTTTTAATTTTAAAATGAATTCTCTGATTCTCAATTAATTTTTGTTTCTTTCCTCCCCTTGAAAAAAATCTCTTTTTTCTTCAGATTTTTGCTTCAATTGATGAGCTTCGTCAAACAGGCCTATATATTGACAAAAATGTAAATATTTAAGATTTTGTATACTATTTTAAAAATGGGTTAATTGTGTACTTAATAACAATAAATTTAACAGCTCAAGTTTCAGCTGGGAAATAGGAAACACACTACGAGAAAAAGCCTCATTTATAATTTACAGAAATTGTCCTTGGAGGACGTTTTAACAAAGAATAATTCATAATTGTCTATTATTAGTAATATTTACACTTTTAGATTTTTAAATTTTGAAGAAAGATTTTTGTTACTAAAATACTCTCCTTTATGATGTCTCCTAGTATCACATAGTTGTTAGTGTCATAGACACGTCAAATGCTAGTTTTAACAAATAGAATACAACGGCCGTTGGGCATATATGTCAAATATTAATTGGACAAATTGAATATAAATTCACACCGATTTGGCACATATCATTAAACACAATAATTACTTTGAATATTTGATGAAGATTTATTAGACACATGAATTAAAGTAGTCAAACTTTTTATTTATTGATTTTTTTTTTAGTACAACATGTGCGGGTGCGGGTGGGGGATCGTACTCGGAATCTCACGGTCGAAGGAACTTCATGGGATAGTGGTTGATAAAACCTTGGCGAGGACCAATGTTGTTAATGTTGTTAAATGGAACAACCAAAACCAAAAACTAAAGCTTCATTTGCCCTTTTATTCCCCTGATAATCACTTAGAAAAGAGACAAAATAAAAAGTAAAAAAAAAAAAAACAATGTTACAAACTTTCCTAGAGTGATCTAGGTAAGTTAGAAGGTAGATTTTCTCTGATCTTTAAGAAAATATATAAATAAATAAAAACTAACCTTCAAATTGCATCACTCCTGAGAGAATCAAAACGGAAGGAGTCAATCAGATGAAGTTCCCTAATTTTAAATGTTTGATCTGTAAATACCTCACACCTCTTACTCTTACTCTTAGTCTTAGGGTCATACAAGACTAAATGGAATAAAGATACTTGACGTAAGAGTATATATGTCATTTTAAATATGAATAACTTAATTGTTTCAATGGTTTCAAAATGGGAGGAGTCAACCAAATTGTTTCAAAACAATCATTTCATACACTTAAAAATGGAGATGACGTAATATAGTTGGCTATATTTGTTCCCCAACCCCAAACTATATACGTCATTTTAAATATGAATAATCTCAAACTCAAACATCTTTGTACAAGGCTACATGCCCCTCTGGGGATTCTCAAAGAAACATCATCCCTATGCAGTAGGGATCCATGTATATATCTAATCCCTAATTAATGAAGGCTAGGGTCTTGTCTGCAAGTAGCTGAACCCTCATATGCTTGAATTTCCATACTTTGGATTCCTAAGTCCTTGGCCAAGCCACCAGAAGACGACCTACTCCATACTCCAGGGTGTGAACACAAACTTAGGCCCCCAAAGGGAAAAGCCACTCTCTCCCGAGCTACCTTCACTTGACCATTACTACTCCTATTTCGATGTTTGGGCTTTTGGATCGAAGGTCGAAGGCACGAATCCCTCCCTATGTAGGGTGAAAACGTTCAAACCCAACCCACCTTGATATCTCGACCTCGATTTTCGTGTCAGATACAGGGTAAAAGTTCGACCAACGCCAGCCCCCATGTCGAGAGACGGTCTGAGAGTACTGACCTTGGACCTCGCTACCTGTTCTTAGAAGGTGACTCTTAGCTCGCTCACGCTCGTCAATCTCGCTCTCTTCTCAGCTCACTGCATACCTCACCTGGCAACTCTATACTACTGTTGTCGGGAGAATTTGCCCAGAGTTTACTGTATAGTTTACAATAATTTCTCTCAACCTTTCCCTAACGAATTACTCTACACAAGTCTCTTCAAACTCTTCGATGGATATCACGGGACATAAAAAAAATTCTAACTGAGCTCTCAGATTCTCTCTCGGCTCACCCTCACTATTTTTACGAGAAAAAAAAAATACATAAAAAGCCAGTGGCCGAACTAATAAATTATCAAGGGAGCACATACACTATTTTTAATCCAATATATGATAAATAGGGTTTGAGATCAACATTTGTTTTTTACTCTGTGGGAACCTATACTTACTTTTTTTTCCTCAAAGAATAATGTAATTTTAAAAAATATTAATGCAAATTTGAAAGTAATAACAAAATAAATGTAATTTAAATAAAAAAAATTAGATATTCAAACTATTTACAAAAGTAGGTTAAGTGTGTAATTGATGCAATTTAAGTGCCAATGCATCGTATATGAGGATATGGAGAGATAAGTCAGTAGGAGAAATAGCCTACATTTTACGTTGACTTCCATTGTACGCGATTTTCTTAAAATATTTTTTAATATATTTATATTCTATGTCTTTTTTTTATATATTTTACAACCAAAGTATTATTAATTTGCCCAATATTCTTTACCCATGCATAAAAATTCATACTCGAATATAATACTTCTTTGATAGGTTACACTTGAGAAATTAAATAAACTTAGGAATCAAATGAAACAAAAATCATCCTTCACTTCAATCATACCTTTGGTTCGCCCACTAAAATTTTGCGGAGAGAACCAAAATTGAAGGAGTCAATTTGATGAACATTCACTAAATGTTCCTTAATTTCAACATCTTCCTCTGAGTGGCTGAGTCATACAAGATTAAATGAAATCCAGCAACAAGACACAAGATCTTCCCATCTTCACAGAGTTTGATGAGTTGGAAGCCATCAAGAGGAGTACATGTATTTTTCTGGTATAGCAACAACAAATGCTTTAGCCCACGAAGAATCTTACATCTTCCACACATGGTACTCGAACTCCAATTCCATACAACAAGTTAGACAGAAGGTGCCATTAAAGACTTCAATGGCAAAGTGATCAGCATCCTAAGTTGGGGACAAGAAATTTCCTCTAATTTCTCATCTTCTATATCCAAACGTATAATGATATTTGCATCATATTTCCTCTAACCCAATAGAGGCCTCCATTGAAATAAACACCATGATCATCAATTGAGAAAGGCTCAAGGCCGACAGGGGTCCATTCCGGGCTTCGACTTGTACTGCCAAATGCAAAAATCTCTACCAAGGTAGAGCATTTGTTTTTTTGTGCTTCTCCTCCAAGACCAAAAAGAAGGGAAAAAAACATTTTTCTATTGTTTAACATGTAATCCGGACTTCCAAATTCACAAAATTATTTTATTTTATTTTTTGAGAAAATAAGAAGAAAACAACTTAACATAAAACAAATTCCAAAAAAACTAAATTGTCCAGCCGAGGGAGTTTGACAACTCCACTCTTCCCTCAAATCGTTTTGTAGATTTGTTTTTTAAAATTATTTTTAGATTCTATAAATGGGAATGGAGAAAAGGAGCGTTAAATTATATTCTTTTACGACCGTCCCATCCGAATACTAATCGTACTATATTTGGTTGTCAAGGTAATTCGTAGGATATTAAATCCTAGATAAGTAGCTACCATAGTTTGAACCTATTCCCTCTAAGCCCTTTGCTATTTACATTGGCCCTTATTGACCACTAGCTACAACAGGATGGTTTTGTATTTAGGTTTTAATAGTTAGGATTTCCTTGTTCTAATATGTAAGTGTTTTCTTATCCTAATAGGCAAGGATTTCATTTTCTTTTCTTTGTAGCTACTATTTATATTTCTTGCATCAATTCTTGTCACTAGTTTTGCATTTTCATGCGTATCAGTAACTACTACTCCTATAGTCTGTAAAAAAGTTACATTTTCTTCAACAATATAAAATAGAACATTATATTAAAATAAAAACAGATTAGTCCTAAATTTTAGAGTGTGATGCCTAAAGAAATGAGAGATTTACTATGCAAATTACTTGTTTTCTCTCCTCTTGCATCTCTCTCTCCCATAGCCTTGTGTCCAACCTGATCATTCCTTGTAACTATGGTTTATTTTCCCTTTTTCTCCCCTAAAAATTAAAAGTGCATGGTTAAGAGTAAGAAACTAGGATCCTTGGTGAATAATATAGAGGAAATAAATTCATAGATATCTCAAAAAGCAAACTTTTATCCTAGCTGTATTCAGTTGATTTCTTGTCTTGGCTTATTGAGATCTTTGCAAACCTTCTTAGCCTTCTTAGAGTTAGTAAGTTCTTTAAAGAATCCCAATAAAAAGTACCAAGCTCCAAACATGTGCCAGGACAGTTTCGTAAGATATTTAATCCCTAGGTAGGTGGCCACCATGGTTTGAACCTATTCCCTCTAGGTCATTTTCTATTTACATTCGTGCTCAAGGTCATTTTCTATTTACATTCGTGCTCAAGGTCATTTTCTATTTACATTCGTGCTCATTGACCACTAGACCATCCCAAGATGGTTTACTAATCCATACATTTTCTAACATACATATCATATTAAAACATAAAGCAAGGTGCAGTCAGAATGTAGAATAAGCTTTCATTACCTGAGCCATGCAAGTGACAAATTCTGAAGCAAAAAGTTCCTCATCAGGAATAACTGGCCCAAACTTATTATCACCTGGGATGTCCTTGGCCAGGAAGATGCCAGCAAAACCAGCAGATTTCCTAGCTTCCAAGTTCCAAATCATCTATGGAACATATGCACGCATGAGGTTTCTAGCTCAGAATCAAAGCAGCATCCAGACCATGAGGAGATAATTGAAACATGTTATTCTGGAGATATATACCAGATATTAGTTCGTTATACATGTATTTGGTTCATTGCAATATATAAACTGATACATATTTACATACCTGAAGTCTTACAGAAAGATGAACTTCAGAAGAGCCGACAACTGTCCCATGTCTTTTGATTAAATAGTCCTAACTTCCAATGACATGTGGCCATTGAAATGATTTTACGGCAGAGAGAAGTGACAATGATACTCTCTCCAAGGTTATGCCTCTCCATCTCAAGAGAAACCCAAAGATAAAATTTAAAGAAGAATCTTAGAGTCAAAGGTTTGCGGAACTCCACCGTACCTCCTGGAGCATTTTCCTGCAGCGAAATATCTTCTTCTAAGACTTTTAATGCATCCTTGAGTAGCACTCGATCCCAAATTTTCCCAATTAGATATTTTTAGTCTTTTTTGTTGAAAGTAATAATGGAGCAACCCCACCATAAACAATGGATGCATCCGAAACAAACCAATTTTTATCTTCTTCCTTGAGAAAGACACATATACCAGCATTTACATGTCATCGTCTCGCCTGTGAGCCTGTTTAAACTCTTTCACATACTCAAAAATCCTACTCCACGGCAAGAATATAGAGAGTAATAATTTATCATTTGCCAAATCCACTTTACGGTAACCCAGGAAAAAAAATTCAGCCAATGTTGTTTTAATCTTTCCCTTGCAATTAATAATTCTGAACTTTGCTCTTGAAGCTATCGACACAGATTTCCTACAAAGCATTTTTCAATTTGCTCTCCAGTCTTCACTAGGTGGACTTTTACTTGACCTTAATAATGCATATATGGACATGATAAGGCCAGGAGTACAAAATCCACACTGTGAACCATGTCAACTTGCCAATGCCTCCTGCAATGAATTCATTTAGAAAAAGTTGACGGTTTGATTCATAAAACTGCAATTATATGACCATGGCAAGCTTGAAGTCTTCTTTGTTATCCTCTACCCTCTCTAGTGTGACTGAGATATAAGGCTTAGGGTCCTAGTCAACTTTTATATACAGTTTTAAACCCAATAAGATCAAGATTGCCATCAAAAGAGAAAAATAAGATCCAGAATTTCAAATGAAATGGGATAAAAGGATCAGAGTCTTCACAATTTAGTACAACTGAGTTGAAATTTTATCACCAGAATCACAGCCTAATGGGATACTAAATGACAACATAAATAAGTAAAGTACCTGATAATAAAGAATCTGAAAAGTGGCATATATTACATGAATTGGAAGCAATCCACGTTTATGACCACTCAGACCCTCAACTGTTATTGCATACATCTCTTCTACAGAATACACAGGAGCCAAGCAAGCATTAACATCATAGTGCCTGAAATAAGATAGTATATATTCAAGGTTTAGTTTGATAAAACTTCAATTGCAATATATTTCAGAAAATATACATGAAAGAAACCAAGCAGAGACACACGCAGTTATTTAAATTTGGATCATAATTAGAAACCATAACAGTGCATGCTCCACAGCCACCTTTGCCACAATCAAGCTTCGTCCTAGTCAAACCAGAGTAGAAAGAAAGAAAATCCAATTTCAAAATCCTCAGCAAGACTAAAAGTGAGGCTTGACACAGTAAGTTAACTGAAGACCTTGCTCAAGTTTAGGATGACTTTTACTTTTTCAAACGAAGCATTTCTCCAATAACCACTTTTAGAAGAAACAGTAAGAAAAACGACAAAACGTTTTAAGAAAGGGTTTCTTAAATGACGTTTAATAATCATTAATCTATCTAAACTGTATAAAATTATTGAAAAGTGTATTTAATGAGTTAGGCACTCCTCACCTTTCTAACCGTTATTTTAAACTCACCCTACTTCTGGGTGGTTTCTCTAAAATCAAATGCAAAAAATTGATTACTTTACACTTCTTAACCAACCATAAAAGGAGCTTTTAATCCAATTTTTTATCTGATACCAAATTCAAACTCAAATAGCTATCTTAAAACTAAATTAAAAAATAGTGATAAATTCAAAATGCTGAAGAACGAACATATAATTATAAGCCCAACTCAGAGAGCAAGCTGATCAACAGATTGCATCAAACCAATGTATATAAACAGACACTTGGTGGGCATACAGTACTTAATCCCTTGGAAACGATACATGAGAACCATTGATCGAGCAAATTACTCTACACCGCCAAGACAAAAACTCTACCAAGCTTATTAAGACCAAAAACAAAACAAACGAAAAAAATCCCTTTGCCTCTAAGATATTCAAGAAGAGTCAAATGGGCTAATCCATTAGGAAGGACTCACCCATATTACTCTCTATCTAACCCAGAGGATTCAATGGTCAACCAATTCGATCCAACTACATCCCGCCATTTTCTTCAACCCTCTACTTCTCATGGTGTCTCTCACTTCATTAGCATCCTTCCATCTGTCACAACTTGCATAAGTATTTGACAACAAAGCCAAAGTTCCCACTGTCACCCCCTTGCTTCTAGTTCTAACCAGCCATTCCCTAACCTTCTCATACTTCTTCTCATTCCCATGAATCTGGCAAGCATTCAGCAGAGCTCCCCATACTGGGCCTTCTGCTTCCACAGGCATCTCCTTCATGAATGCCTCTGCTTCATCTAAAAGTCCAGCCCTTCCATACATGTCCACCATGCAGCCATAATGCCTCATCTGAGGTGCAACATTATAAACATCTTTCATGGCTTTAAACACCATCAAGCCTTGATTGATCAGCCCACCATGGCTGCATCCAGATAACAGGCCAAGAAATGTTATGTCGTCTGGAGAAACGCCATGAACTAGCATGAGTGAGAACAGAACAAAAGCTTGCTTGCCTAGGCCATTCATGGCTAACCCAGTTATGACTGTGCTGCATGATATGATATCCCTGTGTTCAACAGTTTTGAAGATCCTAACTGCCATTTCCATGCTACCACATTTGACATACATGTTTATTAAAGCATTTCCGATATTTCCATTAAGTATCACATCAGGCCTAGAGATGATATAGGAATGAATCCATTGACCCAAATTCAGAGCAGACATGGAAGAACAAGCAGATAATACATTAATGAGAGTGGCCTCATTGGGCTCAGCCTCTCCCTCTTGGACCATGTTTTGGAAGATCCTCACAGCCTCTTCACACAATCCACTCTGAGCATAACCCCCAATTATTGTAGTCCATGACACTACGTCTCTATTAGGCATTTTAACAAACAGGTTCTCTGCACTCCTCAAGGACCCACATTTGACGTAGAAGTCCAGAAGGGCATTGTCCAAACTAACGCTTTCCTCATCCACACTCCGCAATCTCAGCCCATGTATAGCTTTCCCAAGCTTGAGATATCCAAGACTAGAACAAGCAGATAAAGCAGTGACAAGAGTAGCAGAATTAGGCCTCACATTCATAGACAAGAACTTAACTAGAGCTTCCTCCTCAAAACCCAGCTTGGAGAGCCCCGAAATGATGGATGTCCAGGAAACCACATCTGGGTCAGGCATGGACGCGAAGATTCGAGAAGCAGAAGGAACATCGCCATCGACAATGTAGAAATGGAGCAGTGAATTTTGGATGAAGATGTCGGAAAGGTGGCCAGATTTAACTAGATGGCCGTGGATTTCGAGGCCCTTGTGGGTTTGATGGAGCGAGGAACAGGCTTTGAGGGCGTAGGTGAAGGTGTAGTGGTTGTGGGAAGATGAAGATGGGTGGCGAAGCATTTGGTTGTAGAGGAAGAGGCCATTTTCAGGAGCGATGGAAGCTACAAAAGCGCCGAGGAAAGGGTTGAAGTTGAGAGGGTTCGGATTTGTGACGAGTTGGGCGTGGATCTGGGCAAGTTGAGCGATCGAAATTGAGGGTTTTCGAGGTTTTAATAGCATGCTATGATCCTTCCTCGCAAAGGGTTGTCTGCAAACTGTATTTACCAACTATATTGAGCAGTTGAGACAAATTCTGAACATTTGGTGGCGTTGACTGGTCTCAGTCGGTGAGCTTCCACGATTGTCGCCGGATTAAGTTTGACGCCGCCACCGCCTCAGTTGTCGGGAGTTCGCTCGCCGCCGTCGCCTCAGTCGCCGGGAGAAATGGAAGGAAGCAGTTGGAAACTTTTTTTTTTTTTCCTTTTTTTGTATTCTAGGGAAAATTTTCTAGATCCAAACAGTACAGAAATTCTGAACAATAATATTTTTATGTTTTAATTCTTTTCATATTTTGAATTTAAAAATTTTGAAAATGTAAAATTACATTTTTCTTACTACAAAATACAAATGCATAATTACATTAAATAATATAAATATTTTGATAAATGTACTATTTCGGTTACAAACACATTTCATCTTTTTGAAAATTAAAACTATATTTTATAAATTTATATAATATTGTAAAATAATAATTATACACAATATAAATTAATTAATTAATAATATTTTTAAATTGAATTAAACATTTGGTTGGTAAAAAAACACGTTGAATAATTTTTAAAATCCAGATTCAATTTTCAATTAGACTACCAAACACATATTTGTCACTAAAAACATGGAATACAAATCTATTTTTCAAATAGCTTGTCTTTAAATTTATATTTTCATATCACCAACTATTTCATATTATATTATTGGCTAATCTACTTTTCAATTATGATAAATACTTTAAAAACCAATATTTTCAACATGATAACTATTTGGGTAGTAATTTACATATTTTTTTTAATTTGACCACAATTTCTATTCATCAACCTCTAGACATTTCTATTAATATTTTCGTCATAAAGTGGAAGATCTCACATTAACATTAGAGGTCAATTGACAAATCCTATGACATAAACATATCAATGAAGTAATAAAAAAGTCAACGAAAACCAAAAAAAAAAAAGATAACAAATATGAATATAAAAACTAATAATAAGAGTTACAATTTATTTATGAAATAAACTTTCTAAGTTATTCTATGATTTTTCTAAAAATATTCATTAATATTGATAGATACTTCATGGATATTTCCATG
Source organism: Momordica charantia (assembly GCF_001995035.1). The sequence goes on from NW_019104600.1 coordinate 680,887, forward strand.
AGACCTCAATATTCACATCTTCATCAACATTTTAATCCCCTTTAGTAAATGGAACCTTTTTTCCATTGAAATGAAAAGAATGGGATTGAAGTATTGAACGTGTACAAAGAGGACAAATATTTTATGAATGCTACTTCTACCAATCACTATGGCTATACAAGTAATAAAGTTTTAATTAATACACCTACACACTTGAACCAACCCCAAATGCCTAAATTGGAATGATGCTTCAGACAGAATTTCTATTCTATACTTTGGTGTTGAAAGAGTTGCTAAATTTCACAAAGAATGGAGTGAATGTGAATCCATGATGCATTCTGATAGCCACATGACAGAGGCTTATCTCATTTCTTAAGTAGCCGTTCCTTGGCGGGATCTTGAGACAGTACATTGGCAGGTGTAGATCGCGTCGACTCGGACGAATGAACGAGGAGTTGCATAACAAGGATTATTAGAATCAAGAGGGCAACTGAGAATGCAATGCCCTCCCATGAGGATAGGAGTGCAGACCATTGGAAGAATTTAACAATGCCACAAACCAGGATACTTGACCAACAAATAACAACCTGTTAGAAATATCCAGGTTCAATAAGAACGGCGGAGAATGCATATAGATTATCGCGTGGTTTATTAGTCTTAATGTCAACTATACATACCACCAACGACTTTTTTGGTCGGCCGATGTTCATAGGTTGTTGATCACTGAATGAATCCTTGGTCACATACTTCTCCAATAACGTGTCCTGAAAAGTTTCCCAAGGGAGTAAATAACAAAGAGAGGGAGAGAACACAGAGAGAGTTTAAAGGCAATTGTAATTGGAAATGCACAAAGTTCAAGTTTAACTCTGTCTCATTGGGGAGCAATGACAAAATACAAGTAAAGTTTTAAAAGTACAGAAGAAAACTGAAAGGTATGTTTCTCATTCCTACTATTGGCTTCAACCAAAGCAAACAAATAATTGACTAAATAGTTGCTTATTGATGAATCAAGCTAATAGCTCAGCTGCTTCTATAATTTTATCTATGTCTCAAGACAGGAAGAAAGATTAACAACCTTTTCTATCACCTCTGAGATTCATTATTGATTGAATCTCTTTGGACTTCTTATTTCTGATTTTGTATTAGCCCGAGCTTCAAAGTTGTGTCTAATAGGTCTCTAAACTTTCAATTCTCTGTCCAAGTCCTTGAACTTTAAAAGTGCCTAACACGTCCCTAAACTTTAAATTTTGCGATCGTAGATCCTTTACCTATATATATATATATATATATATATATTTTTTTTTTTTTTAAGTCATGGACAACCTATTAAAAGGTTAGGGGCCTATTAGATATTTTAAAGTTTAGAGACTTGTCAGACATAAAGTTAAAACTTTAGGGACCTACTAGATACCTTTTAAACTTCAAGAACCTATTAAAAACAATTTTGAAAGTTTCAATAACTAAACTTGTAATTTAACCTATAATATAAATAAGTTAACATTGGTCAAGCCAAACAAAAAAATGAAAATGAAATGAAATTTTTTAACCAAGGATATAAGCTCGTTGATCTAAGTGTTTTGTAGGGTCAATGTGAACATGATTTTGAAACTAACTAGCTTCAGTTATCTCTTAAGCAATTGTTCCCCATACCTTGGTAACAAATAAATCCTTGCACCACTGTGAGATCCCATCTGCAGTTTCCGGTAATTCCTTCATTTCATGTCGCTTGACTTGCAATTTTACCTGTGGAATGGGAACACATTAGGTGCATACCTTCTTTTGTAGAAGATACAAAAACCAATCGGTTTGTTCATACGAATGTAGGGATCAATTCCAATAACAGCATCAAGTTTTAATATGCTCTTATTCTAGCACCAAAGTAATTAGCCTAATCTGGGATCAGTTCATTTCGAGTTAGGATAATATTGCTGACATAACCCATACTTACCTCTGAATCTCTGATTATTATATACTTGATAATGTTTTTTTAATGCATTAGTTCCACAGATCACATAAAACAGTCTACACCTTCCACATAGGGACTGTACTTCTGCCATGTCCAAGAGGAATTTAGTAGAATCATCTATTTGGAAGGAGACCACATCTTAAATAGCGAGCATATATTTTCTTCAAGCAATTTGTGACAGAGAAACACAACTTGACATAACACAGGCCCCAAAGGAGCAAGCAGGATGTTTTTCTAGGAAAAGTAGAGCAGATGCTGTCAATTTTTGTAAATCTTTAAGTTAGGCCGTTGTCGTTTGTAAAGTTTATGGTAGCTTTTTAATATTCGTCTTTTCAAGTTTGTTGGGTTCAAAGTTGTGTAGTTTCTCCAGTTTTCGTACCAATGTACATGTTGGTACTCTCTCATAATTTCATTTCATCAATGGAAATTTCTCTCTCCTTTAAAAATACTCCATCCATGAAGTAGATGAATTTGTAAATAATTGTTGTCTTCATGGACATGGATGGGATAAGAGAAACAATTGAAGCATTCCAGGAATGTTATATGGATTAGTCAATAATTATTATTCTATAGTTTATGTTGGCCTACCACGAACGATTGGCCTCTAAAGATCCTCAACAATGTAGGTGCGCGATCTTTGGGGGAAGTCGCCACAGTACAATTATAAATAGCTGGAACAAATGAACGCATATGGCTCACTGCTGAAACAAAACCCTGCAGAAAAACAAGGTGATTGTAAGGATAGACTTCATGCATTTATCCTCACTTTTGATTGGCAACAGTAGAGGACTATTCAATTCACCTTTGTACGAGGAATCAGAACATTTTTAGGGACAGGCAATCCTCTAGATGCAGCATATTCCTGAGATGCTAGAAGTTTTTGTTGTGTAAAACGAGTTCCCTCGACGAAAAGTGCCAACCAAAATGGCATGGGGAAATCCTCAAGCGACTGAAAACTTGACTGCAGTAAAAATCCTCGGATGTTAGAAAATGGAAGGTAAATGGAGAGACAAAATGCTTATAACTGCATTATAGATCCTCAGGTTCTTTCATTTGTTCTCAACGAAAGTTGTTTCTTCATCCAAAAAGAAAAATGCTTATGTAACTACTGTTGCTAGCGTCTAAGCTCACCTCCAGAGTACTTTCATCCTTCGCCCAGCTTCTTTCTAAAAAAATATAATCAGAGAACCACATTGACCAGCCAATGACCTGTAAAAGTAGCATGATGTCTTTTGTCAATTAGCAAACGAATCCTTAGGGAAACTCAACCAGTCTAACTGAAAGAGATATATGAACAAACTCAGCGTCTCAACATTGCAACTAAAGACTCCTGAAAATATTGGCCCAAGAGAAAATTTTGTAGCCATTGCTAAAAGTAGGGAAAATGAAGAGAACATTTAAAATAGGGAAAATTAAGAGAATCTGTAGATTATTCATGGAAACTACACCAAAAAAAGACATTCTCAGGCTCACCAAGTAAATAGGCAAAATATACCAACTATTGAATATCATTTAGAATGGTAATTAGATCCTGGAAAGGTTAATTGAGTCAATACTTATGCCTAAAATTCAATAAAAATCACAAATTTGAAAGATAGGTAGGGATAAATTCTATATTTCAAATCTTTCAAATCTAATTATCAATTACAGTGACGGCAGCAAGTCAGCAACTCATGAAATGGGTCAGAGCTGATAGATAATGCAACTTAAAGAAATACATGTATTTTTTACAGTTTCATCTAGCTAAAATGCCATATTGTTAATACTTACTGGGAGGAATTTTGCTTCTTTCTTCATAATGGCTAAGGCACTACCGAGACAACCTGCACGCTGCAATAAGAAGGGTTAATTTTGAAACAGTAATGGAAAAAGAAAAACATTTTAGCATGTCTTGCACAAGTTATAAATATATGGTCCAAGTTAAGTTCCATACCTCAGAGGTAAGAACAAAGAAAAGAATTGAATTAATGAAATAACCCACTATTGTCTTAAGCAATTCACCCCACTCCTCAATAATGTAGATTGGGCTAATCTATTTAAATTGACTATTCAAGAAAATCCTGTGAAGAAACAATATGATCATAACATAATCTACCAAGCATAATGGTAATGAAAGAAATGTCTCAAAACTATAGCACAAACCAATACCCATATGCAAGGGTGGAGCCAATTATATATAAAATACTCAAAACTTTTAGATTATGTATATAAAAAGTTAGGATGTAAAAATTTTTCCCGTCCAAGAAAATTTATGGCCCTGCCCTGCTAACTCTAGATGCAACAAATTTAAAGTACCTGGGCTAGGACCCATCCGACAAGCCAATCAATGTCACTTCGGTGGTTGCACATAACGAGTGCATGCTCTTTACCTGTAATTTTGTATGCATAAGATTGTGTTCTAGTTGCATTCATATACGTTTTCAACATTTAATTTATAATAATAAAGAAAGAGAGAGGATAGAGCTCTAGTAATTAAACATAATATCATACCCATTAATTTAAAGGTTTCTTGATCTGTATACACTTCGACCTGCAATAAGAACAAATTACCTAAGCAAACTCAAGTCACAAGAAATGGGATGCCTGATTAGAGAAATGCTCATCTATCTATGTTAATTTTAGTTGTTCAATGTTCTAAATGCATATTTCATTTACTTAATAGAAAAAGATTCATCACAAAAGAGTAACTATTTGCAAATATAGCATTAGCAAAGAGATGCATATTAAGAACCAAAACATATTTTAAAGAAACCATGAGACCTTGGCACCTGCCCACCAATCGATTAGCCAAATGAGCTCTAACCATAGCAATTCAGCAACTACTTTGTTGATTCTCCTGTATACACCCTTTGAAATGGGACGAACAAGAACAAATACAAGTGCCTGAAAGTTCAATTAAGATAAAAGAGTTTCAAATAACAAATAAGAATATAGGAAATATTAGATTCAGAATAATTGATTAATGCCAGTAGCTCGTATATCTTTAGCTTTTAGGAGTCAAATACTGTTTGAATCACTACGATCTCATCACCAAATTATCAAAAATAATAATAATAATATTAATAACAAACCATACAACAGACTTCATTAAAATTATAATTTATAGCCCTGCGAACCAGATACAAACTTCCATTCATCTTCGTGCTTAACTACAGATTCAAACAATCTATAGTTCTACGTAGTTTGCAATTAAATCAGGATTTTGATATGATCTACGGCCCACCCGAACACAGAATCAGATAGAACGCCATTCCGAGAATGATTCAACCCTTCTAATTGCAAATACGCAAATGAAAAAATCGATTCCAACCACAATAAATAATCAGGAGAAGAAACAACAAAAAGGGAATCTCCAAAAACCTGAATAAAATTGACGATGAGGCCGGAAAGGATGAAAAGAACGCCGAGAGGAACAATAACGAGCACGGCAGGGATCGCCATGGCAAAGATGAAAAAAAAAAAAGAAATAAAAAAGAGAGAAAATTGGGTTGAATAATAGAAAATGGGAGATTTTAAGGAGTTAGAAGTGCGATGGGTGCCCTTGGAAGAAGCTCCAAATTATGAACATAGTGATGGTGATCGCAGATTTTTAACTGAAACTTGCTGGCCATGGCCTGGCCTTCCTGTTTTCTGTCTTCGGTTTGCGAGAGGAAAAATATAGAAAAATTTTGATTGGTGTAATCATTTCCTTAAATATCTATAAATATTCTGCCATCAAATTACAAATTTTTTCCACACGATTTTGGCATAATTTCACTTTGCTTATGGGGAATTTTAGAAGTTTTAATTTAGTATTTAGTTTTGGACTTAGTTTCAATGGGATATTTTTGGATTTTAGAATAAATCTATACTATCTAAATTTATATTATTATTATTATGTTAAAAAGAGAGGATTTTGAAAAATTATTTTTAGATAATTATGTCTTTCATCAAATTTTATATTTACAAATATGTCACTAGTTAGTAACCAATAGTTAGTAGGTTATATATTTAATTTAAATCCAATGGTTAGAATATTAAAAGACTTTTTAAGTATCATTTACTTTATTAAAAATAATAATATGAAAATATCAATTTTTTTTTAAGTTTGACAAAATAAAAATTAGCTTCAGTATTTATTGAAATTTGTAATAAATAAAATATATATGGATATAAATTTAGCTGGGAGTAAATAAAAATTTAAGTGCATTATATAATTTATGAATGCATTAGAGTCTAAAATACTTAAATACGAAAAGTTTTACAGTTTCATTTTATAATTTGTCTAGCAATTATGAAGAAGTGAGATGTAAATTTATTAATTTAAGAAAGTTATGCATAGACACATCTTGATTTTTTTTCTTATTCTTTTGTAGTTTAGTTTCTCTCATTTTCATTATATGAAGTTATAATATAGTGGCATTTGTCTATCAAGTGAAAAATAAATCTATTTTAAGAAAATTATGAATAGACACGTCTTGATTTTCTTCTGCTATTTTTTTTCTTTTCTTTTTTTTGTTTGCTCTTTGCAATTAATTTTTTTAATAAGAAAAGTAACACGTTTATTAAATTACAATATTATATAAGGTAAATTTATATTTGTTGAATTGTTAATTCACTACTCAGCTTCACAAATATATTTCACCATAATCATTTTATGGAGAAGATTACCGACACACTCTCGAAAGTTCACTTCGATTGTGATCTACTGATGTCAAGGTTTAACCAAATTGTCCGATTCAACTATTTTAGTAATTTTATTAATGTGGAAAAATGTGCAATTCGCAACCACAAGATAATGTATTGAAAAGTTGTTTCGAAAAAGATTTATAATTTAGGGAATGAATTGGAGGTGTAGATTGTATATTACTAGTGTTACACTGCATTTAACAATTTATTTTATTAAGAATGTAATTAGTTTTATTTTAACATTTAATGAAACATAAAATAATTAGAAACCATCCACGTGGTGTAATAAAACTTGTTGATGGTTTTATCAAATTTTTACCTATTCGCTCAAATCAGCAGATGTCTTCACCAAAGTCCTTCATTCTACCCTTTTATTTTCTTTCCTGACCAATATAAGATTTGTAAATATCTATGCTTCATCTCCAGGGGAGTATTAAGAGTAGTAAAGTTGTTCCTTAAATATGTTTTTCTGTGTTATTGTACCGTACGAATTACTCAAATATTTGTATATATAAGTGTATGTTATTCTTTTTGTCGATCAAGATCGGATTTGTAAATATCTATGCTCCATCTTGAAGGAGAGTATTAAGAGTAGTTAAGTTGTTGCTTAAATATATTTTTCTATTATTCTACGAGTTACTCAAATATTTGTATATATAAGTGTTATTATTCACAGAATAATATAGAAGAGATTTTATTTTTCTCCTCTAAGTCAAGTTCAATTACTTTACCAAAATAACTCCTTGTTATTGATAATATGACAAAATTTCCTGTTGATGATAAAAATTTTCCATATCTTTTGTTGGTTGAAGGAGAAGGTGAAGCTTTTGTATGTGCTGATACATTCTTCTTTTTTATGGTCTGTACAAGTTGAGTGAGTTAGATAAATGCTGCATTTTTCACTGTTTTTTATGGTGAAGCAAGTTATTTATTTATTTAATTATAATTTATCATTTCAATTAGCCATTAATTATTTCTTTTTTAGTACAATTAGCCATTAATTTGAACAATCATGAGACTGTGGTCGATAAAACCTTGAAAGGGACAATATATGATCGTTGAATGAAAACTATGTGAACCCAAAAAGAAAAAAAAAACCTAAATTAGCTGAGTTATCCTTTTATTTCCTTTATAATCATTTAGAAAAAAATCAATGTTAAAAACTCCATTAGAGTGATCTAGGTAAAGTTGGAACATAGATTTTCTCTGATCTTAAAAAATATATAAATAAATAATAACCATTCTTCAAGCATCCCGATTAAAATCTTGAGAAGAGAATCAAAATTGAAGGAGAGTCAATCAAATAAACTTTCATAATTCTCTTAATTTTATTACGTTGGTGTGTCAATAACTTCATCAACTCTGTCTTAGGATTATACAAGATAAAATTAAATCCAACAAAAAGACACAAGATCTTTTCATCTCCACAGACCTTAATAGATAAAAGGTTAAATGTCGATGACGCAAATCTAATACTGGCCTATCAACAACATCAAATGCTTTAGTCCATGAAAAATCTTCTTCCATCATCCACACATAGTTCAGATCCTTGAAGTCCAAGTTGGTCAGACTTAAAGTCAAACAACTGAGTGAAATTAAATACTCCAATGGAACAACAATAACGGCTATGTTGGGAAAAAGAAATTTCCTGCAATTCCTCCTTTTCTATGTCCAAGCGGTATATGACATATGTATTAGGTAGCCGTAGGTGAGTTCCAACCCAATAGAGGTCTCCATTAAAGTAAACCCGCCATGACTTTCTATTATCATGGATGGAGGCAGAAAGCCAACATGGGTCCATTTGAGACTTGTGTCAAATGTGAAAATCTCCACCAAAGTAGCAAGTTTGTCCCAGATGAAGGAGAGTCTTGTTAATTTGTACTGTCTTAGAACTAAACCCAAATCCATATCCATAATAATAATAATGTCATATACCCTTATCCGCATCCGAGATGGGAGGTTTGAAGAACTCATTTGTCATGAGAGTTAATATACAAACTTTACAAGATGGTGTTTTGGTTCTTCCATAGTGAAGATAACAAGAGAGGAGTCGATTGCATGAATTGACAATGTAGATATTAACGGAGGGAAAATTAGGATATAAACTAAAGGTTTACTGCTGAGAATAGTTACACAAACTAGAAAACCCAAAAAAGGGACCCAAGAGATACTGAAAATGGGTGAAAGGAAACATAAGATTTCAGTCAAACCATGAACTGCTCGGTTTGCATCCTTGAGTATGAGTCTGAGTTTGATTTTTTCAATTAAAGCTGTGTTTCGAAAATGCTCCGGACGGGTTGGCGGTGGAAGCACGAGATTTTCGTCCGAGATAGAGACGATGCCGGAGACATCATCGACGTCGGCATCGGCGGGGGAGTGGGCTTGGACGACTCAAGACAGCATCGTCTGTTGTGGGAGGTATTGAGAAAGTCGAGGTGGAGGTTTTAATATAATTATTTTGTTTTTTTTTACCTAATTTTGAACTAACCCAATATTGAACCGTACAGCTGATCATTTTATTGTACACATGGATTTGTCACGTCACACCTTCCGTTAAATCTAACTTAATTTTTAACGGTAACGACTAAATTATAACCAGTTTTAAAGTATAGTAACTAAATCGTTATTTTGAAAGTTTAAGGACTAAATGTTATTTTGTTGGATGAAATAACAGGCGTAGAAGATGGAAAAAGATTCTTCCTGGGTTAAAGTTTTTGTCTTTTAACATTCTAGAATATTTGTTGGATCCTCTCGATGGCTTTCATCTCATCAAAGCCTGCGAAGATGGAAAGATCTTGTGTATTGTTGAATCTTGTGGGGCCCAAAAACTGAGAAGAAGGTGGAGTTATTGGCGAACAAAGATGTTGAAACTGACAAAAACATTTATTGGTTCTTCGGATCGAATCCTTCAATTTCGATTCTCTTCACAACATTTTAGCACAGACTAAAGATGGTTTTTTAGTTAGTATCTTGTAAGATCGGAGAAAATCTTTAATTTAGATATATCACTACAAGAGAGAGTTTGTAACATTGTTTTTTTTTTTGTTTCCTGGATAAATTAGCTTTAATTTTTTGTTTTGGTTGTCACAATAAAGTGGTCATAATATATGCATTATTTGATGTGCTTTTGGTTCCTTAATTTCCTTTATTTTTCTTCTTCTCATGTTTAAATTTGTGTAACTCAGTAAATAATTTTCTTTTAGATTTCTCCCATAGTTCTTGGCGTTTCTCCAGATGACATAAAATTTATTGGCCTGTTATCTGAAATCCATGGTGGGGCTAATCAATGAAGGCTTAATGATGTTGAAGATTTCTAAATTGCATACGCCAAATAGAATGTTTAATTAACTGGTAAACTGTTTTAGTTATGTCTCAAGTATTGTATATTATGATTATCTTTAGTCTATACTATTTTTTTTGTTTTCTAGAATTTGGATGAAGTGAAATTTTTGGATCAGGCTATCAAGAGATAATTATTATTTTAAAAAAAATATATTAATGATATTTTATTCAAAATTGCTTTTTTTTTTCTTTTTACTGTTAATCAACTTTTTAAGTTATTATTATTATATTTTATATTTTATATATTATTTATACTAAATTATGAATGAATTCTTCTAGGCTCGAACACTAGTTGTCTTGTAGATAAGGTGAGTACATATCCACTGTGCCAGAACTGGCTTTTAAATTTATGGATCAGTTATTTAATACATAATATATAATAATATTTTATTTTTCCTAAAAAATCAACGTCGTTATAGTAAGAAACGACCACAAATGCGTGTCAATATATGACTATCTCTTCAAGAGACGACCATGTCATGATTTTTTTTAAAAAATCAAACATGGCGCCAATAGAACGCCACGTCGTTATGGTCGTATCTTGAAGAGACGACTAATTGCTCAAATGGCATGGTCGTCTCTCAGCCAAGTGGCGTACTAATTTTAAAAATATTATTTTTTGCACGAGTTTCAAAAGAAGCATTTTTTCTTTCCTTAATGCAACATTATTTTAAAAGTAAGTTTAAATAAAAACATTATTTAAAAGAAATCCGATTATGAGTTGTAATAAATAAAAATATTAATAGTTTCTCTCCTTTTTACTTTTTTTTGTTATTAGAAATGAAAAATTAAAAATACATTTTGATTAAATAATATTCCCTTTCTTCCCTTAAATAATAGTTTTAATCAAATTTGAAAATCTGAGCCTTTTTATACTTTTCTATTAGAAAAAAAAAAGTATTTTATTCTACACATATATATTTTCTTAAGTACAAGGGGTGTGAGATACGAACTTGGGACCTATTTGTCAGAGACAAGTGTCAATTACGGCTAAACTAAATATTCGGCATTTTACACATATTTGTTATTATAAAAAATAATGATTTATTAATTTAAATAAATTATTTCCAATTTCTATAATCTTTTTTTTATTGATATATGAATATCATAATTATTTTGTTTTTTAATAATTTATTATACCTTAAAAAAATATTTGATCCATGTACTCGTGTACGATCCGTGCGTCGTTTTTCTTCTCTACCATGACGAGAAGACTTTAGGTCAAAAATTAAGATACATTTTGGGAAAATAAAACTTCCGTCGAAGAGAAGAAAATGAAAAGCTTTCTTAAAAATTATCGCAAAATCGAGAATGAAGTTTTCATTCTGTACATGTCAGATCATGAATTAGTAACTGCATCCAATCTCCAAAAAAATCCCAATTGTTTCGAACGGATGACAAATCCTTGGACACACTTAAAGCTCTCTTGACTTTCCCAAACAATGTTCAGGATCTCGATGAGGTATCTTCGTTAGAAGCGCACAAGCATGTCCACCGACATCTTGTCGAAACTCCTTCGCCCCCTAAAGTAAACTTTAAAATTCGTTACAATTTAGTCCTTATCGTTAAAGGGTTTATTAATGGGCCGGTTTATTAGGTTCGGTTCAAATTTAGAACAGTGTAGTACTGCGAAAAAAAAAAGGAAGAAGAATGAAAGATCCCAGCTCACCAAACTGTAGACTGTAGTAGTGTCATAGTCATGGAGTTTTTTTTTCTTCCTCATCAAAATTTGTCGCTAATTCTCGATTCAATTTCAAATTCCTTTTTCATCATCTTCTACGATGACTGCATTGCCATCAAGAGCAGATGACACCAATACGGGATTCGATTTGGAATGCCGATGGAACATCTCCTCATCCACAGACTCACCTTCATCTCCTCGGACAATGCTAGAATTGCCCTCGATCGGTAGCGAAATGTCCAACAAAATCCACAAAGTCAAAAGTCGAGGGGTCACTGTCAGAGCAATATGAGGAAGAAGACGTTGTTGTGTCGTGGGTTCACTGCCTTGAAAGCAAAATTCACCACGACCATGGTGCTAAATCATTAATTGCTAGTTGCTTCCCAAGGTTAACACAACACCCGAATTTAGGCGTGCACTCGCCGAAAAACGGATTGGAATCAGCTCAGAATAAACTTGAAAACAAAAAATGGAAAGGGAATTGAGAGAGAATTAAAAAAAGAGAAGAATGTTATCGAGAATGGTGTGTCCTGTAAATGAAAAGAGTGAGGGTATATATAGGCTTGGATGGAAACCATTTTTTCTCACATTATTATTTTAAATAATAATAAAAGGTAAAATACTCACCACTAACCTTAAAATCGTTCACGAAATGACGAACGATAAGGAGGAAAAGCGTTTACAAAATCAAAATGAAATCCCAACTGTTTTACTAAGTCAAATCTGACTTTGATTTTAATGGGCCTAGTGTGGGTGGATCAAAAATGCCACTGGTATGCTAACAGTCACCAAATTATTATTATTATTAATAATTTTGTAACAAACAGTGGACCACCAAACATATTTGTAACAAAAATTATTATTATTATTTTTTCCTTTTGACATTCCTAACAATCCCCACAAATGAGAAAAGGAGAAAATATAATATAATAAAAATAAAATAAAATTCTGAGTAAATATAGGAATAAAACTTAAGCATTAATATCTTACGATTTGAATTAATGCATAGTGAAGCGAGACAACAACCCAAGTAGTGAAAATGTGTTATCTCTTGAACTTTCAATAATTATGTTTGAGACCCCACAACACATTTAAATCCTTCTTTTCGATTTCGCGATATACAACAAGTGCTTTTAATGACCATGCACACAAAACCTTGGGTCACGTGAAAGCTCTAGAAAAAAAGTGTAAACTCTTCCATAGAAGGCGGCCTCACCCTCACAATCACGTTAGTGCTTCATAAAGTTTATCAAAGATAAACCATTCAAAACTGAGCTATGAAGACTTTGTAACTAATCCATCAAGTCTATGAATAGACCACCCAAAGACTAGGGCTATAAACTCACAATTGATGTATAAGAGGTTTTAGTCCTGTACATGCCGAGGGCTCAAGAATTACACTCCTTGTTAGGCCTTTTGTGAGAGGATCTACCAAGTATCTCTCGATCCTTACATACTCCAAGGATATTACCCCGCCTTTTAGCAACTATTTTACAGCTCCATGTATCAGGCGTATATGCCTCATCATGCCATTATACACACTGTTTTTGACAATCCCTACGACAGCTTCGGAGTCGTAGTGTAGGGACACTGGCACAGATGCCCCCCACAATGGCAGGTCTCCAAGAAGACTTCTGAGTCATTCAGCCTCTTACCCTGCTAGTTCGAGTGCTATGAACTCAGACTCCATGGTGGAACGTGATATGTACGTCTGTTTTACTGACTTCCACGATATAGCTCCTCCACCTAAAATAAACACATATCCACTAGTGGAGCTTACCTCATCGTTATCTGTAACCCAGTTTACATCACAATATCCTTCTAACATAGTAGGAAATTTGTTAAAATACAAACTATAATCAATTGTTCCTCTTGAATACCTTAATAAACGATGAAGAGCATTCCAATGTTCCTTACTAAATTTATGTGTATATCTACTCAATCTACTAACTACATATGCAATATCAAGTCTAGTGTAGTTCATTAAAAATATAACACTACATATGATCTTTGCGTATTCAGATTGAGATACACTTTCACTCTTATTTTTCTTAAAACTTATGCTCGCATCATAAGGTGTTCTAACATGTGGTTTATTAAAGCAGTTAAATTTCTTCAGCATTTTTTCAATATAATGTAATTGACATAAAGAGAAACCTTTATCATTTTTCTTTATTTTCACATAAAGTATTACATCGGTCTCTCTTAATGTGAAGACAACAATAACTTGGTATTATTAATGACATCTAAGTTTGTACAAAAAATAAGCACGTCATCAACATATAAGCAAATAATCACACATTCAGCTCCAAAACTGTTTGAATAAACACATGTATCACAACAATTTACTTTATAGCAATTGTTTACTAAAGTACTATTAAACTCTTCATACCACAAAGGGAGCTTGTTTTAGACCATAGAGTGATTTTTGAAGCTTGCATACTTTATTTTCTTGACCAACTACTACAAGACCTTCAGGTTGAGTCATATAGATCTCTTTTTCTAAATCTCCATTAAAAAATGCTGTTTTTACATCCATTTGATGTATTAACAGACCATGAATAGCAACAAGAGCAATTAGAGATTTAATAGTGACTATTTTGGTTACAGGAGAATATGTATAAAAATAATCAATACCAAATTTCTGTGTGTAACCTACAACCACTAATTTAGCCTTGTATTTGTCTATTGAACCATCTGGTCTCGTTTTCTTTTTGTAGATCCATTTGCTCCTAATAGGTTTATTTCCTACAGGTGGATCTATCAAGTCCCAAGTTTGATTCAAAACTATGGAATCTAACTCACTTTTAATTGCATCCTTCCATAAGCTAGAATCTATTAAATTGATTGCTTCTTGGTAGTTTTTAGGATCTTCGTCTATTAGATACATGCAAGCAAAATGATCATCTATCTTATCACAATTTTCAACTAAAAAGGTAGTTAAAAAATCAGGTCTAAAACTTTTGCTAGTACTCTGCCTTTTACTTTTCCTAGGTTTAGGATTCTTAACATCAGTCATAGATTCTATCATAGAATCACAGATATAAGGAACATGCATAGGCACTAGTTCTAAGTCTCCACTAGATTCACCAACAGATTTTATCATGAGAAATATATTTTCAAAGAACACAACATTTCTATATTCACAAATTGAATAGTCATTTAAGTTCATGAATCTATAAGCATAACTATTTTGAGCATAGCCAATAAATACGCAATCAAGGTTTTAGATCCCCACACTCTTAAGTAGCTTAGGTTAGGTGGATATCCTTTCCAAAGCTCGTATGGTGTCTTATCTAACCTTTTGTGAGGAACTTTGTTAAGAATGAAACAAACAGAGAGAACAACTTCCCCCCACATATTATCAGATAAACCGGAGCTCAAAAGCATAGCATTAATCATTTCTTTTAGAGTTCTATTCTTACGTTCAACTATTCCATTTTGTTGAGGTGAATAAGGAGAAGTAACTTCATGTGTACAATACCATGAAATTCACAAAAATCTTTAAGAGAGTTGTGAATATATTCACCACCCCTATTAGATCTTAACCTTTTTATCTTTTTATCAATTTGGTTTTCTACCCCAGCTTTGAATTTAAAAAACATGTTGCTTACTTCATCTTTAGATTTTAGAAGATACATTTTAGTGTATCTGGAGAAATCATCAACAAATGAAATGTATTATTTTTTACCCCCTCTACTAGTGGTGCTCTTGAAGTCAGCTAGATATGAATGAATTAATTCTAACAGTTCAGTACTCCTAGTATTGATAGGTTTAATCGGTTTTTTTAGCAAATTTTGCCTCTACACATATAGAACATTTTCCAGTTTCATGCAGTTCAGAAGCATTGATTAAATTTAAACTTTTAAGCCTTTTAATCGACACAACATTCACATGACGTAGTCTACCATGCCACAAATCAATGAATTCAACGATATAAGCAGAACGAGAATTACTTTCATTCATTGTACCAGAAGCAATCAGAGTGTTAAGGACAAATAAACCATCAGCCAGATACCCCTTACCAACAAAATCATCATTCTTTGTGATGACAACCTTGTCGGCCTAAAAAACAATCCTATGTCCCACCCTATTTAGTAAACTTCCAAATATCAAGTTCCTACGTAGAGAAGGAACATACAAAACATCACTTAAATATAAAGTTTTGCCAGATGTAAGTTTTAGAATAATCTTTCTTTTTCCAAGGACTCCAGCCATAGCTAAGTTACTCATGAAGACAAATTCGCCGTTAGTGGAATCATGAAACTCGTGAAAGAGGTTTCGGTTTGAGCAGAAGTGCAGGGAAGCTCCAGTGTCTAGAACCCAGTCAGACTTGTTTTCAACTAAGTTTGCTTCCACAACTACAACAGCAATGATGTCGTCCGTCTCAGCAATGTTGGCTTGTGGAACATGCTTTTGTTCTGGCTTTCCTTTTCTCTGGTTGCACTTGTATGACTTGTGTCCAGGTTTCCCGCACACAAAACATACTATCTTTGATTTTTCAATTCTTCCACCGGGACTTTTGAATTGAAACCCCCCTTCTTCTTTTGGACTTGTTCCTCGGCAACCTGTTTTCCTTTACTTTTGAACCTGTCTTTATTAGGGGTGTAAACGGCTCGGTTCGATCGGGTTTATCGCAGAACCAAAAGTCTAACCGAACAATATAGAATAAATAATAAAAAATTGAGCCGACCGATAATTTGTTCGAAAACCGCACCGAACCGGTCAAAGAATCGTCGGGTTCGTCGGTTTAGCTTGGCGGGTAAATCGCATGCATGCACAACAGGCGGATGCACGCGGGTTCCGGTCGGGGCGGGCGGGTTTGCACGTGTTTGCTTGTTTGGGGCTTAGGGCAAGTGGGCTGGCGATGCGGGCTGTGGGCCTTTCAACTTCTTTTTTTTCTAATTTGAAATTTGCTTTGGTTCTAGTGGACTTGATTGTCTAGTCGAAGACAAAAAATAACTTCTTTATGAGAGCATAATTTAATAACAATTAACATTTAACAAGAACGCCACTTAGTCTTACACATTGCAATTGAAACTTGAAAGTCTGGGTATTAAAATTTTAAAAATTTATCATAAAAATTAAAAAGTATCCTTAATCCAAGTGCTGCAATCTCAAAAATTAAAGAGAAAAAAAATAATGTTATTTGCTAACGAAAATACAAATCATAATTCATAAATAAAAGTGAATAACTATCAAGTATTCAGTAGCAATAAGTCCAAATTTTAAAATAAACAATAAAATTTAAGATACACGATAAAGTTTTAAATTGTAAATAAAATATAAACCTAAACATGAAAGTTTAAAGTTTAAACAATAATATTTCATGAAACATTATCATTTTCTCTCGTAGTCTTGTCCATGTTATTATTTGTTGCTTCATCTAATGTAAATTTGTTGAAATCTGCAAAAATAAAAAGAATTTATATTTAGCTTATTAATATTACAAAACATAAAATAATTCTTTAATGAAGTTTCATACCTTCTTCAACGCGACAAACTTCTTCCAAATGCGGTCGAAGGTCAATAGTAATAGCATTTGAGCGTAGCCAATTTTGTGCACAAATAAGTGCCTCAACTGTAGCTGGAGCCAACGTGGAGCGAAAAGGATCAATTACTCTCCCACTAGTACTAAATGCAGACTCAGAAGCAACAGTAGATACTGGAATTGCTAAAACATCTCTTGCAACCTTGCTAAGAACCCTATATTTAGAAGAGTTAACTTTCCACCAGTCTAAGATGTTAAAATTCTCATCATCTTCTGTATTATGCTCTAACAAGTAACGTTCCACCTCTGAATCCACATCAACATTATTTTTATAATTTGTCATATTACTGACTTGAAAGCGGAAAGGCTGTACAACACTATCACTAGTAGAAGCAACAATAGATTGACTCATTCGACCCTTCGAAGTAGAAGAAACATTCTTAGGCATAGACAAATTATACTCAGTAAATAGTTGTCTCAAAACATCTTCCACTTTCTTTCCTATTTCCTTTGCAACATTAGCTTCGAATAGTTGAGTGAAACAATACATAAGAAAGTTCATCTTATAACGAGGGTCGAGAACAAATGCAACATATAATAAATAATT
>NW_019104600.1:704414-716187 GCF_001995035.1 Momordica charantia
ARRRRAWAATATCATCTGGTCCCTCAATARAGTGCAAACCAAAAGACAAAAGGCTTTGAACTGCCCACTTTTTTTTGTTCCCCACTTTCTCCATCATCCACGCCAAAAGTTTGTTCACGATTCAATCTCTCAAAATATTATAATATTATTCACTATCKTTSGATCTATAGACTACGATCTCTAAACATAGTTCAACTGAAGGTATATATTATCGACTAAAAAATTATAGGTTCGAGATCCTACTTCCACACATGTTGTTGTATTAAAGGAAAAATCTTAATAATTCTCGATGCCAGTTAAGGTAGAATTCATTTTCCCCTCTCTATTTGTTATAACTAATGTTTTTTCAACGTAGAAGTTAGATGAAGAAGCTTTTATACAATCAAGTAAAAGATACAAAGTTATACAAAGTTTCATTCTTTTGTCTTCTTATGTTATAAGAAATTCAATATATTTTTTTTGAGTAAAAGAAATTCAATATTTTGAAATATATAATATTAGTTTTGGTGATATATTTTTCTTTTCCAGAAAAAGAAAAAGATTGGGAATATGAATATAAAGGAACTTCTTTGTCTTGAAAAAGAAATGATAATACCCATGTGCCAATTCTTATGTTAATGCATGAAAATGTGAAGTTTTGCTTAACCCATAGTTGTATGTCTTTCGCTCTCTTTTTTAGACAGCTCATTCACATCATGCACCCCTCTGCACATGGCCCTCATTAATTACTCAAATTCAATTAAGAAATAAAATGTAAATTTACCATTCTAAATCTCTCTTTCTTCATTCTTAAAAAAAAAAAAAAATCTATCTTTCTTCTATTATTTTAATATAATTTATTTCTGACATTAAATAAAATCGAGTATAGCTCAACGATAATTGACATATATCTCAAATCAAGAGAGTGTGAATTCGATCTCAGATCTCAGACATCTCCACATGTTGTACCAAAAAATAACTATTCAACTAAATAATTTGGTGTTTATTGAATATTTTTGTTACTGTATATTTAATTATAAAATTAGTAAATGGAATAAATTAAGTCATAAAGTACAATAACTCCCAGCATACTTTAATATAATGGTTTGTTTATATATATATATATATAACAGTTAGATACGTTGGGAATCACATTGTAAAACCTAAGAATGATGGGTGGCAAGGATGGAGAGATTGGTAGTAGTCAAGGACRCATGGAAGATCTTAAATTTTTTGAATTTTTTATTTTTACAAATTAAATTTCTATTATGGGCCTATCCATCACTATAAATTAGTGTTTCCCTCCACTCTTTCATCATCTCATTTTCTTCTCTCCCTCTCTATTCAATTTGTGTTTTCCTAAAGGATTTTCTGAGCGAGTTTGATTCTACTCCGTTCTGACGAATGCATGTCTGAGTCGGAGGTTGTGTTAATCTTAGAGAACATTCCGACAATACAACAATTTAGCACCGAGGTCGTGCCGTTTTTGCTTTCAAGGTAGTGGTCCTGTCCACGGCACAATGAAATTATTTGCTTACATTCCATTTTTGTCCTTCTATTCCAACAAGTTGAAAGTAAAAATCTCACCTACCCATGGCTGCTATCCGATCTGGGAAGGTCCTGTCGGACTTGCCAAAATTGGAACGACTCAACGGATCCAACCACCACCGATGGTCACAAAAGTGTTGGGTTTAGTGCATTGAGCCCGTGAGTTTGTAATTTATAAATATATTATTTATTATTAATAAAAGTGATTTTATTATTTCTTTGCATTCCTCGTATTCTAATAAACTAAGATCCAAGGTTATTTAATGTAATTGGAAGAATATATATTTGATATACCGTATATATCTAATATACAATGTATATATTTRATATATAGTATATATACAGTACATATTCSATATACAAGTGGTTTATGTTCCAATAATAACCTAAATGGTCTATAGTACATGGATAAGGTTGGGTACCTTATCCTAGTAACATTATAGATAGACCCGCTTTGTAATAGTTACAAACGACTTTATCCAAGTCGTTCATGTAGAGACATGTGAGTGGGGGTATCCTATACAATGAGTTTGTATAAGATTGGACTGCGAAATAATTAATCATTGGCTCTCTAGCATCGTTAGTTAATAAATTGTTATCTTATAGGATAACTAGGTAACTCGATCTTAATCCTGAGTGAGTTATAGACTCCTGCCTATTAGGGATCGTCCTTTGATTTGTATGGGTAAGAGTTGTTCAGATTTCCAACTCAATAATCCTACCATTTTGGAGACGAGACCGAGTGGGGAGCTGGGAATATAATTACGCAAGATGAGATTTACTCCTTCCCGACTTTAGGGAAGTAGATGAGTGTTCCCTTACATGCTGACTCCGAGACATGAACAAGGGGCCCCACMYTCTCATTGGCCTGGGAAGGACTTCCGGTTATTGGTCGGACAATAACCAGATTGTTCACTCGAGGAGCAGTGGTATTTAAGGAGCAAGATGTAACTCAAGGGTAAAACGATAATTTGATCTAACTAGAGTTACGAGCACTCGTGAAGGATTGACTTGTCGTTAATGGTCGTACATCCGTGAACACGGAAATATTCTGCAATGAGAAGAGTGCAGCTGCGGATCTTTAGTRGAGTGAGTTTGACTGATTAATCTCGCATCTTTAGAGCTTTTGATCTGTAGGCCTATTAGGTCTCATTGCTAACTCATAATGGGTAAAACGAGGATCAAKAATTAGAAAATAATTTGAAATGTTCAAATTAATAAGGGAATGTATATAACGTATATTGATACATTATATAAATATATGTTAATTTTGGATAAAGATTCAAAATTAATACTATGTATTTTGAGAGTGGAGGCTAGTTTTATGAAAGAGAAAAATCCTTATTTTCTACCTTTTGAATTCTTTATCCTGATGGCCTTGGGATTTCCCCTAGATTCAAGAGAAGATATCGTATATCTAAAAGGATAAGATATCTTGATGGTCTTAGAATTTTCCCTCTATAAACATAACAGTAAGCTAAACCCTAAAGTAACGCTAAAAAATCTCTCAACTCTCTTACTCTCTCAATCCCTTGCAATTGGATCCCACAATCCGGATTCTCAACCAAGAGACTTAGCGAGGAAGATCAAGTGGTGTTGTCTCTTTGGGATCACATGAAGAAGAGTCTTCAAAGGTAAAATCCAACGTTCTTCCCTGTTTTATATTTTTCTATGTTTTAAATTTCAAAAGAAATTCAAGAACGCGTTATACTACTTCCATTCTGGGATTCACATCCCTTAAAAAAGTTACTAATTTTCTGTAAGTAGTTCGAGATCGACTACATCCTCACTATTGTTCAACTCGCCGCTGTTGCTACCGTTGCCACCACTACCACTGTCGCTGCTACTACTACTGCCACTACCGCTTCATCACTGCAGCCGTCATTGATCCGCTTGTCATTGCYGCTACCACCATTTTAGTTGTTGCTGCTGATCTTGGGACGTCTATTGCCGCTATCGTTGAAGCTGAAAAATTCGAGAAAGACAACAAAACGGTCCGTGGGCATCTTCTCAACCATATTAACAACTCTCTCTTTGATCTCTTTGTAGTCCAAAAACATGCAAAGATCATTTGAGACACAAGAGGAAGTWCGTCGTCGGTAAATGGCTACAATTTCAAATGTCGAACGACAAACTAGTGATGGATCAGGTTCATGAGTACGAGAACCTGGTGGCAAGTGTGTTGTTTGAAGGCATGAWGATGTGCGAGATTCTTCAGGCCAATGTGTTGCTCGAGAAATTCCYTGGAGTGATTATCACAACCACCTGAAACATAAGAAGAACAAAAACAAAGGGAAGCAAATTGCAAGGTATAGAGCTCAAAAGAACAAATGTCTCCAACCAAAAAATACTGGTAGAAGAATCGAGAAATCCAAATTGGTATGATATGTTGTGGAAAATCCGGGCACAAATCCTATCAGTGCACCCAGAGGAAAGATAGGAAATATCAAAGGGCTACTCCACAAGCCAACCTTACAGAGATGGACGACATCATTGCCACTATGGTTGTAGAAGMAAATCTGGTAGAGAACAAATCCAACTAGATTTTTCATACAGGAGCGTCCARACATTTCTGCTCGAACCGTGATCTCTTCCACGACTTTTAGGACTTCGTTGATGGTAAATATGTTTTTATGGGGAACTCTGCCATAGCTAGAGTACTTGGGAAAAGGAAGGTTGTCTTGAAAGTCACATTTGGCAAAACTTTATCATTAAGTAATGTGCTGTATGTTCCTTCCCTGCGTAGAAATTTGGTGTTAGGAAGTATACTGAACCGAGCCGGACTTAGGATTGTGTTTGAGGCTGACAAGGCTATTATCACAAAAAATGGTGACATTGTTGGTAAGGGTTATTTAACAGATGGTTTGTTTGTTCTCAACACTACTTCTTCAAATGAAATTAATTATAGTTCTGCTTACATCGTTGAGTCTCTTGATGTGATGTGTGGCATGGTAGATTAGGGCATGTGAACATTGTATTGATTAAAAAGTTTGGAACTTTAAATTTAATTAATGCTTATGATTTTCCTGAAACTACAAAATGTCTTATCTGAGTAGAAGCAAAATTCACTAAAAAAAACCTTTTAAACCTGTCGCTGCAAGGTATACTGAACTCTTAGAATTAATTCATTTTGATTTAGCTGATTTAAAATAAACCGCTAGCAGTGGTAGAAAAAATTAATATATTTCTTTTGTTGATGATTTTTCTAGATATACGAAAATATATCTCCTAAAATCTAAAGATGAAGCTGGTAGTATATTTTTGAAATTCAAAGCTGAAGTAGAAAAACAATTGACATARAGATAAAAATGATAAGATCAAATAGGGGTGGTGAATATAATGATAATTTGCTTAGAGATTTTTGTGAATCAAGTAGAATTATACATGAATTTGCTGCTCCATATTCACCTCAACAGAACGRAAAAATATAACTTTAAAAGAAATGATAAATGYCATGCTCTTAAGTTCTGGTTTATCTAATGATATGTGAGGGAAGCTGCACTTTCTGCCTGTTTTATTCTTAACAGGGCCCTCACAAAAAGCTGAATATGACACCATACGAGCTCTGGAAAGARTATTCACCAATTCTGAGCTACTTGAAGATKTGGGGGTTCTTAAAGGTGGCATATCCAGCATTGAAAAAACCTACGRTTGGATCTAAAACTTTTGATTGTGTTTTCATTGGTTATGCTCAAAATAGTTTTGCATATAAGTTCATGAGCTTGAATGATAAATTAATATGTGAATATAGAGATGCTATATTTTTTGAAAATATCTTCCATATGATTAGAACTGATGGTGAATCTGGTGGTATTTCAAAAACTGCATGCATGTCGTTGCCCTCCACTTCTATTGGTATGATAGACCGTGACCCTAGATCTAATGATGCAATGGATTCTGAACCTAAGATAAGTAAAAGGCAACAAATTAGTAAAAGCTTCGGACCTAACTTCCTAACTTCCTATCTAGTAGAAAACTTTRACAAGATAGATGATCAGTTCGCTTGCATGTATTTGATAGACGAAGATCCTAAAACCTACCAACGAAGCTATAAATTCTTTAGATTCTAGCTTGTGGAAGAAGCAATTAAAAGTGAACTAGACTCCATAGTTATGAATCAAACTTATGAATTGGTAGACTTACCTGTAGGAAATAAACCTATTAGGTGCAAATAGATCTTTAAAAGGAAAATTAGACCAGATAATACAATAGAAAAATACAAGGCTAGACTAGTGGTTGTGGGTTACACACAAAAATATGATATTGATTACTTTSATACGTACTCTCCTATAACCAAGATTGCTACAATGAGATCTTTGATAACTTTGGCTGCTATTCAAGGCTTAATAATACATCATATAGATGTAAAAACGGCTTTCCTTAATGGTGATTTAGAAGAGGAGATTTACATGACACAACCTGAAGGTTTTCTAGCTACTGGTCAAGAAAATAAAGTATGCAAGYTTAAAAAATCTCTCTATGGCCTAAAACAAACTCCTAAACAATGGTATAAAAAATTTAATGGCACTTTGGTAAACAATGGTTATAAAGTAAATTACTCTGATACTTGTGTTTCTCAAAGTTGTTTCGAGCTGATTATGTGATAACATGCTTGTATGTTGATGACATGCTCATTTTTTGTTCAAACTTAGATATCATTAATGAGACCAAGTTACTCCTTTCTTCGCATTTTGAAATGAAAGATTTAGGAGAAGCTGATGTAATACTTGCTGTAAAAATAAGGAAAAATTATAATGGGTATTCCTTATGCCAATCACACTACATTGAGAAAATGCTAGAAAAATTTGATCACTTTGATAAGTTACCTGTATGAACAACTTATGATGCTAGCATGAGTCTTAAAAAATCAGGGCGATAGTGTATCTCAATCCGAATATGCAAAGATCATAAGTATGAACTGCTTTATATCAGTTTCAGTGGGTCATCTTATTTGAACAATTCTAACTTCTTGAGTTGAAATATTTGAAGTATTTATCAAAAAATTAAGAATAGGAAATTATATTTAAGTTGTGGATATTTAAATTTTTTATTAACTGATCCTTTTGAAAAGAGATAAGAGCTGGTGAATCAGAAAAATTAATTAGGAATTAAATATACTTTTTTTATGGAATATATGTATCAATATTCATGGATCATACCTTTCATCTCACTTCMAATTCCTATCTTAATAGGAGTCGGACTTCTACTTTTTCCGACGGCAACAAAAAACCTTCGACGTATGTGGTCTTTTCCGAGTGTTTTATTGTTAAGTATAGTTATGATTTTTTCAGTTTATCTGTCTATTGATCAAATAAATAGTAATTATATCTATCAATATGTATGGTCTTGGACTATCAATAATGATTTTTCTTTAGAKTTGGGCTACTTGATCGATCCACTTACTTGTATTATGGCAATATTAAACTCACGAACTAAGTACATACACTCGTAACCCTGGTAAAGATCATTTTACTGCTCTACATCGGTTGTTAAGGTATCATAAGGGTACAATATGGACTATTGTTTGCATTTTAACAAGTTTCCTACTGTGCTAGAAGGATATTGTGATGCAAATTGGGTTCAGATAATGATGAAGTGAGCTCCACTAGCGGGTATGTGTTTACTTTTGGTGGTGGAGCTATCTCATTGAAATCAGTAAAACAGATCTGCATTGTTCGCTCTACCATGGAATCTGAGTTCATAGCATTTGAACTGGCAAGTAAAGAGGCTGAATGGCTGAGAAGTCTTCTTGGAGACRTGCCACTGTGGGGGAAATATGTACCTGTATCCATACATTGTGACTCACAAGCTGCTATAGGGATTGCCAAAAACAGTGTGTACAATGGCAAGAGATGCTACATACATCTAAGACATGAATCTGTGAAGCAGTTACTGAAAGATGGAATTAAAAATCCTTGGATTATGTGAGGTTTGGGAGGAATTTAGCGAGTCCTCTCATCAAAGGCCAAACAAGGAGAGTAATTCTGGAGTCCTCAGGATGTATGAGACTCAAGTCATGAAGCTTACTCAGTGGCATGAATCCATAGCCCTTTCTTTTGGGTGGTCCACGTATGGACTTGATGGATGTAGTGAAACATATGTGAATCCATAGCCCTTCTTTTGGTGGTCCATGAATGGACTCGATGGATATGGTGAAACGCTGTGAATCCATAGCCYTTTTTTGGTGGTCCATGCATGGACTTGATGGATAATATTCAAAGTCTTCGTAGCTCAATTTTTGAGTGGTTTATCTATAATAAACTTGATGAAGCGACAATGTGACTGTGTTGGTGAGGCTGCCTTCTATGAAAGAGTTGAGGAGCCTCTTTCTAGAGCTTTCAGATGCCCAAGGTGTATGTGCATGACCATGAATAGCACTTGATGAATATCAGTGGAATCAAAATCAAGGATCTAAACGTGTTGTGGGGGTCTCAACCATAATTACTGGAACTTCAAAAGGTAACTCACTTTCACTATTCTTGTTATTGCCCTACTTCACTATGCATTAATTCAAATAGAAGGATATTAATGCTTAAGTTTAMTTTCCTTTTGCTTAGAAATTTTTTTTTTCTCTATTCTCTTATTTTACTATTTGTCATTCGTGACAGATTATTGGGAATGACATTGTAAAATAATTCTTTAGCCACAAATTGTCCCACATGGAAAGATTATCCCTTGGGAAGAGACTTTATAAGCTAAAGCCCTATAGTGAACTTGTAAATATGATTTGGGGTAAGCTTAAATCATGGGCCACCCACTAGGGCTTGTGCTTACTTAGAGGGAAACAAGCTTGGTAAAACCTACAAATGATAGGTGGCAAAGATGGAGAGATTTGTGGTAGTCAAAAGACACATGGAAGACCTTAAAGTTATTGAGGTTTTTATTTTTACAAATTAAATTTCTATTATGGGTCTATCCATCACTATAAATTTAGTGTTCCCCTCCACTCTTTCATCATCCCATTCTCTTCTCTCCCTCTCTATTAAATTTTTGTTTTCCTTAAAAARATTTTCTTAGAGAGTTTGATTCCACTCCGTCCCAACGAGTACACGTCTGAGTCGAAGGTTTTGTTAACCTTGGAGAGCATTCCGGCAATACAACGATTTAGCATTGAAGTTGTGCCCATTTTGCTTTCAAGGTAATGGTATTGTCCACGACATAACAAAATTATTTGCTTACGGTTCCATTTTGTCCTATTCCAACAAAATATAAAATTAGAACCACGATTCCACAAATTAAATTTTCCTCACCTTACTCGCCGGAGTTGTGGGTCTGGTTAGCACCACCACCGTATCTACTCGCCATCGTTGGTTGTCGAGGTTTTACGAGTGACACCATCGGAAGAAAAATAAAATATAAAAAACTTGTTGGGGTCTATTGTTCGTCGCGGGAGAGGGACATAGGGCTGTGAATGGGTTGCGGTTGCCGCTAGGTCTATCATCGTACGTGGAGGCTAAAATCCCCATAAAAATTTTTCGTCCCGTGCGGCCTAAGGACACTGCCTTTGTACAACCTAACACCTTTTAATTCCCATATCCAGASACAATAGAAGATTGTGGAATAAATCAAAGCATGACAAAACACACAAAGTTGGATTTCTTACCTTACTTTAGTAAGCTTCCACGACAAAGAGATACAATGTGTAAAAATGGAATGGGTTCTCAAGGATGCTTGAACACTCCCTCAAGCTATCCTTTCATACATGCAACGACCTGCCTATTTTTAAACATTTCAAGTTTAGCTTACTTGRGATGCACTACAAGTAGTTAAATAACCTCCCACTAAGTGGATGTTAGAGTAGAACGTGGAGCACAACTCCACCCCTCCTCCTAAATATAGGGTTGCTAAATTCTAAATTTAGCACCTATGACTTGATAGGAAGTGTTAAGTCCATCCAACTTGTATAAAAACATGCCGCTGCCTCATGTCCGCCTACACGAGGCTTGCGCCCTCCTGCGCGTGAGCGCGCACATTCCTCCTRGCCACCTGCTTGCCTAGGGCGCGCACTCGCTCTTGCGGGTGCTTGCCATGCTGCGCTTGCGGGGCGTGCGCCCACCTGCATCAGCGTTCAAGGTCCAGATATGAGGGGTCGGTGATGTCCAAGTTCTTGATCACGGGATAACTCTGATGTCCTTTATTCGCCCACCTACTGCTTAGTGTTGATTGGTCGGCTTGTCATTATTTTCAACAATGAACTTTGTGATTTAGTTAGGCTACCCCTGGTTGAAAATCATATTATTTTTTATGATTATAATAAAGGAAATAAAAGGGAAGGAACTTGCTTTTTTTTGCCATTTGTTTGTGCGACGTTTAAAACTCTCCATCTCGTGGGTGCTGAATCATGTTTTGGTTGGCTACTATCTTCTTTTCCATCTAATTAGAATTTTTTTATGTAACTTCTCCGGATCAGTTTCTATAATTTTTGTAATTTCATCCGTAAACTCTTCTTTTCAGCTTGTCTTAATTTGAAAAAAACTATATTAAAGAAAATTATTTTATAGTATTTTTTTTATTTAATTTATATATATATATATATATTTAATTTTTTAAAATTAGTTCAATTTTCCATTTAGATTGAGTTATATAACATATTTGGGTTCTTAATATATTTTTATTTAATTTCTCCCTACCTTGTTTCCATATTTGTATAATTTCCTTACTATTTTTAATTTGTTTCTCTTACCTGTGAGATATCAATATTTTTGTTCTCAAAACATATATATTACATATGCTTCATGCTCTTAAAAAAAGAACTCATGCCAAGCTGTAAATACTTAATAATAAGATTTATAATTTAACTAGTCCATATGAGGCCTATTAATCTTTTTATTTTTTTTCCTAAAAAAAAAGTCTTTTTTATTTTTAGTTATGATAAATTTGTTATTTTATTTTTTTTTCTTATACCCTCTGCTTCATGCTCGCGACAAAAAAACGAGTTAAAAAAATAATTCAAGCCAAGAATCTAATAATAATTCATAATTAACTAGTCCAAATCAGACATATTAATTACTAGTATTTTAACACGTGCATTGCACGTGGTATCGTAATATTTATATTCAATTTATCTCTATGTTATAGAGATTTTTATATATTTACTATAAATTAATCTTATAATTTTTTCTACTAATTTAAAGTGTTAAATACTTAATTTTATATTAAAAAACAAATATCAATAAAAATGGTTTTTAGATGTAGTCAAGTCATTTTAAAATGGTACAAATATTAATAATTTTATAACATATATTCTTTTACATAATAATTATATAATATAATGACATTTTAAATAAAAACCTATTTTTCATTAGAAAATAACATTTTAAGTTAAAATTATCAGATTTATCTAAACATTTTACTATAAATATAATTTGATTATTGAAGTAAGAATGATTTATTTTATTCTATATTTTAAATAAATATAATACATTAAAATCAAAATATTTAATGTTTAAATTATATCAATTAATTAAATAATTTTTTTTAAATTATGGCATTAGTGTTCACTATTTTAAAAACCAATATTGTTTAATTATTAAAACRCTATAACATTACTTTTACTTGTTTAAATATTGTTTAATTATCAAACCACTTTAACTTTTCAAATTTCATTATTAAATTTTAAATTTTATGACTTTATTAAAAGTTAAAAAATGAAAAAAACATAAATCATAAATTTCAAAGTCAATGTTTTGGATAAATAACGTAAGAAGGTTTATTTGATATTGAAAATTTTATGAATGCCATCTGATTATTAATTTTAATATATTTTTATATTCTTATTTTTTTAAAATRTTGTTTAACTATTAAAACACGGTAACTTTTCAAATTCGATTATAATAGTTAGAGATGAAGTTTTAAATTTTAAATTTWAAATTTATGAATAAATTGATAAAATGTATATTCAAACTTTTCCCATCATTTTCATGGTTAATTTTATGAATCTATTTAGATTATTAATTTCAATGTGTATTTGTACTTTTATTTTATAATTTATTTAATTATTAAAAGTGAAAAAATGAAGAATCCCTATAAGTGAATATTTTAAATAAAGAACATAGAGATTTATTTAGTTCAAAATTAGATGTGTATGGAATAAAAAATAAATGTTAAATGATTTATTTGGGTGGATTATTATGTATCTACTCAAATCAATGTTGTTTGGGGAGAGAATACCCTGGACACGTGGAGGACCCCTATTGGTGCTCCACGATGACTCATGAGTCATGCCCAGCTCGGACGCCCGAGATCA
>NW_019104601.1:4694-17469 GCF_001995035.1 Momordica charantia
GTTGAATTAATTTAATAAGTAATTCATATGTGGGTAACAAATTAAAGAACAATTATATTTGAGCTATTTAAAGGGCATATGAGTAATATTGATTATGGGTTTATGACTTCTCATTTAGTGGTGTGGCTTACTGAATAGAAACCAACCCATTAATCCTAAATGATTATGGTAAACCTTAGGATTAACCTATAAATATATGGTTATGGTCTCCAATATACTATACTTCTTGAGTCTCATGTTCCCCATCAAATAGAGAGTATTGCCCATATTTGGTCTGGGTTGCATAGTTGAGGAAGACCACAAACCACAACTTCTTGCAGTTCAGGATAGTTCATGGTCAATCTACCTAATAGTTYCAGGTAATTCTAATCTCTTTATAGATTTTGATTTTCTTCCATGCTTAGATCCTTGGTCGTGATTGTTCTGGAATTTTATAGCTTTTATTCTAGAATAATTATCAATTAGGATTTCTTTAATTTTTCCAACAGATATGACTATTTGAATGACGACGAATAGTTTATAAACCTGTGGTTCTTTTCAGTTTTGTAAAAAAAAAAAAAAAAAGAGAAAATTGATCTCTCAAAATTCTATCTTTTTCCTCTGTACGAGTACTTAAATACTGTGAGTTSCTTGAGTCTTGTGCGTGAAGTGTTGCATTTACAGGTTGGTAGATACGTCCTAACTTAGGAGACAATTATTCATGAAACCTTGAGCGGGAACAAAATTGTCTTAAGGAAACAACGCTACGTTGGGTTTAGATTGTTTAATTTCATGTTTCCTTAAGCTTTCTATGCATAATTCTCTAACAATCTTAAGACAATCCTGTATAGGATTTTTTTGTTTATGCATCTCTCTGATTGATTTTATTTAGTTCATAGTCCTGATCTTTGCTTGTTGGAATTATTTCCTTACGATTTTATGGATACTAATTTTGATTTTATATTGGTCACTGGTATTCCAATTTTCTTTATGATTTTCATAAGTTTTCAATGATTGGTGATGCTTTTGATTTTCTCAAGTTATTTTGTTAAGAAATTTAATTGAACATTATATTCTTTTGCGTCAATGTTGCAATTGGGTATTTCAGAATTTATATATTAACTTTTAATTTACATGGTCATCTACAAAATTCTTTACATAGGATTTTTTTTTTTTTTTGCATTATGATTCATGCTGCAAAATTTAATAGCACATTTATACTTAATTTTATTATATTTGGGACAAAATTGTTTGGTGGTGTTATTTATTTAATAAATTTTGCGAAAATATTTTTTGTGATGAATTCACAAAAATATCATTGACGATTCGAATTTCATACAACATGGTGGTAGAAATCAAAGGTTAAAAGCCTGAGTAGTCTAATGACAATGAGTTCAAATGACGACAACGAAAGATGTTCTATCTCACAAAAGATGGTATTGATTTATATCGCCTGGTTCAATATTGGATATATTGTCTACACAGCTCGAGTGAATTCCTAATGTAGAACCATAAATTTGGGCCAATCATAAACAGCCACGTCATTATCTATTTTATTTAGGGATTAATTATATATTAACCCTAAATTAAATTAAAGATAAATTGACAATTAAAATATGTAATTGGGTCATATGAGAACTGGGCTTGGAATCAATTTGGTTCACAAACTTGGCCCAAAACCCAATTTACCATGAAATCAAGTGGATTAATATTTAAATTTAAATAAATTCATTTAAAGAATTAAGCTTGACCCAAAATTATTCAAGCCCAATGGCCCACTAAAGCCTATGGAAACCTCTATAAATAGAGATGACCTCATTCATTTTGAGGGTTCAAAATTGGAGAATTGAAAGAATTCATACCAAGACGTAGAAGACTCTCTGAAGACTTTAAGACTTGGTAAACTTGAAGACTTGAAGACTTTCGAAGAACATATAACTTCGATCCAAATCCAAATTCAAGAACATATATATTCACATCAATTTCGAGAGAAAGAATTAGAGGATAAAGATTAGAGATTGAATCCACTATACAATACATACAAACAATATAAAAGTTCAACTCCACGAAATATAATTTCTCTTGAAATTTCGTGCAAAAAAATTGGCACGCCCGGTAGGACAATCTCTACCTCTCATCTCTTTCTCTAGGCTAAGTTTTTCTCAAGAAAAAAAGAGAGAAGAAGCAATGACGTCCAAGAAAACCTCTGCCAAAGTTACTTTTGCCTCGGGCGACTCCTATACAGGACCGATCACCCATAACAGTTCAAAAGAAATCCGGCTAGAAGAAAATCAAACTCCTTCAGCTGTTGCTAAGAAAATACTGCAGCAGATGAAGAAACCTACTCAAGTTGGAGTCGTTATCAAAGAAAACCCTTTGTTCATCGAGTATGCTCCGTCCTCTATTCAGTTGGGGAAAATTCTAGAATCGATGTGATGTCTGTTATGATGGCCGATGCAAGTAGCACAGAAGAAAATATGGCTGAAATGGAAAGGAAACTCACTACGCTAGTGAAGACGGTAGAAGAAAGAGACTATGAAATCGCTTCCTTGAAGAATCAGATTGAAAATATAGATGTTGCTGAGTAGAGTTAAACCCCTGCTCTCAAGATAAATGACAAGGTAAAGACTATCGCTCAAGAAAATCAATCGCAATATTCCACTTCGATCACTTCGCTGTCTGTTCAGCAGCTCCAAGATATGATCACGAACACGATCAAAGCGCAATACGGCGAACCTTCTCAAAGCTCCCTCTTGTATTCTAAACCATATACTAAGAGGATTAATGATTTGAGAATGCCTGCTGGATACCAACCTCCAAAGTTCCAGCATTTCGATGGAAAGGGCAATCCCAAGCAACATATTGCTCACTTCATTAAAACTTATGAGAATGCTGGCACAAGAGGCGATCAACTAGTCAAGCAGTTCGTCCGAATGTTGAAGGGAAACGCCTTTGACTGGTATACTGATCTCGAACCTTAAACAATTGAGAGTTGGGAATAGCTTGAAAGAGAATTCTTGAATCGCTTTTACAGCACAAGGAGAACCGTCAGTATGATGGAGCTCACCAGTTGCAAACAAAGAAAAGGTGAACCGGTTGTCGAATATATGAACTGGTGGAGAGCTCTAAGTCTTGATTGCAAGGACAAACTCACGAAAGTATTTGCTGTAGAAATATGCACCCAAGGCATGAACTGGGGACTTCTTTATATCCTTCAAAGGATAAAACCCCGCACATTCGAAGAACTAGCAACTCGCGCTCAGAACATGGAAAGAAGTATTGCTAGTAAAGGTAATAAAGAGTCTCTAGTCTCAGATGTGAAGAAAAAGAAGAAGGAAATGAAGAGCATAGAGAAGATCTCCAAGGGTTCTACGAAGGAATCTATGGTCATTAACACGACCCCTCTCAAATTTTCCTCGAAAGGAAAAGAAAAAGAAAAGAAGATAAAAAAGCGACAAGATGGAAACGTAAGACGCCGCCTTTCTCTAGAAGGAAGACAAGAAAATGTTTATCCTTTTCCAAATTCTAACTTTGCAGATATGTTAGAGCAACTACTGGAAAAGGGACTCATAGAACTCCCTGAATGCAAACGACCGGAACAGATGGGGAAAACAAATGATCCCAACTATTGTGTATATCATCGAGTCGTTAGTCATCGAATAGAAAAATGCTTCATTTTGAAAGAACGAATCTTGAAGCTCGCTCGAGAAAAGAAGATTGAGCTGGATCTTGATAAAGTTGCCCAAACAAATCATGCTGCGATAATCCGAAGTTCTGGCAGCAGTCGTCCACAATCTCATTTCATGACGACGAAGTGGTTTGGCTCCAATTTAGGACCCTCGAACCTATGGCCATTTCATCCCAACATACGACTCATAGGAAGAACTCCCAAGAAAAAGACGAATTTACAGAAGACGGAGAAGGAGAATGGACTCTTGTAATTCGTCGAAAGAAGCAAAAACAAAATTTCATCAAGAAAGAGTCTCGCCTATATTGAGACCATAAAAGATGAAACAAAACTCAGAAGAAAAAGAGAAATAAAAGTTTGAGGAAACCTAAGCTGGTCGTGGAAGAGAACAAATATATTTCTCGACCTCGACAAATGATAGCTTTGAAAGATTTCTTTCCAGTGAGTTTCCTTAATGATAATCAAGAGGAAATCTTTGAAATAGTTGACTGTCACACTATCACTATAACTGACAATGACAATGCTTCTACAAGTTCAACAGAAGCAATGAAAAAGTTATAAGATATGTCATCTTTCAATATAAGTGGATTTCTTGTCGCTTCCTCGAGAGGCAAAAAATGCTCTTGTTCAGACATTGAAAGATTCTGACATTCCAGTCACTCAAGTAAACACATGTGCTTCATGTTGTATGTCTATAGGCTTCACGGATGAAGATTTGTGGCTTGGGTGAAAACCCTATAACAGACCGCCATTTATCTCAAGATATATTCGAGAATAAAAGGTCAGCCGGATTCTTATTGATGATGGCTCAGCAGTCAATATAATGCCCAAGTCAACCATGAAACAGTCGGCATTTCGATGGAATAGTTATCAAATAGTAAATTGGTAATTCAAGGCTTCAATCAAGGCGGTCAGTGGGCGATTGGCATGATCCGTCTTGAACTCAGCATTGGGGACTTGAAAGCTAACACTCTGTTCCACGTCATAGATTCCAGGACCACCTACAAGCTACTATTAGGGCGCCCTTGGATTCATGGAAACGGCGTAATAACGTCCACGCTGCACCAATGTTTCAAATTTTATCAAGATGACATCAAGAAGGTTGAGGCTGATACGAACCCATTCTCACAAGCTGAGTCTCATTTTGCAGATGCGAAATTTTATATGAAAACGGACATTATAGAGGAAACTATACCGACRAAAATCCCCTTGATCAAGAGCTGTGATAAACCTAAGTTGCAACAGCATGAAACCCAGCCAAAGGGTTAATCAAAGAAGTAAACAATTCTGATGTCCAAAAGAATGAAACATCTTTCAGCACCAAAAAGTTATGGGCCTTGAAGGTTGAGAAAGCGCCAAGTGCTCCTATCCTTCGTTATGTCTCTGTATCTCGACGAAAGAAGGGTGAATCACCATTTACGGAATGCTCGGGAAACCTAAAGGTCGGTGATGTAGAAGTCTTGAAAGAGAACTTCACCACGCCTCTTACAAAGATAACAAAGAAGGAGGCTAAAAAGCCAGAGGACAACCAGATAAAGATGATCTTGCCAGAGAAGCGAACGAATGATAGATTTGACCCAAAAACATATAAGCTTTTGGCAACAGCAGGCTATGATTTTACAACTCATACTAAGTTTAAAAGCCTAAGGATCGAAATACCTAAACTTTCTTCAACCTAGAAGAAGCTGTAAAAAAAGGGTTACGCCATACCTACCTCAAGAGCAGGCCTTGGATATAAATCACCAGAGCCTGTTCGTATTACCAGGAAAGGGAAAACAAAGGTCGCAAACACGAACCATATTACGATAGAAGAAGTTGACGACTTTGAAGAAAACAAAGAAAGTGTTAACTAAAGGGTTTCTGCCTTAGATCTCATCAGACCATCAGTTGCACGCTCTTTGATCTTTGAAAAATTAGGTGCAGGTACCACAGAAGAGGAAGTTTCATATCCAGCTTCTAGTTCTACGCGCACTTCGACTTTTCAGAGGTTAGGTATGGCCACAAGAGAAGAAGAAAGCTCACGTGTACCTATTCCTTCTAAACGACCTTCAGTTTTTCGAAGATTAAGATTTACACCAGCAAAAAATAAAGACAAATGTTCTGTGTCAGTTTCTGAACATCTGGGACATAAAGGGACATGAGAAGCTTCAAAAAAGAGACAAATTACTGAGACAAAAGGTGATAAAGAAATCTGTAGTAGTGTTCCCTCTAGAATGAGAAGAAGGACTCGCAGTTTTGTAAGTACGGAGGGTTCTTTGAAGGTAAAACCACATACTATCATCCTCACTAAACTAGCGAATAAGAGTGAAGAATACAAGGAAGATAAGGCCGAATGTTGCCATGTTACTGCTGAAGAGGCCTCAGACATTGAAACATCTGAAGAAGATGCCGAAGAAGCTCCATCATCATTAGAAGATGGCAACCAGCCAACAGTCCACGAAATTAAGGAAGTAAATCTTGGCACAATAGAAGATCCAGGTCTAACTTTTATAAGTGCGTAGCTTACTTGCAATGAAGAAGGTGAATATATAAACCAACTCACCACATACATAGATATTTTTGCTTGGTCATACAAAGAAATGTCAGGACTTGATCTGAAAGTGGCAGTCCATCACCTTGCAATTAAACAGGGATATCGGCCAGTGAAACAAGCCAGACGACGATTTCAACCAGAACTTATACCTCAAATCGAAGTTGAGGTTAATAAATTGATAGAGGCAGGTTTCATCCGCGAAGTGAAATATCCAACATGGATAGCAAACATTGTTCCTGTGAGAAAGAAGAACGGCCAGCTTCGTGTGTGTGTTGATTTTCGTGACTTAAACAATGCATGTCCCAAGGATGATTTTCCACTACCAATCACCGAAATCATTGTTGATGCTACTACAGGACATGAATCCTTATCTTTCATAGATGGATCATCAGGATATAACCAAATTCGGATGACACTCGAAGATGAGGAACTGACAGCATTTCGAACTCCAAAAGGGATATATTGTTATAAGATAATGCCTTCCGGACTAAAAAATGCCGACGCCACTTATCAGCATGCCATGCAAAAGGTCTTTGATGGCATGCTACATAAACATGTCGAATGTTACATTGATGATCTCGTGGTTAAGTCCAAAAAGCGACAAGATCACCTGAGGGATCTAAAAGTAGTCTTTGATCGCTTGAGAAAGTATCAATTAAAGATGAATCCTCTCAAATGTTTATTCGGAGTTACCTTGGGAAAGTTCCTTGGTTTCATTGTAAGACATCGGGGAATCGAAATTGATCAGTCAAAGATTGACGCTATTCAAAAAATGTCAAGACCTAGGAACTTACATGAGCTGAGAAGCCTTCAAGGTCGTCTGGCCTATATCAGGAGATTCATCTCTAACCTAGTAGGTCGATGCCAACCTTTCCAAAGATTGATGAGGAAGGATACAAGTTTCGAGTGGGATTAAGCATGTGAAAATGCTTTTGAAAGCATAAAAAAATACTTGCTTAATCCACCTGTCTTAGGTGCACCCATCGCAGGAAAGTCGTTGATATTATATATCACTGCGAAAGAAAGATCGCTTAGAGCATTGTTGGTGCAAGAAGGAGAAAARGGGAGAGAACGAGTCCTTTATTACTTGAGTAGAACCTTAATTGGAGCTGAGTTAAACTACTCTCCAATTGAGAAGATATATAAGCCTTTACGGTGCATCTAGTTGCTAAGGCAGATCCAATAAAATATATCCTGTCTAGGTCGATCATTTCGGGACGTTTGGCAAAATGGACAATTATGCTCCAGCAGTACGATATTGTTTATGTACCGCAAAAGGCAATTAAAGGGCAAGCATTGGTGGATTTCCTAGCGAATCATCCGGTCTCATCAGATTGGAAATTGTGCGTAGACTTGCCTGATGAAAAAGTATTCTATGTTGAAATAAAGGAACCTTGGACCATATACTATGATGGTGCAGCACGAAGGAATGGAGCGGGGGCAGATGTTGTCTTTGTTTCACCTGAGAAACATATGTTACCCTATAGCTTCACAGTTGGTGAATTGTTGTTCAAACAACGCTGCTGAATATCAAACGCTCATCATAGGACTTCAAATTGCCATAGAAATCAGAATAACATACATTGAGATCTTCGGCGATTCGAAGTTGATAATCAACCAACTTCTGTTGGAGTATGATGTGAAGCACGAAGACCTTAAACCTTACTTCGTTTATGCCAGACGACTGCTAGAGAGGTTCGATGGAGTAACACTAGAGCATGTTCCTCGTTCGGAGAACAAAAAGGTAGATGCCCTAGCAAATTTGGCTACTGCTCTTACAGTTTCAGAAGATGAAACGTTGGACATTTCACTCTCCAAAAATGGATCACCTCACCAATCGAAAGTAAGCATCAAGAAGCAAATGTTATATCAGTTTGCATAATTAAAGAAGAAGATTGGACAATCCATTATAGATTATCTTCAACATGAAAAGCTTCCAGTAGATCTTCGACATAAGATTGAAATACGTAGAAGGGCTGCTTTATTTATCTACTACAAAGATACTCTTTACCGACGCTCATTTGAAAGCCTCTTCCTTCGAAGTTTGGGAAAGGAAGAATATGCTAAGGCATTAGAAGAAGCACACTCGGGAGTTTATGGTGCTCACCAATCTGGACTAAAGCTCCATTTCTGATTAAAGAGAATGGATTATTATTGGCCCACAATGGTTCAAGATTCTATGGAATATGCGAAGAAGTGTGAAGCTTGTCAGATTCATGCTAATTTCATACATGAGCCACCAGAGCCTCTACACCCCACTCTAGCTTCGTAGCCATTTGAATCTTGGGGACTTGACCTTACGGTCCTATAACACCTAAATCATGAGCTGGACATTCTTACATACTCGCAGGGACTGATTATTTTTCAAGGTGGGCTGAAGCGATTGCGCTAAAAGAGGCAAAGAAAGAGAACATTGCAAATTTTGTCCTAACTCATATAATTTTTGGGTACAGTATACCTCAACGAATTGTCACTAACAATGGCAGACAATTCTCCAATAGTCTGATGGACAAACTATGCGAAAAGTTTAGCTTCAAGCAATATAAATCATCCATGTATAATGCTGCAGCGAATGGGTTGGCAGAAGCATTCAACAAGACGTTATGCAATTTGTTGAAGAAAGTGGTCTCTAAGACAAAAAGAGACTGGCAAGAGAAGATCGGTGAAGTGTTATGGGCTTATCAAACTACTTATCGTACTCCTACAGGAGCTACGCCTTACTCTTTAGTTTATGGTGTAGAAGCTATCCTTCCATTAGAGAGAAAAATTTCATCACTACGAATGGTCGTGCTAGAAGGTTTAACCACTGAAGATAATGCAAAATTACGCTTTCAAGAGTTAGAAGCACTTGACAAAAAGAGACTTGATGCGCAACAAACATTGGAATGCTATCAGGCTCGAATGACCAAAGCCTTCAATAAAAATGTTCGGCCTTGGTCATTTCAGGTTGGTGATATGGTGCTTGCTATTCGAAGACCTATCATCACGACACGTCACACAGGGAATAAGTTCACACCTAAATGGGACGGACCCTACATCATCAAAGAAGTCTACACAAATGGAGCATATAAGATCATTGATAAAGATAGATTAATAATTGGTCCGATTAATGGCAAATTTCTTAAAAGATTTTATGCGTGAAATGTAAACACTCTTTATCATAAGAGTCTAAACTACATGATACTCCTGGCCCGCATGAGTTAAAAAGGTGAACGACCTAAAAGATAAAAAAAATATATCTTACATTTGAACTACGTTATGACTTGATCCCTTTCATTGATGGGTACGTAGGCAACGTAAAGGAAATTTTAAGTTCAGTCTATAATAATAAAAAAAAAATCTCAAATCATGAATCAAGACAATTTTATTCTTTTATGATTAAAAAAGAATAAGTATTATTATCATGAAATCATAGAGTCAATACATGAAATGATAAATAAAAAATATATATATAAATATATAAAAATCTTCTAAAATCGTGGCATCCACTTGAAGTCCTTCAACTCTTGTTGCGCGTCCTCCAATATTCCACGATAGGTCTCAAGCGATCTGACGTCCGCATCATTCACAATCAGAGCACCTTCAATATCATTCATCTTCTCTCGCACTTTAGAGGCTTCAAGTTTTTGTTGGTCTATGTATCCATCTTGCTCGAGAATCAGCTTAGAAACTTCACCTCGCTAAGCTTGGGCAACTTTGGGTAGCTCTTCTTCCTCTTGCAATAGTCATGCATGTTGTTGTTGAAGTTTGTTCTTCTCTATAAGGGCATGCTCCTCATTGTATGATATCTTCTCTAAGCTAAATTTGTACTCCTCTAATTGACGATCCTTGCTCGCTAAAGTCAGTTGAGAAGAAATCGACGATTGTAGGTTGTTATAAGTTTCAACCTTTCGAAAATAGTCACCTTCAAATTCTTCAAGATGAGCAAGGTTAGCTACTCCAGTTTCCGAAATCGCATGTGTCGCCACGTCATCGCGACGCGAAGCGGCCGACGTTATCCCATGAAGGGTCTCTTCCGAGATAAGGGTTTAGAGTCGTCACCAATCATCTACGAAGTGTGATTGGTTACCTATTTTAAAAACTTGGTCTACAAAAAACAAATTTTAGTTCGGGAGTCGACTGAGCGTAGGGAAGGTGTTAGCACCCTACAACACCCATTCGAAAACGGTACCATATTTTATAATAAATTATCCTATTATGTTATTTGGTCCAAAAGAATTTTTTTTTTTGCATTTTTATTTAAACGTCTCACGTTATGTTAATTCACACTTTGTTATAAGATATGAATTAATAGGTACGAGTGGCACGAAGGCCATTAGAAAAAAAATTACCACCTCGAGAATATTGGAAGGTTCCAATCTCCGTCATTGGAGTATTCGAAATAATTATTTAGCAAAAAAAGTAATAAATAAAAAATTATTTTAGCGCACATTGAGAATTGAACTTGTGAAATGCAAATTAAAACTCTAAGTCTATTGCTAATTTGACACAACCTTAGGTTATAAATTAAGTTTCTTTTTTTAAAATCTAAACTTTATTTTTAAACTTTGTTTAAAAAAAAACTCTAAACGAAATCTTATATTTAAAATAATTATTTATTAAAAACTTAAAAAAATGAAATAAAATAATTTTATTTTGAGGCACGCGAGGACTCGAATTTGGGTCATGTATATTAAAACACAAGTATCTTACCACTATGCCAACACCCAAAAATGCAAATATTATATTCTTTTACAAAACAAAATTTTTAATTCATTTAAAAAAAACTTACGAAATTTTTTAAATTAAAACAAAAAAAACAATTTTTTATATATTTTGAAATTAAAAAGATTTTTACAAGAAAATCTTTTATTTCTAATTAAAAAAAAGCAGTTTTACTTAAAATAGATTGTTAAGATCTTTCCCAAAATCATACTCATCAAGGTCGTTTAAAAAAAGATTTCATTCCACTTTTATAACAACTTATCGTGAATTCGAAATGTTAACGAGATAAGATTTTATTTTAAAACAACTCTCTAAAAACAATTTTCTTTAAATCCTCTATTTTTTAAAATCCCTGCCATAGAAAATCTTTTTTAAAAAATAAATAAATAAAATAAGAAAACAAAATTCATTAGAAGAGATAAACAAAAGAAGAGTAAATCTTGTTAAAAGCTTTCCTAAAAAAAACACTCTAAACTTTGAATGGAAGTTTTAAAGAATTCAATTTATTTTTGAAACAAGATTTAGTTTATAAAAACTCTTATTATATTTTTCAACTTACAAAACTTTAATACAAAATCATTTATTTAAATTAAATTAACTTTTTGTTTACTTTATTTAAAAATTATTTTATTTTACTTTAAGAAAAATTATTTACATTATTTTTCAAAACTTATTTTAAAAAATTTATTTTCTTTAAAAGGAAAATTTTGGTTTCTTTGGTTAAAAAGAAACTTATTATTATTATTATTAAAAGAAGTATAGGGGTATACTGTGCAGAGATTTTTAGGCTTTTGCCCGAAACTGATGTTGTTCGCGTCACCTGAGCTCGTGGGTGTTAGACTGGGTTGTTGGACTTTTCGTCGTCGTCTGCCTATCACCGGAGGATGGTCTCAAGGCAGCAATGGAGGTCGTGAGGTGTGCACCGGAGTCTTGCTGTGTGTTGGCTCTGTTGCATCGCCTTTAGAGACTAAGGGAAAGAAAAAATAAAAAAAAAATTTCTTCACCCAAATCATTCTTCTGTTTTGTGTGCTTATCTCCTCCTCTCTATTTTGTCTTTCTAACTCTCTGCACTGTGTTCCTCTCTACTGCAACTTCCCTCCCTCTTAAATAAGAAGAAGTTGTAACGGTAACATGGAGAGGGTAAAAGAGATTTAGAGAAAAAGAAGGGAGAGTTAGAGAAAAAGAATGGAAGGAAAAGGAGAGGAGACCACGTACCTGAACCTTTGACGAGGGAAAAGAGGAAACAAAATTAGTATTTTTATTTAAAAACAAATCAAATTTTATTTATCCATTTTTATTTTAATAATAAAACAAAATCTACTAAAACAAAACTATTTTATTTTCTTATTAATAAAATCAAAATATTTAAATAAATATAACCTTTTTAATGAGTTAATTTAATCTTTATATTAAAACTAATAATAAAGTAAAATTATGTTATTTTTTAATTAAAATAAAACTTAATAAAGTAAAATACAATAATATAAATTAAATTTAAAAATAAGCCGGACCAAATATGGTGTCTATAGCTTGCCCCCTTTGTGTATCATTGCAAAACTAAAAGGGTAGACAAAGGCAAAGGACAAAGTATTTGGGAGGCAGAAATTTTATTAAAAGAAGACAAGATAAAGATTGACCCAGTTGGACACTAGGCGGGATCCCAACATGCAAAGAACCTTGTACTTGATACATGCTTTAACCTCAATCTTGGATCGGGTTTGATTTAATTGACATGACAAGTGCGATGGACCTAGCTTGACACAGGCTTTGACCACAATCTTGGATCGGGTTCGATTTAACCGAATGATAAAATGCAACGGACCTGGCTTTAACAACAGGCTTCGACCTCGACTTGGATCAGGTTAGATTAA
>NW_019104601.1:18019-47223 GCF_001995035.1 Momordica charantia
ATCGACTTTGATCGGGTTCAATTTAACCGTAAGAGAAAATGTAACAGACCTGGCTTTAAAACAGGTTCGACCTTGACTTGGATCGGGTTCGATTTAACCGAATAATATAATGCAACGGACCTGGCTTTAACAACAGGTTTCGACCTCGAATTGAATCGGGTTCGATTTAACCGAATGATAAAATGTTTGATCACAAAAATGACCAAGCTTGCGAGCTTTGCTTGGACGGAAGGATCACCTTGAGGATGAGCTGAAATGTGTTGAGCAGGAGACGTGCAAAAGAAAATACTCCGACGCCCAAGTCAGAAAGAATCTGAGCTGTATTCGAGAGAAAATATAGTGTTTGCTTACCTAGGATAAAGACAAATGGTTTCTATATATAGGTAAGGTCTCTGACATGATTTTCGACAAGGCCTCAACGGCTCCTTAAGGTAAGCGTGAATCACGATGTGCTGTAGTGGAGTTTGTTGACATGTGGCTAAGCAAGACACATCTAAGTCGGTTCAAACAAAGAATGGGAACGAGACCAAATGAGATCTTGGCCGGCTCGACCATAACAAGCGTCGGCTCGGTGGACAGTCGAAATAYCGAGTGATAAAACTTTTCTCTTCTAATAAGGATGTGCCACCTAAGTGTAGGATTTAGAGATTCTTTTAAACTTGCTAAGTGTATGAGATATGCACTTGACGCATGACGATAAGACTAACAAAAACCATGTGTTCATGCTAATGCGAACTTCTAATGGCAGTATCTAGTACTTATCGTAGCGGGAGTCTGACATCCAAGTGAGAGGTCAAACTAACTCATCCTGGTAACCAACACTACACTACGTACCTACCTGTGCAGGTGAGGTGTCAGCCAGTCCTAGAAACGGCTGCAGCAGCGTGATGAGTTAACGAATGGAATGTCTAGAGATCATAAAGGATGGGATAGGAATGAAGGCGGTGGAAATTTGTACTCATATTAAATTATGTCCCCTTCTAAACGAAAGAGCTCCTGCCAAAAATAGCTAATGAAGATCGGGTACCCTGTCGCTGACAATTGAGTGTGACCTATCAACTAGCTCTAACTCTAAAGGCGGAAAAGCTAAAGAGATCTGCAGGAGGCTCCATGGGAAGCTGCTGCGCTACCTCTAGTGCAACTATCTTATGATGGATTTGTGCATCTACAAATTTGTATTGCCCCAATGTCATGAATGATGCTCCATTTTATTTAGCATTTATTTTTATCACTTGAAAATGTGTGGCAACATATGAACTATTTTTTATTTAGCTTAACCAATGAATTTGATCTTCAATGCATGATGCAATAACGTATATGCCTACTGAAAGCTAGAATGCAACATGCATGCATGATACTAATTTTTGTTTTGACAATGGAATTTGATTATGAATGCACAATGCATGATACTTAAATTTTCATAATCTAACCATGATATGAAAGCTATATTTTTTTTTAAGAATATGTATGTAAGTGATGTGAATGCATAATTTGTGAAAATATGGTTGAGAGAACAAGAAGTTTTTCCATACTTTGCAAAGATATTACTTTTTTTTTTTACTCTCATCCTTCTTATTAGCAATTATTTAGCAAAGAATCAAATGAGAAAAAGTAATGTCGACATTGGAAGAAACACGTCAATTGTTCTTTTTTCCTTTTGCTTTTTTTTTAATGAATGCCTTCACTAGATAGGAGATTTACAAGGTGACTTCTCAACTATATCAGGTTTTGCGGGGAATTCTTTTGTAAAGGTAACTCATGTGCCAGTTTAGAGAACTATCAAAAGTAATTCATAGCATTGTACATCTTGCTTGATTAAACTGCTTCATAAACTCAACCTTGTAATTGACAAGAATGTTGGATACAAGAAAATAGATTTGGCTTTATGAATAAACGATGATGGAAATCATGATTTTCCATCAAACTTAACAATGAGAAAAGTCAGCTGAGCTTCCTTTTTAAAGAATAGAAAACCAAGAGTTCATGGATATTTTGTCAAATTTCTTGAACAAAAAGAGACTAGAATATATTTTTAAAAGCTTTGGTGAGAGATTAGAGTAGGATCAAATGAATAGAAGAATAGAAAGGAACCAATTTCTTTAGACAAATAACTTTGAAAATTGGTTGCGTAATTCCCCAAAAGTTTATCTCATGTACCTCACTTCTTCTTTGAGCTTAGTTGGAGAAATTTGATGAAATCATCTTTCTAACCACATGTTATTCTTCACGGAAATGTTGTTGTGGTCAACTTTGAAGGTAAAGACTTTTTTAGCTTTAGCTCTGAAGTGCCGATTTCACGGGAATATTGTT
The DNA here is from genome assembly GCF_001995035.1 of Momordica charantia. The sequence continues at coordinate 20,330 of NW_019104601.1, forward strand.
GCAGTCTACTTATTGAATGTAAATGACCGTTCCTTTTAGCCTTCAATTTCAAAATGAAGTTCTTATGGAATGTTGAATGACAACCCACTTTGTGCAGTGAAGAACCCTCGAAATTGAAAGATTTCCTGCAAGAGAAACAAGACCTTCTTAGTCTAAAGACGACCTTTGTTTTAAAGTTTTGTATAATGCAGTTACAATTTTGCCCCGATGTAGCATTGCTTGACTTTGTCCTAGTTTGGAGATTTGTAAAAAGGACCTTGAATCCTTTGAAACTGATATCGTTGATCTACATTGATTGCTCCCATCATTAAACTGAAGGATTGTTGTGGCCTTTTTATCTTCCTTTTTTTCTCCTTTTTTTTTGGGCTAAACATAACATTTTTTTTATAAACAAAATAGGGTGCAATCACATATAAAAAAAAATAAAAAAATTGATCCTGCGTAGTCGCCTTTTGCAACTCTGACTGTTGTTCCAATTAATTTCTTTGTTGCTGCTCCAATAACATGATGAAACTACTCTCAAACGAAGCTTATTAAAGAAGATTGAGATTTTGAGATTATTTGTCAGGTCGCTAACTTACCAATTCTCAAAATCATTATCCTTGATCTTGGAATCACTTTTTACTCAAAAGAAAAGGAACAGGCAAAGGATTAAGTTTGAAGAACAAGACGGAAGAGAGTTGGAAAGAAAATTTTAGATATGAATAAAAGGCAGTCAAAATAGGGAGATGCTTGTGTGACTACAAGTACTAATTCATGAAATAGTAAATCATAAGAGCCCAACATTATTTCATTACATTCAAAGTTCTCAGGGTAACACTAGGTGGATAATTTTGGATGTTTACCACACAATTAGATCTGGCAGGCTTAGCAAAAGGCTTTTATGGTAAGTACGCAAATATGGATATTCATCGCAAAAATTGTCTGTGATGGACTGAGCAGAGGATTTTTTTGTCTTGCAGTATATGGTAAACTCTCAACATTGGCCATATTTACCATATATCGGTAGGCTAGGCTCAAGGTAGATTAGACTAAAAGCGGGCTAGGCTCGAGGTTTTATAGGTAATCTTGTCCCAAAATGGAAATTTAATGGTTTACTAGTTCGCACATAAGAAGAAATAAGGAGGCCAACATAAAGCTACGTTGAGTTAGGGACTTAGTCCGACAATAAAGCTTGGAGGAAAAATCATGTAAAAGAGGAAAGCAAAGTGGTTGAGAGTTGATAATCTTTCTATTTTATTGAGAACATCGAAAGCATTCATTTCTTTTTCACAATTTCTTTTTAGGTTTTTTCCTTTTTTCACCTTTTCATTTTTTTTTCATAACTTTCTTCACTTTTTTTTTATTTCCTCCAAGTGACTTACTATAATTGGTTTATGATTTTTACTAAAATATCAACTAACAAGAATGATAAGAGTAGACCACATTAAATTATTATTGAAAAAAAATCTCAAAACATGTAATTTCCTTTTTTATCGAGACCCTTTTCAAAGAAAATACTTTTTTGTTGTTTTTTTTTTTCAACCAATGATATGATACGAGTGATGCATGAATGAATCTATGACATTGATTTTTTTTCTTCTTTAGGAAAAATAGCTCAATTTCCACATACTCGCATATAATTAAGGCAATTTGTCGTCGACTGTCGGAAATTACGTTAGCTGCACAAAGGTCAGAGACCTCCGGCATTACAACATGTACCGCCTTCTTAGCTGGTGTAGAATCCTCAACAGTTTCAAGCAAAGTATCAGGAGGAGTTACAATCTTGTCAGTTGGCACCTTGAAATTTTCGACGCCAGCGACAACTGGATCTTGAACATGAGGACTTGTCAAAGATGGGACACTACTTTTCTCATCAATTTCTTCGAGGAAATAATCCAGAGGTGGCTAGAAATAAATAAAAAGAAAGAAAGAAAGATCATTAAAGAATCATTAAAGAAAATATATAAAAAAAAAGAAGAAGAAAAGAAATTCACTAACCAAAAGTGTAGAAGGAAGATGAGGACATTCTGAAGAACTCGCTATGCCATTAAAGAATTTGTCATCGTCACAAACTGGTAGTGGTTTGGATTTCTTTGACCTTTTCCAATGACGATCACTATTACTACTGTGACTTTTCTCATCATTCTCAGAATTGAACTTCTCCATCTTTAACAGACGAATTTTTTCCCCCTATTATCATCACCAACCTTTTTGGGAAATTTGGGTTTTGAAGGAGGAGAGGCACTACTTATCAACTTGCATAAGTTCTTTTCAAGATAATCTTCATTTTTCGCTAGCCACCAATCCTTGTATTGAGGAGTAACTTGGCTATCTGAATTTAGTGGACGGGCAGGGAGGTGTACTTGAGATGATTTTCTAGTTAGAATACAAAGCTTCCAATAACGTAATACATTATCTAAGTTGATTGGAGGAACCTCTTTCCCCAGATCCTTTAGTATATCTTGATAAAACCCGAACTGTCGACCAAATCGATAAGAACTATAAGCCTCAATGACCATCGAACTTGAACATTGTGATGATATGAAACAGGACATTAGGCTTGAGAAGAGTGACTAATCTCAAAATGAAAGTTTGTCATTACCTTTCAGATCTTCATCTCTATTTCTCGACTGTAGAGTTGAATGCCATGATATACATTTACCCTTGTGAATTATGTCACGAGCAGCAGCCTCCTTGAAGTATTTAGCTCCACCTTCTCCAAAATAATCAACCATCATCAGACCTCTAACCGGCATGGGAGTTTTGTAATGTGTATGGAAATAATGAGCAAGCCAACTATGAACATAATGTATGGGAAAGCAAGCACCTGAGTTCCCATATGAAGTTGACGCATCGTGGATATGGCCGAGTCCATGATAAATGTTGGCCAAAACAGGAATGGCAAGGCTAAATACAATACCTTCAGCCATGTAACTAGCAGGAATGACAATGCTTTCTCTTTGGACCATTTAGATAAATAGCCAAAGTCTTTTAGGTGGGGCCAACCTTTAGGGTTTTGTATTGGCTCCTCTACTAGGAGGATAAGTTCGTTGTTCTACGATTGGTCCTTGTCCTTTAAAATAACCAAATACCTCTTCTTGGGATCAGGGTGTTCCGCAAAGTATACCATGATGCCACAAAAAATATATATATATTATGGTTGTAGAATATATGTATATATATTTTACAAAACAAAACAACAAAGTAGTCACTGTCGGGCAGATAAAGGTGACTGTTGCTGGTATAGGAACACCTTAACCAATCGAAAAGGTGTTAACCTACTCAGCAAAGTAGTCACTATCAGGAAGATAAAGGTGACTATTACTAGTAGAGGAATACCTTAACCGATCAAAAAGGTGTTAACCTACTTAGCAAATATGTCACTCCAAGATAGATAACAATGACTCTTGGTATAAGGACACCTTAACCGATCGAAAAGATGTTAACCCACTCAGTAAAGATGTCACGCTAAGGCAGATGGATGTCAGCATTGCTAGTATAGGGGCGTGACTACTGTTGGTATAGGAACACCTTAACCGATCGAAAAGGTGTTAACCTACTCAGTAAAGATGTCACGCTAAGGCAGATGGACGTGAGCATTACTAGTATAAGGCGTGACTACTGCTGGTATAGGAACACCTTAACTGATTGAAAAGGTGTTAACCTACTCAGCAAAGATATCACGCTAAGGCATGTGAGCATTGCTAGTATGGGGGCGTGACCACTGCTGGTATAGGAACACCTTAACCGATCGAAAAGGCATTAACCTACCCAACAATGACATCACCGAAAGATAAATGAAGGTGACCACTGCTGCTAGGATACCAAGATCACAAATAAATAAGTGATCGGCCAAAGTAGGAGTGACGCCACTGTAAAGAATGATTGCAAGACTCAACTACTAAATTTTGGATTGGTCTATACAAAATCTAAGTGATGGTCTTTATATAGAGCAACTTTATCAAATTAGGGGCATCATATTTGCAATCAAATAATATGGGTATGTTCAAGTTTTACCAAAAAAATAAATAAATAAATAAATAAATAAAATTCCAGAGAGAGACTTTCAGTTGAAAAGGGAAGCTTGATAAAAAAAATGTTCAATTTAAGAAAAATATATCAATCCTCCATGCCGCCGGCAGGGAGGTATTAAAAAAATTTAGTTTTTGAAAACTCCCTGCCACATGGCAGGGAGGTATTTTTAAAAAAAAAAGATTATTTTTTGAAAACTCCCTGTTGCATGGTTGGTAGAGAGGTATTTAAAAAAAAATTGAAAACTCCCTACCTGGTATTTAAAAAATTTTAGTTTTTTAAAACTCCTTGCCGCATAACAGGGAGGTGTTGTTTAAAAAAAAGTGTTTTTGAAAATCCTCCTTTCTATGAGGTGTTAACTTAAACAAAATTTTTTGAAAGCCCTCCATTAGGAAAAAGTTAAAAAAAATAAAAAAGAAAAATTTCTTTTGGCAAGTGTTTAATAAGGATTAAAAAATTTTGCAGAAATAGTAAGGAGAAATTTCTTACTCTTTGTCCATGGAAATAAGATAGACGAACAGAGATGGTAACTTCGATGATAATCCAAAGCTTCATAAAGAAGGGAAGAACGTGAATACTAGAAGCCAAGAATTTAAGAAAAAAAGGGAAGAAATTTTGAAGCCAACTTTTTCATTGGACTTCTACTGTGCTTATACAAATGTACCTGAAGGTGCAAAAAGTTGGGGTTCAAACCAGAATAATAATCCAAATCCAATTCAAATATGATTCATTTTTCAAATTATGGTTGGAAATTTATTTGAATTCTTAAATTAAATTTGACCCAAATAAAATCCCAACTCAAATATGATATTTTTTTTCAAATTATGGTTGGAAATTTGATTGGATTCTCAAATTAAAATTGACCCAAATCAAATCGCAACTCAAATATTATTCTTTTTTTCAAATTATGGTTGGAAATTTGATTGGATTCTTAAATTAAATTTGGCTCAAATCAAATCTTAACCGATTCCTATTCAAATTCGAAATTGAAATCTAATGGGATTTTAACTCAAATCAGCCCCAAGTATGATTCTTCATTCTTCATTCAAATTCTAAATTTGATTGGATATCAAATTTAAATCCTTTTCAAATTCGTCTCAAATTTGAATTTGAATTATATTCCAACTTTTAAATTACGTTGGATAAATTCCACATTTTAAAATTTGATCCAAAATTCAAATTTGAACCATAAATCCAGCGTTTATTTTAAAGTTGGATAAATTCAAAAATTTTGAATTATCCCCAATTTGAATTCAAATTATATTCCGACTTTAAATTGGGTTGGATAAATTCCATATTTTCAAATTTGATCAGAATTCTAAATTTGAACCATAAATTCAGCGTTTAATTTAAAGTTGGATAAATTCAAAAATTTTGAATTCATCCCAAATTTGAATTCAAATTATATTCCGACTATAAATTGGCTTGCATCAATTCAAAAATTTTTAATTCATCCCAAATTTGAATTCAAATTATATTCCGACTATAAATTGGGTTGGATAAATACCATATTTTCCAATTTGATCCAATATTCAAATTTGAACCATAAATCCAGCGTTTAATTTAAAGTTGGACAAATTAAAATTTTTTTGAATTCATCCCAAATTTGAATTCAAATTATATTCCGACTTTTAAATTAGGTTGGATAAATTTCATATTTTCAAATTTGATCCAAAATTCAAATTTGAACCATAATCTAGCTTAATTTTTTGGTAAATTAAAAAAAAAATCTTGAATTCATCCCAAAATTCCATGTTTTCAAGTTTGAGTCAAAATTAAAATTTTAATTCAAATCCAACGTTCATTGGACAAATTTTAAATTTTCAAATTCATCCCAAATTTGAATTTGAACCATATTTTGACTTTTAAATTAAATTCAAAGTTAAAAAAACTTCTGAAGATAATGTAAATTTCAATGGATAAATTTCAGATGTCTCATTTTAAATTGCGCAAATTTACTGTCAATCGGACCTACAACGATATCTTGGTCCACGATTAAAAACTTTTCTTCAAAATTATGACTTAAATTCATCTTTTTGATTGCACAATATTTTCGAAGTTCAGCCCCAATTATGTTTGGCATAAATTTCGAAAAGTTTTTGGGTCAATCATAAACGGCCACATCATTATCTATTTTATTTAGGGATTAATTATATATTAACCCTAAATTAAATTAGAGATAAATTGACAATTAAAATATGTAATTGGGTCATATGAGAACTAAGCTTGGAATAAATTTGGTTGACAAACTTGGCCTAAAACCCAATTTACCATGAAATCAAGTGGATTAATATTTAAATTTAAATAAATCCATTTAAAGAATTGAGGTTGGCCCAAAATTATTCAAGTCCAATGGCCCACTAAAGCCTATGAAAACCTCTATAAATAGAGGGGACCTCATTCATTTTGAGGGTTCAGAATTGGATAATTGAGAGAATTCATACCAAGTAAAAGACTTGAAGACTTCGAAAACTTGAAGACTTGAAGACTTTCGAAGAACATATAACTTCGATCCAAATCTAAATTCAAGAACATATATTTTCACATCAAGTTCGAGAGAAAGAATCAGAGGATAAAGATTAGAAATTGAATCCACTATACAATACATACAAACAATATAAAAGTTCAACTCCACAAAATATAATTTTTCTGGAAATTTCGTGCAAACACCTAGATTCATGAGAGTTCGTTATGGCTTCATCCTTATGAATGGGTGTGGACGTATTACGTGTTGAGAACATTAATTTCATATTTTATATGAAATTAAGTTTAGCGGCATGATTAAATGCTTGAATTGGATATAGTTAAATATCCAAATTGCTTTTGCAATTTGTACATTCTTGTTATGAATGATATACTTTAAAGTATGCACATATAGTTTATGAGGAAAGTACAAGATAATATCATATGAAGTTGTGGAACGATAACTTCATATAAATATTTAAAATTGTGGGGGTGCCTTGCAAAAATGAAAAGTACTCTTAATTAAGTCTAACAGGCTGTCATTGATGTAAACCTCCATTTATCCAAAAGATATTGGGAATAGGATTTCACAATTGAAATATTGTGTATGGTTGGCAAACTAATGGATCTTACAAATTGTTCACTGTCGGACTTAATTAGCATATGTAGTGAGTAAATTTAGAAGATTTGCATATAGTCTTGGAAAAGATTATTTGGAAGTAGCGATAATATGGATATTTAAATATCCAAAATGATGGGTTGCACTCGTACTGGGAGGATAAAGTGATGAAAATTGGATCTTTGATATTAATGATTCAAAATCCAAAGTTGGATCATTCAATGTAACATGAATTCAAGTGCAACTTTTAATGTATAATGGTAAGTCTCGACATATATGTCGACGACATAATACCATAAGACAATTGCTCTTTCATGGAATTATATCAATTGATTATGTGAAATCAAAGGATAATATTGCATATCCGCTTACATAAGCTTTGACAAGAGCGCAAGTGAAATTGTCTTCAATAGAAATGAGTTTGAAGCCTATAATATAAGAGTTGACATAATGGTAGCCCAACCTAGCTGACTGGAGAGCCCAAGATCTAGGTTCAAAATGGAAAAAAAATTTATGTATACAACTCAGAGGAGCATTAAGAAAAAATTATAAATTTCTAGTGGTTCCTATTATAAAAATTAGTGCTAACCTGGAAACAGATGAGGTTAAGATATGTTTTTAATGACTCTTTAGCTCTTTTGTAAGAGTGGGGTATTGCCATGATACTCTTTAAAGAAGTCACCTATGTGGGTGTGAAGTGGCCGCTTCTATGAGAATTTTAAAGGCTGAATTCTCTAAAAATACTAAGGAAAGTTCAAAGTCTTAGACTACTTATCCTGATGTAGTTATTCTTCATGAGTAATCGTACACGTTTTTAGAAATAAATTTTATTCATGTAGAGGATTGTTGGAATTTTTGAATAAAATTATTTTTACTAAAAATGAAGAACCACAATTTTTCATGAAATGATGTGTCTTTTGTAAAGGTTACCTCATTTTATCAAAAGACACAACCTTACATAAAAAGATATGACTATTTGAATGGCCACAAATAGTCTATAAATATGTGGTTCTTTTCAGTTTTGTAAAAAGAAAAAGAGAAAATTGAGCCCTCAAAATTTTCTCTTTTTCCTCTGTACGAATACTTAAATACTGTGAGTTCGTTGAGTCATGTACGTGAAGTGTTGCATTCACAGGTTGGTATATCCGTCCTATCATAGGAGATAATTGTTCATAAGACCTTGAGCAAACAACGCTATTGAAAGAAATTTTATTTATTGGCATTTTTGGCAAAAACATTAAGTTCTATTTAATCATTTTCTCTATTTATTTTATGTGTATAATTCAATTTATTCGTAGGGTTTGAATTTGAGCTCTTAAATGTTTCCAATGGCTAGTTTTCTTTCTTGGAATGTTTTACTAATTGATTATATGAAAATTGTGTTTTAATTATATGGAGAGATCTGCGGTTGAATTGGAATTGTGATAAATTCACTTTCCTTCTATGTCAATTTTTCTTGTCTATTTATTGTGTGGTCTTGGAACATATCAAGCAAGGAGTGCGGAGCAAAGTTTGTTTTATTCTCTCAAATTGTTCAAGCATTATTTATGGTGTAAAATTTTGAGAGAGAATTTTTTATGTAATTCGATAAGTGTAATTATGTTAGTTGTTTTTCTTTTGTGAGATTTCTATCAAGTATTGGATAAGACACCTCCACCATCGAAGGGAGTTCAAGCGGTGGTCTACAACACAAGGGGAGCTTGTGTTTGAAAAGATTCAATCGAAGGAGGAGTCGATCAAGTATTGTGACATGATTTAAGAAGTGAGTTCTTTTATGCATAAGTCAATATTGATTGTAAATTGTACTAACTTTTGATTGTTAATCTTATTCTCTGGACTTGGCCTTATGGGGTAGGTTGGGAAATCGAACCACATCATCTCGCTTATTTATTTTAATTTCTAAGATCCAAAAATTTGAAACTTTAAAATAGAATAATATTTTAACAAGCTAGTTAGATCTTTCAACTACGTTAAATTCAGATGGTTTAATTTCATGTTTTCTTAAGTTTTGTATCCATAATTCTCTAACACTAGTCACCTCCATCTCCTTTTGAGTCATACCCGCACAAAATAAAAGAACTTTTCCTCAAATTGGCAGTAAGCCCAACTCAGGACTAAAACAAAGCAAGAGTCTCCTTAACAAAAGAAATTGACCGCGGATCACCTTTACAAAATTTCTCTACATGTTGTAATGAAGATCAAGATAAAGTAAGATTATTGGAAAAAGCTAGAATAATGTAATGTGCCTGTGGTTTTATACAAACTAACATGGTATGCAATATAATATGGTTATGGGATTTATTGTTAAGAGGATTTTAAGTATCTTGTTAGTTGCATATTCACTTTTGTTTAGTCAAAACCATTTTTTTTTTTCAATCTCAACATAGATTTTTCCGATCATAATCGTCATCAATCCTCTTTAGTATACATAAGGTGTGTTTGGGAGTGATGGTAAAATTAGTGATTTTGAAAAAAGAGATTTAAGTGGATTTGATATTCCAAAATCACCGAGTAAACTTTAAAAATCAATTTTAAGTGATTTTAAGTTTTCCTAAAATCAATTTTCTAATTTGCCAAACACGATCAATGGAAAGATAAGTGATTTTAACAATAACGAAAGTAAGTAATTTTGGCCATGTTGAATAGTACTTCGCCAAAATCACTTCCAAAAACACCCGTATTGAATAGTATTCGGCAAGGGAACACAAAATTTTCTATTATCCACCTTTAAATGTTTTTTATTCTCTTGAAAAAGGAAAAAAAAAATCTCATTCTCTCCTCCTTCTCTGCCTCCCCTCTCATCACAATCAATCTTCTACTAGATCATTGGAGAAGTATTATCCATTCACATGTATATGTTTAATTTACCATATTTACAATTTTTTTTAATTATATTTATGATTTAAATACTATTTTATCTCATGCACCTTCAAAATGACAATTTTTTTCCTTAAAAAAAAGTCCACTTTTTAATCAATGTAATTTAAACTTTCGTTTATTTTAGTCAGTTTGGTCTCTACATGTTTTAGAAAGTTACCATTTTGATTTCTACTTACAACATTTTAAAACAAATTTTGTACGCAATAAAAATTCATTAATACAATGACTACATTTTAATAAATTTAGTAAGTAAAGTGTCATGCTAAAATTTAGTATTCTATGCTAAGATATCCTCGGTCGATCCGCGAAAATAAATTCTAAAGAATTTTGAAGGAGTAGCTTCAAATTATAATAGCCACCTAAGTGGATTTAATATGCTATGAAGTATTTAAACCTATATTTAAATTATAAAAATTGTGTAGCTTGGTTTAGGTCAAAATTGTTTCGCTTCCCAGCGCGCCTCCTATAAATACCATCTGGTTAGGGTTTTGGTTTCGTATCCAAACCAATCCCTCAGTCTCGCCTTCTTGCTTCTGCTTTGCAAACAAATAAAGTTCCAAGTTCTCGCTTCAGCGTCTCTGTAATTTGTAAAGTTCAGTCTACTTCTCCTATTAATTTCTGCTTATCTCTTCATTTGAAGATTCGTGTTCTTGTTTTTCCCCCTTCTGCAGAGAATGAGACGACGATGATCTATTTTCGTAATCGTTTGATTGCTGATATGACAGCGAAATCATGTATTAGCTCTACCTGATCATTCTCCTTTCCCTTCTCATTTGTGATGATTTTTGCTTCTACTTTGAAAAAGTGATTTTTCACTCTGGATTTGGCTTAACTCGTTCGATTTACTTGTTTGTGTCATTTTCTAGCCATCAATTTAGATCATTCGTTTGTTTCATTGCGGTTTGAATTTCTGAGCAGTGTTTATCTTTTAATATTGGTTTTCTTGGTGTTATGTTTCAATGTTTTTGACGTTCAAGTTCTGAAGAATGAAATGATGAGCATTGTTGTTTTGATTGCCGTGATGATGGCAATTATTTGTATTAGCTCTAACTGATCATTCTCGATCTCTTTTATTGCCTTTTGTATTGGTTTTTTCTTCGTTTTCAGTTTTGAACAATTTTAGGATTCTATTTTTCAAGAATGAAATGACGAACATTGTTGTTTTGATTGCCGTGGTGATGGCAATTGTTGTATTAGCTCTATCTGATCATTCTTGATAATCTGTTCTGTAATCTCCCATCTGCAAAAATTTCTTTCTATTCTTTTTCCTCCTCCAAGAATCCTCAATCTGAACTCAACTTTCTGCAACTCTGTGTTTGACATCCTTGTGGAACAAATAACATGAAGGCCCTCTTTGATGATAATTACGGCCTCGTTCCGGTTTCCTGTTTCCAATTTTTTTAGAACTAGAAACAGAATGTGTTTGATAATGTTGATAACCATTCCTGTTTCTAGTTCTAATTTTTAGTTTTTTTTTTATGCTCTTATTTTTAGTTGAAATAGGATTTAGTAGATTTAACAAATAAAAAGATATAAAAAGAAATAAACATCTTTCGGAGTTTAGGATGTCTAATACAATTCAACTCTCAAGCAAAATTAATAGCAACATATTAGTAGTACAAGGAACTAAACTTGCAAGGAAGGATTTTGCGAGAAAAACAGAGAGAAAGTATGGTTAAATAATGAAGATGGAAATAGACATTGCCCATTAATCTAATGAGAAGAAGATTGAGAAGAAAATGGTGGCCCTTTAGGGAAATTTCTGGATATTTGCCCTAATTTTGAAGGATGGAGGGAGAGAAGAAAATTAGAAGAGAGAAAACATACCTTCGTGATTCAACATGGATTTTACATCTTGGAACCAAGCCAATTTTGGAGAGCATTAAGGCTTTATGATTCACTAGTTATTCCAGATGTGAGAAACCAGAGGTTATTTGTATTCCTCCAAAATCCTAGCCTACATCACCCTTCAATATTTCTTGGCCCATAACCTTTTAATTTGAATAGTCAACTACTAACTTAAAAAATCGAACTTCAGGAATTTGAAGAAAGTCTATAACTTTTTAATTTGAAATGTCAATTGCAAATTTAATATAAAAAAGTCATTAAAAATAGTTTAAATTAGGTTAAGAAACACATTTTGTGTTTGAGTAATAATTTATTTTTTGAACTTTAGTCTATGTATTTTTTTTAAAGTAATAATTTAATCTATGAATTAAATATGTACTTTTCTTAAAGTAAAGTCTTTGAACTTTAATTTATAATGGTTTAGTTCTTGTAGTTTATAATTTGTACGATTTAGTTCTTATTATAAAAAATTTTATTAAAACAATTTAATCTTTCTAATTCATAAATATATTTGATTCTCTTTTAGTTTATCAAACTATAAATACAAGAAATTTAACAAGATAAGGATGAAATCATCATTAACTTTAAATTACAAATATCAAATTGGTATCTATTAAAATTAAGGACTAAATAATTATTAATTTCAAAGAATATAGATTAATTTGTTACAAATTAAATATAGGAATTAAATTGTTATTTTAGCCAAAGTAAAGGGATTAAAAGTATTTTTTAACCTTTAAATTACATCATGAAATATTAAATATTAAATTGTTTAATATGTAAAATTGAATTTGCATAATCATGATCCAATTGTGTAAACGTATGGATTTAATTTTTAAAAAAAAGGTAAAAGATTTCATGAATTTTGGGTCAAGATTGTAATAAGGTCAAAAATAAATGCCCAAATTAGAAAAAAACAAACACAAAAAACTGAAAATGGTATGAATCTTGGCTTGGTATGGTACAATCCCTTGGTCTGGCACAATCAATTTTGGATGGTGTAATCTCGGTTGGGTTAGTTCTATTCATTGTTCTAAATTTTGTTTCAACATGTCGACGTGTCACGGTCTCGACATCGACGTGGAGGAAAAAGTCGTTTTTTCCCGATTAGAACGAAAAGTCGATATGTCGATGGAAATGTCACTTGGGATTTTTTTTAATTTTTCCAATCTAGTTTGATTTTGGTTATTTTCTTCTTTTCCTCTCCCCCTACGACATATCGATAGTATCGATATTAAGAAAGGTGATTTTGGTTATTTTCTTCTTTTCCTCTACCCCTACAACATATTGATATTATTGATATTAAGAAAGGAGATGAAGCTGCTACATAGAGAACTTGAACAATTAGGAAATTCCGTAATTTGAAATTTCAAAACTTTACCTTAGAAGAACGTAAACGATCTTCCCAGAATTGGAGTAAAAATAAGCTCCTCGGTCAGAGACCAAGAAAATAGACTCCTCCATCATTTTGACAAGGATGAACACTCTAAATCTCTCCGACATAATAGTGAAATCTCAATACTCCACTTCATTGAGATAAGATTTGATCCACCCTATTCAATTAGGAAATAGGAAATTGGTCGGGGATAGTATTTTTCTTTTTTAAATTAATCCATAAATTAGTTTAAAATTTATAATTGAATTAAAAAAAATAATATCTACATCAATTTAGTCTTTAATTTACGAGGAAGAGGAATATTATTATTTATTTTTAGGTTAAAAAACACGTTTGGTCCCTAAACTTTGAATAAAGTAACGATTTAGTCCTGAACTTTCAAAAGTAACAATTTAGTCCCTGTACTTTTAAATTTGTTACATTTTAGTCCATGCTGTTAAAATTTTGATTAGATTTAACGTAAGTGTGACGTGGATGTACATGTGTGCAAATTAAATGTTCAACTATGCAGCCGGTTGGTTCAATCTCATATCGGTTCGATTCAAATTTGAACCGGTTTAGAACTACAAATGTTATAAAATGAAAATGTCTTCCCTTCCATCTCTCTTCCTCCTCCTTCCTCTACTTCTCATTTGGTTCTTGTTTTTCACTTCCTTCCACAGTGGGCGGCGGCAGTTGCTCATCTTCGATGGTTTTAACTTTCTTCTCCAGCGGTATTTTTGCAACTTCCGACGGCGAAAGTTCCTCGTTCTTCTCTTCGTTTTGTGCTTCATCACAACCTTGCGAGGTCTGCCCCTCTTTCTGCGTTGTACCGATTCGGTGCCGCCATGATTGGATTTAAAAGTGGAGGATTTTGCTATTGCCACTGCAATCTCTTTCGTCTTCTGGATCTTCTTCTTTCGAGAAAATCAAGAAAAAAATTAAAGAAAACTCACAAAATCGAGAGAATCTACAATCAGACCATCTATGTGGGTCAATTGAGAAGAAGATGGATTGAAAGGGAAAAAAATAGAAGAAGGGGAGAGGAGATGAGTGAAAACCCACCATTAGGAAATGAGAGGAGGAAGGGAAGGGTTATGTTGTTATCCAATGGGAGAATTGGAACCACTCCTCATTTGTAATTTATCTTTTATCTAAACCACCCCAGTCGGCAGGGGTGGGGTTGACACCACCCACAAATTTCTGTATCATGGTGGCGGAGAGGAGGAAGAGAGGGAGAAGGGGGCTTCAGGGTACTGAAGATAGTGCCGGAGAATATGCTAAGAAGAAGTCGTGAAAGAGAGGACATTTTTTATTTTATATATATATTTTTTAAGTTCTAAACCGGTCCAAATTTGAACCGTTTTGGGATTGAACCAACCGGCTATACAGTTGTCCATTTAATTTGTACATGTGTATAGCCACGTCACACTTCCGTTAAATCTAACCAAAATTTTAACGGTAGGGACTAAAATGTAACTAATTTCAAAGTACAGGGACTAAATTGTTACTTTTGAAAGTTCAGAGACTAAATCGTTACTTTAATCAAAGTTTAGGGACCAAATGTGTTTTTTAACCTTGTATTTACTATCTATGATGTAATACTTATTAAAATTCAACCACCCCACATGTTATTGAACTCGAAAAAAAAAAAAAGCTAGGGTCGTGTTGTAGTGCCCATGTGTCATCGATCCAAAAGTTGGTTAAAAAAAGGTATTGGTATGTTTGAGTATGACTTTAATTTGGATGACACGCTTTATCCTATATTGAAAAACTACAAATTTATATAACATTGTCGATGTAAACACCTCATATAATAAAAGGTTTAAATCTCATTTTGGTCTCCAAACTTTTAAAATGTACGTTTTAATTCATCGGCTTTAAAAAAATAATAATTTTTACTATAATTTTCTCATCTAATATTTCCTGACTCAATTTTTTTTAAGCACACATATGGGGTGTGAATTTGAACTTACACTCTCTTGATCGGAGATAAATGACTAAACTAATTGAACTATGGCCACTCAATTCTTGCTTAGTCAATGTTTGTGACACTAATATACATATTCATGTTACTTACGTCACTATACATACTCTACCTTATTCATTTATAAAAAGAGAAAGTAAGGTAAATACTAAACTGGTTGGTTTTTTAAAAGTTCAAAAACTACTACTTTAAAAATTTCGGGACAAAAATATTGGAACAAACATGAAAGTTCGAGATGAAATAATAGAATTTAAACCAAAATAAAAACAAAAAGAAGTTAGCTAGGGAGGAGAATTTCTCATATTTGAAATGTAGAAACAAAAATATCACTATCCTTAAAAGAAAAAAAAAAAAGTGGTTCCAACCCATAATGCCAAATGAACTACTAGTAACATCTCACCCACCACCCCTTTATATAGAATTTAGGACCACCACAATATTTTCCCAACAAGAAGGGCAAATTTACACATAACCCCTCTATTGGGTGCTCTACAAAGACATCTTCGTTTCCTTTTGGTGTCCACTTTGGTCATTTCCAATTATCTTCCCTCACAGTCGTCACAGTCTGTCACAGCCAGACGCCATTTAGTTTAACACATTGGCCATAACTCGGCCCTTTTCACCTTAGAAATACTCTCCAAAACACCGTGCGGTGAGATACGTCCCATCACAGTCACTCTCTTTGCCTCAAGATCTATGCTGAATGATGTCACTCCTGTCAATTACCATTTAATTACATTCAAACATTAATTTATTTATCTCATTTCATTAGCACACTAGAATATTAGAAATTTAGTTTTAAAACATTTTCACCCACAAAAAAAATTACTTTCATTAGCTTCTCAATTCATTTCTAACTATATTTCCAAAATAATAATAATAATAATTTCTCACCGTTGAATGGGGAATGCTTTCTAGTTTCTACTATCATTAGAAGTTAGCATATCTAATATTTATTGGACATATTTAATAGTTTCTATGTAACTTTTTAATAGAGTGAGAAAAATAAATGATAGTTTTAAAATTAAAAAATAAAAATAAAAATATTAATATTTAACATATCAGCTCTATCTAGATTGTGATGGGAGATTTAAACATCAAATTTGGATGTCAGTAATACAACGATCAATTGAACTATATTTATGTTGGCAATATAATATATCTTATATTATAGAGATGTTTAGAAGCAGATTTAATATTTGTTATTAATTGTAAATTTTAATGACTCTAGGAGAGATAAAAATAAAAAATATTTTTTTTTTAAATCTTTCATTGGATATAAATATGGTAGCTACCTACCGACTAGAACTAGAACATAGCTTAGTGGTTCAAAGTAGTCTTTTATAGATTATAGATTTGAATGATATTCTCAAAGGAATTTATGATGTAATATTCGAAAAACCCAACTCAAAGAGAATTTATGATCACTACCTTCCATCTTGGTGAGATGTCTCTTAACCTTACTAGCACAGCCTTGACAATGAAGCGCCACCCTCAAAACCACCACCTGAAAGACATTCTCCGGTGAAGAAGAAAGTGTCGACACTGGTTGCTTTACGGCGGGCAGCCTTCCCTCACTGCGAATGCTCAAGCTTGGAGATGCAACAAGCCTCAAGTAGTTCACACCATTGCTCGCGAACCTCACGCGGTCGACACCATTGGCATTAACATCAGCTCTAGCCAGCCTCCTCGGCACAACCACCGCGGAGCGGGGATTGGCGGAGATGCAGACCGCGGTGGCGGTCGGGGAGTGGCACGTGAACCCTCCAAGCTTCTTCTTCATGGTTATTGGTGAAATTGGAAGGAACAAAAAGAGGGAGTTTTTATGTATATGTTGGAGAGAATATGAGTGTATGTATTATATGGTGAAGTTGTTGAAGTTGTCTCTTTCGGTGGTTAATGGGGAAAGACGCAGAATTGGCATAACCCTTTGTGCTCTTTCTTCGAGCCTTTGGACCACTCAAATGTATAATTCAAAAAAAAAATTTTTCTCTTTTCTTTTCTTTTAATTTGAGTAAATCATCCAATGAACCAAACCCGATAGAGATGTAATTAAATAATTCGAAGAAATTAAGGGTCTGTTTGGTATGTAATTCATCTTTCTTATTTCCAGGTTAACTAGATGAACCCAGTAATTTTTTTAAAAAAAATTATATTTGAATTCTCCTATCTAGTAAAAAATTCTGAAAATAATATATTTATGTTTTTAGTATTTATGTTTTTTTTTTAATTTTGAATTTGAAACTTTAAATGTAAAATTTTTTTAACAAAATAAAAACTTTGATAAATATGTTATTTTCRGGTCATAAACTCATCTCAATGTAGGTTAAAATTAAAACATGATATAATATAAATTATATAATATTGTCAAATAATAAATCTACCAAATCTATAATATATATGTTAATAAATTAATTAAAAATATTTTACTTCTTTTTAACTAAATACTTAGAAAATAACTACCTTAATTTACAAATATATAATTAAACATCTCCAACAAATTTGATATTCAATTTCTAAATCTACTATCAAACACCTATGTTGTAAACACTTAAAAACAGTAAACACAACTCTGTTTTATTTAAAGTTCCTTATTTTCATATTTCTGTTTTTAGATTACTGACCAAACGCATCCTAAGTTAACCGATCTAAACTAAGAGCTAGTCCAGGGTTCAACCCGAACATCCTTAGTAATCGATTTGGTTTACTCTCAGTAGTTTGTAGAACTGAAGTATGATAAGTTTGAGCTAATTTAACCAAGAATCGAATCGAACCAAAATCAATACATACACCCTCTTTTAATCTACTTCGTAAAACTTTCTTCATAATTGATCATTGTTGGAGAGTGCTTTTTGCTCTGATACCACTTGTTAGAAATTTTAAACAAATCCTAATTCAGGATTATTCTAAAACAAAAGCCATAAAATTCCAGAATAATCAAGGTCAAGGATTTAAGCATGGAAGAAAACCAAAATCTATAAAGAGATTAGAATTACCTGAAACCATTAGATAAATTGACCATGGTTTGTGGTCTTCCTCAACTACGCAACCCAGACCAAATATGGGCTATACTACTGTTTGATGGGGAACAGGAGTTTGATGGGGAACAGGAGGCACAGGAGGCTCAAGGAGTATTGGGGACATAACCATATATTTATAGGTTAATCCTAGGATTTCTCATAATCCCCTAGGATTAATGGGCTGGTTTCTAGCCACACCATTAAATGGGAAGTCATGGGCCCATAATTAAGATTACTTGTATGCCCTAGCCCAAATATAATTGCTGTTTGATTTGTTACCCACATATGAATTAATTATTAAATTAATTCCAACAGGTTTTGGTTAAGAATAATTGAAAAGTGTGAGAAAAAGATTTTGTGAGTAATATTCAAAGAAGAAGCACAAGTGATGGGTAGGTATGTTGTGTAGTGGTTTTCAAATGCAGCAACTGCGCCTTCTCACTGAGCATTTCTAATGAAATAACACCATCACTCACTTTCCAATTGGATGGAATCCACATATAATTAAGATCCACATCATTTTTCATAACATCCTTTTATAAGGGGGCTTTTTGCTTATAAATTCTGATACCCGGTGATTTGAAAATAAGAGATTTAACGAAAAAATAGAGTTGTATTTCAAATTTGGTAGTAGATTTGAAAATTGAATATAGATTTTAAAAAAATTGTTCTATATATTTATCAACTCAACATCTAGTTGAATAAAAGAAATATTATTAATTAATTTGTTAAGATATATGTTATAAATTTTGTATAGTACTATACAATTTATAATATATTATATTTTATGTTTTAATTTTGAAAAGAATGGAATGAGTTTATAATAGGAGATGTGTTTTAGAGTTTTAAATTTAAAATCTGAAAAATATCGAAAACAAAAAATATTATTTTTAGAATTTCAGCTATTTAAAGTAGAGTAATCAAAAACAGTTTTAAAGATAAATGTGCTAAACATATATTCATCAAAACCATTTAATTTAATAAATCATGAAAGTAAGAAACAAAATTCAAATTGCATACCGTGCCCTCGATTTTTCATTCATAAAACGTTATTCCATTGATAAGATCTCAAAAAATATGTACTTTTCAAAAGTATGGTTTCTACTGTATTGTCTTATGATAATGTAAAAAGTGCTTTTTAGAGGGTTAAAAGTACTTTTTAACTCAAATAATATTAATGTTTGGTTACAGTGTAGAAGCATTTTTCAATAAAGTAAAAAACACTTAGACTTTTTTTTTTTTTTGTACAGAGTAAGTGTTTTAATATTATTAATAATGTGCTTTTATACTAACACAAAGTATTTTATTATTAGTTACTATTTATCAAAGTATTTAGAGTCGGATATGACTTCTAAGGATAATGCTTTTTAAGTGAATCAATTTATTTCTTTAATCAGTCAAAAGTATAAGTAAAAAGGTTATAGGTTGACCACTCTCTCTTGTATGAATTTTATTATTAAAAAAAACACTTTCTTCATAAATATAACACTAATTAAGTGGAAAAAAAAAACACTAATTAATTGTTTCATCCCTTAAAAATCAATAATTAATTATTTTGTTATTAGCCAATGCATTTAAGACTTCTTCTTAGGAAATTTTTTTCTAATCACTTTTTACTCCCCAAATAAATAATATGAAAAACATTTAAAATTTACTGAACAAACTCTTTTAAGAGTCTACTCTAGATAACTATTTAAATCAAAGTTTTAAAGGTCAACGTAGAAGGAAAAATATCGAAATTTCAATTTTACACAAATATTGATAAAAATATCAATATAATATATATCAACGTCGACAGATATTTAAGGTAAAATCATAAAAATTAATAAAATCTAACAAAATATTTAAATGTGTTAGTATCCAATATATGAATTAAATTTACACAACCTATCAGCTTAAGCTTTTGGGTTGAGTGGTGGTTTATTAATCATTAAGATGGTATCAGAGTCCAAAAGCTCAAACGAGCATCCGATCCAAAAAATGAGATCCAGCTAAGATCGATGAATCAAATAATCATGATCTTAAGGAGGCATGTTAAGGTCTAACATTAATAAAATAAAGGACCTTACATGGGTTTATAATGGACATGTGCTACTCGTCTCATCGTCAATTGGTTTTGAGATTAAATCTCATGAATATTAATATGGTATCAGAGTAAAGGTCCTCTGCGTTATTATTTCTTCTCCATTTATTATGATTTCTACAAATGCTCATAAATTTTTAGATTAAAGGGTGATTTGGAGATTTGAATAAAATTTTGGATAACAAGAGGAGTTGGGGAATGAGTTAATAATGAAGAAGCGGAAAAGTTTATTTTTTTTCTTTTAAAGAGTGTAAAGGAAAAGACAGACTGTTTCTGTGAATCGGAAGGTACGAGGCAGAGAAAAACAGGTAAGAGAATTGCAGTAGAGTTTTAAGGAGATGTCAGCAGAATTAAGGATAATGTCCAGTTCCACTTCAGCTCTGTTTTTTTTTTTTTTTTTCTGTTCAGTTTCAGCTCTCCCAGGTCAAACCAAACTTTACACTAAATGACGTGTCAGACCCAATTCAATTCTATATTCCACTTTTTCAGAACACACACAAGTGACCAAAACACACCTTTAACACCTCTCTGTTTTTTAAAGTTTAATTTCAATACTATTCTTGATTCTTAGATCTTTTATAAGCATATTAAATATATTTTTGAACAAATATTCATTAATATTTTGATCGAAAAGTTGATGTAGCAGAATCTAGAACAACATAACAATTAATATGAAAACTTTCTTGGATTCAATCCTAAAAGAGTTGAAAGGTGGAAGAAACTATTATTTTTAAATGAAGATTAGAGAAAAATTAGACAGATAATGGAGAAGCAAACTCTCTCGATAATGGAAGAAGAAAACATTTAAAGCAAAAAAGAGATATTAATTGTCACGTCGTTCTAGATTTTGTCATGTGAAATTTTCGTTCAAAAGATTAACAAATGTTGTTTAAAGAATATTTTGGAAAAGGTTTATGAAAACTTTTGAAATAATAGGGTTATTTTTTAAACAAATAACAAAGTTGAGTTGTTTTAGAGTAGGTTCTTAATCATGACTTCATTTTTGAAATTTTAGTTACGCTCTTTTTTTTTATACAACATGTGGGGAGTTTGAACTTATGATCTCTTGGTCAGAGATAAATGTCTTAACCATTTGAGTTATGCTCGATTTGACAATCTTAGTTATGCTACGCATTGATACTATCTATCACTCATATGCAAAATATTATTCGATACATGTCAAGTTTTTGTCCCTTTTTTCTCTTTGAAGTCATCATTATTTCAAAATATAATCATTACCTACAATATTGGTGAACATTTTCGAGCCCCATTTAAAAGAATTTTAACTTCAATATTTGAGTGATGAGAAAAGTAATATGCGAATTTTACAAATATCGATGAATTAGATAGAGATCCGGAAAGTGAAATATTTATATCCATCGGTTCCCTTCCCACTTAAAGTTCAAGGACATGAGTATAATTTAATTCTTTTCCAAAGTTATCTCTCTCCTACTCCTCACCCTCTACCCTCCTCTTCTTCGAAAATGATTCGAGGACTGAAATAATTTAATTCACAATGTTATACTATTAGATGTATGAAGAATGTTAGGGATGAAATTACTCTATCAAATTTCAACGAATTGAAGTTAGACAAGTGACATATAGATTGAGCCGTCCGAGTCAAACCACATAGGCTAGACCACCCAACTAGACAAAATCCGAGTTGCCCCAAACCCAGTCCAACCGGTCCACCCAAACCGACTCAAACTTGGTAAAGTCAATCCACTCGAACCAACCGAAAGAGACCCCTTGATAAATAAGAGGAGAAACTGGGCACGAGGTACACTCACAAATCTATTCTTGATACTCTCAATGAGATCATTTTTGCTAACTTAGGCATCATAGTGTATGGTTGAGCACCACACTGGTGTGTATATTTATTTGCGTGCAGGTGTTCGCTGGAGCTACCAGAGACCGGAACCAAATTCTTGCATCAACATTGGTGTCGTCTATAGAGAGAGACATAACCAATGCTCAACCCACTTTGCACATCGACAAACATTTGACATGAGTAAAAGTGGAGATAACCACAACGGAATCTCAGAAAAGGAAGGGTCAAAATCGTGAGCAACCTCCGATAAGAGTGGCAACCTGGAGCCAAAACATACCACACCTTGAAGTGCATCCACGAACAAAATCAAATCAACTTATTCCAAAGACATGTAACACAAAAGACAATTCTCCACGTTGGAAAATAAGGTGGAAGGGATGAATTGGAGCTTTGATCTACTGATAAAGGCCATGAACCACCAGATCCAGCCAACGGGAGGCAAGGTCAATCCCAAATTGAGCAAGATCCACCGTCGTTTGTCTGCGATCTAGTAAAAGGCATAGCCTTGGTGATTGGATGCATCAGTGTGTTTCAAATCGATCCACCGAATCTTAACGATAGCCTCAATCTTGGCGGTACTAAAAAGTGTAGGCCTATGGGCGTGCTTGATCACCTACAACAAACGACAACGATCTCCAACGAAGGTGTAACAATGTCCTCTAGGGAATGGTGTCGTGGCAAGGACATAGGACCTTATGATATCACCACAATGAGGTCTTGTGTTTGAGTCTTGCGCTGGTCATAGTGTTACTCAACCCATGCAACGAGCCTTGATTATAGGAATCCACTAACTTAAGCTGCATGACATCGATTTTGAGAAATAAGAAAATGAGGATAACAATGCTCAACACCCGTAGCCAAGATAGACGATTGAATGTTACCCCTCATGTTGACCAAAGTAGCAAGAGGGAAAAAGGTCACCTGGACTTGCTGAATGTCTCTTGAGTGCCAAGTGTAAAGAGGTTTTKGCCGATGGCAATAAGGTGGCTAGAGTCAACCCATGGCTGGAGAGTTGTTGAAGCTACAGAACGAGTTGGAAAAAAAACTTCAGGATGAGCTTAGAAATATACGAAAAGGACCCGAGGTAACATAGGTCATGACCTCGAGGAAATGACGGAGTAAGTCGATTTACTTCTTTTACTGATGAGATAATAGAGTAGAAGATATCTCCAAAGTTTAAGCTACCGACCATAAAACAATACAACGGCTCGAAAGACTCGACATATTGTTGGGTTCTGTGCCCTTAGCTCGTGTATTTGTAATTAATAAACAACTTATATATTCAATAAAGAGTTATTTTATTACATCTTTACATCATTCATATTCCAATAAACTAAGATCCAATGTTATTTAATGTAACTGGAAAATATATATTTGATATACAGTATATATCTAATATACAATGTATACATTTGATATACAATATATATACATAATATATATTCGATATATAAATGGATAATATTCTAGTAATAATCTAAATGGTCTATGGTACATGGATACGGCCCGCTTTGTAATAGTTGCAAAACACTTTATCTAGGTAATTCATGTAGAGACATGCGAGTAGAGATATCATATACAATGAGTTTGTATAAGACCAGACCGCGAAATAATTAATCTTTAGTTATCACACTGTAAACTAACTATATTAATATTTCATAGGATGACCAGGTAACTCGATCTTAATCCTGAGCGAGTTTTGGACTCCTGCCTATAAGGGTCGCGCTTTGATTTGTATGAGTGAGAGTGACCCGGGTTGCCGACTCAATAATCCTACCATTTTGGGGACGAGACCGAGTGGGGAGCTAGGAACATAACTACGCAAGATGAAATTTACTCCTTCCCGAATTTAGGGTAATTAGATGAGTGTTTCCTTAAATGCTGACTCTAGGACTTGAACAAAGGGCATCACCCTCTCACTGGTCCGAGAGGGACTTCTGTTTAATGGTCAGACCATGAACATGTTGTTCATTAGAGGATCAGCGGTACTTAAGGTACAAGATGTAACACAGGGGTAAAACGGTAATTTGACCCAGCTGTGGTTACAAACACTCGTGAAGGATTGACTTACCGTTAATGGTCAAAATATTCTACAGTGAGAAGAGTGCAACTGTGGGTCTTTAATGGAGTGACCAACAGTTAACGAATATTGATTAATATGGTTAATGAGTTTAATCAATTAATCTCGTATCGTTGGAGCTTCCGATTTGTAGGTCTATTCGATCTCCTTGCTAGCTTGTAAAGGATAGTTAAAACATTTAGTTTTGAAAAGAATTTGAATTGTTCAATTTTGTTAAAGGGAATTAAGGTTAATTTTATGAGATGCAATTAATATAATGTATGTTGTATAATATAAAGTTAATTTTGAATTGGATTCAAAATTACGAGAGAAATGGATATTAGAATTTGATTCTAATATAGTTGATTAATTTAAGTTTAATTTAATTAAATATGATTTAATTAAATTTATGTGATATATTAATTTGGTTAAATTAAATTAGATTTAATTAAATTAAATTAATAAATTTTTTAATTAATTAAATTAGATTTAATTAATTATTATTATTTTAATTAATTAAAATAAAACAAAAGAAAAAAAAGGAAGGAAGAGTGAGAGGAAAACCTCTCACTTTCCACCATTAATGGTGGGAAGTGGGAAAGTGGTGGGTGTGACTTCCCCACCACTCTTCCTCCCTTATAAAAATGGAGGTTCTCCCCTTTCCTTGATGCTCTCTCGGTCGTCTGTTGAACAAGTTTCAGAAACTATAACTTGAAAACCGCTCTCTCAATCTATCAATTTCCCTTTCAATTATAAGACGGTTCCCACAAACCGAGTTCTTAACTTCCAGAGGATAGCGAGGAAGACTTTGTGGTGGCGGTGTCTACATTGAAGTCAAAGATATGTATCACTAACTTTCTTTTATTAATGCTTATGTCTTTTCTTTGTTGTAATTCTAAAACAATATCGAAGCACACGCGTTCGCGTGCTTTCGCTGCGGGATCTAATCCCTTCACATCAATCCCTAAGACAAGAGTTTTAGCTACTCGTATTCAATGTAAAGCAACAAAAGTTCAATGAGAGTTTCATAACAAACCAGAAAATCAAGGGAAATGAGAAAAAACTAAGTTCAACGTGTCAATCATTCGTCCCCAAGGTGACATCTACAATCCCGAGCCTTGAAAATCTCTTTTTAAAGCTCTCTAATGGTCTCACTGCCCTCCAAAATGGCCTTGCCAAAAAAACCCTCCAAAATTCCTCCTCTCGGTAGCCGAAAAACTATATTCTTATAAAAAATAATTGTCATGACAGCGTTGAGACGCTATAAACAAGATTGAAACGCTATAAGCCACGGTGTTGAGATGTTACACAATGTTGAGACACTACGACGAATTTTTCAATGACGTTTTAAATTTGTAGAGTTGAGCGCTACAGACAGCGTCTCAACTTAATTATCCCATCGAGTTTTAGACTCCAATCCTTGTTGAGATCATCCTTTGTCACTTTGACTCCGATTTTTCTCTCAATTTGATCCAATTATGTTTCCTTTCCTCCCAATACTTCATCCTGCAAAATATATCTTATGTGCATAAATCTATCATGAATAAACGAAAAAGTAACAAATAATTCAAATATGAATCTCATGAAATGTGGCTCAAGGAGTGTGCTATCACTAAGCATGAGAAGAAAATGAAGGTAGACAAGTCAAAGGCTCAAATGGGCAAACAATGATGTTGATACACGACAACCCAAGTGTATGAACTACTAGAGCCTCTAGCCACTTGAATCTAATCGTATAGTTTGTTCAACCCAAAAAGGAAAGGTTAGATGAACTACCTTTGCAGTCAAAACCACGAACAGATACAATACTCACTATGCTCGAGGCCTAAACACTCCACGAGTTTGGTGACCAACCAACTAAGCATGCTCCAGTAATAATGAACCTTAAGTTCGACCACACAAAGGATAACACTATTTGGGGGGTGGACGTGGGGGTGGGGGAAGAGGGATTTGCACAAAGGCGAGGTTGGGAGAAGCTCCTCTCTTTTTCGAAAATCAACTTAATCAAATATGTTCTCAAACTACAAGGGATGCCTATTTATTGGCCAAGGCCAAGGGCTTTACAAGAAATTTTGAAAAATAAAAATAATCCTAAAATCTAAGAAAAATAAAAGGCAAAAGATATTTTCTAAAATGTTAAAATAATACTTGCCTAAAACTAAAACAAAATAATTTTCAAATAAATCTAAAGAGAATAAAACAAGTTAACAAATTAAGTAATAGCATTTACTTATTTTTTACACTACAACGACAAGAAAACTCAAAAGGTGGTAAGGGAGCTAGGGCGCTTGGATGGGTTGCAGCATGGCTAGGCGACATGACATGGGCGGCATGGACTAGACAGCTTGGCTTGGCAATAGGTGTAGGGCGGCATAGCAGTAAGTGCAAGGGGAGCAGGCGAGGTGGGCACGTGCAGGGCTTTCATGTGCGGCGATGGCCGTGTGCACCAAGGGATGCAAGCTGCAGGGGCGGTCGTGGGCGCACGAACGATAGGCCATGTGTGCAAGGTGTTGCACAGCAAGTGGTTGGCAATGACATAGCGCAGTTGAGTGTCACAATCATACTAGTAGAGAGTAGGTTGCGACGCCCACGTAGTGTGCAAGTGTCAGCGACATGCATATGTCGCTCATCGGGCAATGTCGAGGGCCGATAAGTGAAGTGTCGTGATGCGACCAAGGAGGATGATGCATCACCTAACACACCATATGGATGTAC
>NW_019104601.1:47922-58244 GCF_001995035.1 Momordica charantia
GTCGTGCCTCGATAGTGTCCAAATGGCTGGATGTCCGGAAGGTCCCGATCATAAATTTGCACATGGGTCGGTTCTCGGTTTGCATGCCCAATGAACAACGAAGCTTGATGACATCTCGATGCTCGGGGTGGCATCCTACAGTACCGGTGGGTACTCGATAAGTGAGAAAAAGCTAGTCTTGGCTCGGTAGTCCCGGTTGCCAAGTTTAGTCATTCCTTGTCTGGAAGTCGGCAGGAACATCCCAGCAGTACCCGGTAAGGCCATTTAGCCCGTTATTAACTAGTTTCTTGGCAGGAATGGTCTTAGAGGCGTTTGTTGGGTCTGATAAGCTATTTTTGACATAGTTAAGCGGCATAAATCTCCCGATTGTACCCGATTGGCATTTTAAGCTTGTTCTGACCCTGTTATAGGTCAGAACTCATCCCGATAAGGTCCTGGCACATTGTAGGAGCGGGACGGCCGAGTGGCCGAGAACTAAGATGGTTGGAAATTAGTTGCGACGTCGCGTTTAGAAGACCTTGGCCTAAGTAGAGGCAAGGTAGAGCCGTGGGGCTTGTCCTAGTGTAGAGGTAAGCCGGCTAGAGTCGGGATAGAGTTTAAATGCACGTACTAGCGACGTGCATTGTCGAGACAAGTTTGAATTCTGCTGCAAGTGAAGCTCAGTCGAGGAAGAAAGAACCTCGCCTAAGGTCCAGCGAAGCCACAAATGGCGCAAAAAGTGGATTGGGGCTAGAGTTCTCGTAAGGCTGGCCATGGTCGAGCTTAGATCATGGCACTGCATGGTTGAAAATTGTACGACCGTGACACTGAGCATGCGCACATGCGAACATCATGGGGCGTGCACGGTGTTGGGCATACGTCGTAGGCGGGCGCGCGTCGACGTTACTTTATGAGGTTATCTGGCAAGTGTCTTGCACAATAGACATACCATATAGGTGCGGTAGGTACGCTCTCCCGACATGGATGTTGGGTACTCTGTCCTAAAACTCGTAGTTTGTAAACAGTGAACATTAATGTGAGGTTATTCAGACAAATGTTGTTAAATGAAAGTGAATTTGTTTTTTAATAAATTTAGTAAACTACGAACCATTGGCTATTATAATGAGTACTTGGACTTTATGTGGAGACATAAACTGGATCAAGTTCAAGTAAATAGCCTAAACAGTCTATAGTACATGGATCAAGTTGGGTACTTTTTCCTGGAGACACTATTGAATACGGTCCGCTTTATGATTGTTACAAATGTTGTAAGGTGTCATAAACGAAGTGATCCTGATTTGTTCGTGTAGAAACATGTGAGCGGGGGTGTTCTACACAATGAGATTGTGTAAGACTGACCCTGAAATAATCACTGTTACGTATTAACACCGTTTACGGATAACACTGATTAATTTCGTTTATCGATGACCTAAATAACTTGATCTAAATCCTGAGCCATCTATGAATTCTTATTTATTCAGGATTCTCCCTTGATCTGCATAGGTGAGAGTAAGCTCATCAGCGCTGCTCAATACGCCTCCCATTTCAGGGATAAGACTGGGTAGATAGCTGGGGACATAGAATTAGCAAGACGAAATTCACTCTTACCTGATTTAGGGATAGTAGAGAGGTTGTTCCCTTAAGGGCTGATCCCGGGTCTTGAACAAAGGGCCTCATCCTCTCACTGGCCCGAGAGGAATTGAATTTAATGATTTGATCCTAAATCAATTGTTCATTAGAGGGATAGTGGTACTTAAGGAGAAAAGATGTAACTCAGGGGTAAAACGGTTTTTTTTACCTAGCTAAGGTTACGAACGGCCTGTGAAGGATCAACTTACCGATGACGGTTATATCGAATGGACACAAATATATCTACAGTGAGGGAAGTGCATCTACAGGCTATAGTGGACAGTTCTGTTAGTTAACGAATGTTGATTAACTAAGTTAAAGAGTTTGACCGGTTAGTCTCGAATCGTTGGAGCCCATGATCTGTAGGTCCAACGGGTCTCCATGCTAKCTCATAAAGGATAAAATTGATGAACTAGGTGAAGCAAGAATTTGAAGTGTTCAAATTCGGTTTTTAAGGGAATATTGTATTTTATATGAGATATAATATATAATCTAATTGACATTTAATTATTATGGAGAGTATGACTTATTTAAATTATTTTTAAATAAGTTCAAAGCATGAAAAAGAGTTGTAATTTGATTAATGTGATTAATCAAGCTTAGGTGTCAAAGACCAATTAATATGAGATATTGATTTGGCTTGGTTTTTGTTTTAATAGAAAATTGATATTTCAATTTTTGTTTTTATAAAAATTAGTTTTATCAAAGTTGGATTTTCCCACTAACTAGTGGTTTTTGAAGTTTTTATTCAAGGCAATGACACATATCTTTTACATGCTAGTGGAGTTTGAAGTGGAAGGCATGCAAGGCATGTATTTGCATGCATTTGATCTTTATATAGGTGATGAAGATCACTTGGGTAATGCTAATGCTTACTTGCATAAGTGCAGAATTTTTCCACTCAAATTTCTATTGTCTTCTCCTAGCCAATAGTGTTTTCCCTTTGTTTTCACTCAAAATTCGGTCCCACAACCATGTTCATCAACCCGAGGATAGCACGGATTTGTCGTTGGTGGTCCCATTGAGTTAGGAGAAGAAGTTATAATGGAGGTCTTCAAAGGTATAAAGTTAATCTTTTTCTCTTTACCTTTTTCATCATTTTTCCAAGCATGCTTATTTTAGTTAAATTACTTCATTAAGTGTACTATGATCCTTAGCTTCCGCTGTGCATGTCTAAGAGTTCCATCAATGGACTCTTTCTTTGTCCTCCTTCATGCTCTTTCCTCCTTTAAGCTCATGTGGGATCCTCTTGGCTTTTCAAAAAATAGTCAAGATGTGTCCTTGAGTCCGACGGAGCTTCCTCGTTTTAGAGGGTCTTTCCGTTTGATCATCCTCATTGTTTATGTAGGTTGACTTTTGAATCGATTGACCATTTATGATCATATAAGGGGTAGTGGCAAAAGTCGAAACTAGAAACATGACGCAAGGAAGTCTAGAGTGCCTCAAGAAGTTTGACCCAAGGCACGTAGGCATGAGACCTATGCCTAACCCTCGGGTCCACCAAAAAAATATCATGAGGCCAGCAGCCTTATGTGTGTGCGGCCTGAGGAATGGTGTCGCATGCACGCCTCGGGTTAAATCAGAAAATCAGAAAACATCTGCTAGATTCACTATATAATTTACTACATTTATTAATGGAGATTTTACAAAAATTTTATCATGAAAAGTAAAAAAAAAATAGTTTGGCCATTTTGGGATTTTACGACAGAAAAAAATTGTTACAAATAGTTTCGGCTTTTTTTTTTTTCTTTTTAAAGGAAAATGAAGATCTTTGACTGGGTTTAATCATTTGGGATTTCATGACTGCAAAGACCAGAGATTTCATAACTGTTTTTTAAACCCGGTAGATGCACACTCCTCCCCTTTTTCGAGAGTCCTATTGTGAATTTTACATTCCTTCCAACCCTTGTACTTTGTTCTACAAAGATCCCACGAAATAGTATTTCTACTTCTATTTGTCAATACCGCATAGGGAGCTTCCACAATCACACAATTTTTTTCATTCTCATAATTCTCTCTTTGTTTATTTAGTTGGATTTTGTGAGTTTTCCTACATTCTATTGTTATGGTGAGATTTTCATTATAGTTTTATAGCTCCAATTAATTAAAATATAAAAATTTAAAGATTAACCTACAATATTGATAATATATTAAAAACGCTTTTATTATAATAAAGATAAAATAACACAAAAAGAAAAAATAATATGAATATTTTTTTTAGTTCAACAACTTGTGGGGTGAGTATTCGAACATTTAACCTTTTGGTATATATACATTAATTTATTGAGAGATATGATTCTACTGGAAAATAAAATTATAATTAATACTTAATTTTATCTCTATTTCATCTATATATTATAAAATATGTCGCATTATTATTATTATTATTATTATTATTATTATTATTATTATTATTATTATTATTATTATTATTATTATTATGTTATCATATACGCTAATGGAAGATTAAACATCAAATGACTAGATGGGTGTAGTTTTTAAATCTTAAGGATTGAAGCGTAAGATTTTAAAACTTAAAAGAACCCGATGGACTTAATTATTAAAAAAAAATTGATTTAAATCTCATTTTAGTCCCTAAACTTTCATGTTTATTATATTTTAGTCTCTAAACTTCAAAACATATATTTTGGTCTCTAAAATAAAAAATAATAATAATATATATTTCAAATGAGTTAATAGATAGATGATACGACTTATAAGTAAATGCCAAAATGACTGATGTATTGCATATTAATAGCCAACTAAGCAAGTTAGATTTGTTTCCATTGAACATTCACGTATGACTTTTGTGAGCCATCTCTGTGCACGCTCTAAAGCTTAAAAATCTATTAGACATAAATTTAAACATTTAAGGACCAAATTTGTAATTTATCTAATTTAATATTAAAACTTAGAAATTACCATATCTGTTGGAAATTATCTTTATAAAAATTTAAGATTCCCAGTTGGGACTTGGGAGCAGCTTCGATTTGTCGCACGTGGAAGAGAAAGCGGGCATAAGGTTTGGATGACATGTCAGATAGGTGATTGCGTGGAATTGGATTGGATACTATCTTCGTCTTTTCCTCACTCAAATCACTTATTTTTACCCATAAAAAAGGAAAAAAAAAAGAAAAGAAAAGAAAAACGACTCGGTCACTTAAATATTTCAAAGTAAACATAATGAGGAAAATTGTCATTTTTAAATTTTTAAGTTTCTTTTATCATTTTAAGACAAAAAAAAGGACTTAAAATTACCTTTTTTGTCTATTTATTTTCACCTGGATCATAAAAACTAAAACCTCACACTATCTCTATCACTTTTTCTTTCTTCAATAGCAAAATTTTGCATATGGAAAATAGGGAGAAAACTGAAACTAAAGCTATGATTTTATCCATGGAATCTAGTCAAATCCAAATATTTCTACCAATGATTTATCAATTTCGATTTTACGAATTGGAAGAACGAAAAAGGACCAATACTCGAATTTTTGACTTCACAAGCGTTTTGTCGGCACCGATCAGCCCCTCAGATCATATTTTCATTCTCTGATGAAACAAAGATCAAGATTGAATCGAGTTCAAGATTTCATAAACAAAAATCAAAGGACGAAGAAAATTTTATTTTGTCATTACAAGAGAAGAACGAGGGTTTTTTCTTCAACAAAATCCCAACCAACGAAAAAAGGGGTCAGGATCAACCAAGTCTCAACTTCTATTGTTTTGATCCATTTGATAAATTTAATTCATATATTAAGTATCTAATACACTTTTTTTTATAGAATCCTGCCAGGATATTCCAAATTAAAATCTCCTATGAATGGCACTGAAAGAGAGAGTGGCAACTTACAAGATTATTTTCTAAATRCATATAGGGAAATGACAATGGTCACGCCATCTAATGAAACAAAAAATGAGGCGTCTCGGTTGAAGTGAAGAGATTAGGATATTTAACAGTCCTTTAATTCTTGCAAATTTTTTCAGACACTCATATCAATAGTATATTAGATGTATATCATATACATATTGCACAGACACTTATATTGCAAGTATATCATATACTGATATAAGTAATATATTACATATATATATATATATATCAATCAATAATCAGATATATTACAGATATATTATATATCATGTGGATAAAGTTGTCATTTTAAAATTAGAGTTTCAATTAAAAAAAATATTATATTTGAAAAACTAAACGGGTTACTATTTTGCTAATTTTATTAAATATTTTTGTCATATTTGTAACTGTTTTTTTTTTTCCTTCGATCAATTTGTAATTGATAAAAGTGAAAGAGGGTGTGAAGTTTTTGTTCCATGACCAATGTGAAGATAAATCGGTAAAAATGTAATTTCCAATCTACCCTTCCAAAAAGTTTAGAGGTCAAAAATGGCAATTTCCCAACATAAGTGCTTGTTTTAGTTGTCAGTATCCTCTTCAAATAAATGTATTTTCCATTTTAAACATCAAATTTGGTTGCCAACTATTTCCTTATTTTGTTTATGTTTTAGGGGCTTTCGTTTCTTCTTTTCCAAGTTCATAGTATTTACCTATGTTGCATACTATAAAAGATTATACAATGATGTAAAAACTCATAAATATACTGTAAAATTCAAAGGCATTTACATAAATCATATAAAATAAAAAATGTATTTCTGAAATTTTATAAAAATAACATAACTCAAATCAAATTACTCAAATGTCATATTTGAAAAAACTCATATAGATTTCTAGAAAAATTTAATATGGGGGCTAAATATAATTTTTTATTTTTTTTAGTAGTATAATCTCTAATATTTATCTACTAATTCCCTCTTGAATATACCACTTAACTTAAGGCTTGATGAGTTTGTTCTCAAGTCCAAAAAGTTGGAATCGCTTTGACTTGTCTGGAGGAAGCCTTCAACTTTTAGCTTATCGAAGGTTTTCGGCTTGTAGCTTGTTGGAGGTATTCGGCCTACAGCTTGTTGAAAGTCTTCGGCCTGTAGTTTGTGAAACATTTCGACTTGTAGCTCAGTGAAGGTCTTCCTTTGTCTTCAGCTTGTAGCTTGTCGAAGATATTTGGCTTGTAGCATGCTGAAGGTCTTGGCTCGTTGATATTTTTTTTTTTGGATAATTGGCATCTTAATTTGTTGGTCTTATTTTGGATGATCGACCTCTAGTTTATTGATTTTCTAGATGATGATTAGTCTCCTAGCTTGTTGATCTTCTTGACCGGCGATTTGACTTTGTTAATTTAATCTTTAGAGTTATATTCAATTTGTGAATCTTAATCACTTGTTGGATTATGATGATCTCGCTATTCATAGGTGTTGATGGCAAGTTTTGGTAGAGGGCCACATGGTGTCTGGACGAGCAGTTCGACCTTGAATCTACGGACCTGCAACCAAAGAACTCGACGTTAGTGCGGTGTCCCGCCTAATCAACTCCGACGCCCAAGTTATTAATTGAAATAGAAATAGGAATAAGACACCGGAGGTATTAGTGACAGGGTTTTTCACTTACCCAATGAGGATGATCGTCCTTCCTTTTATAGCCTCGGACGGCCGACCAGGAAGGACGACGGTTGGGGCAGGGACGTTGCAGGCTGTACGGTTGGACAGAAGGGGGCGCGTCTCGACAGCAGTAGGGTAGTCCCACTACCTACGCCTTCTGAGCATGTTGCCCAAGGCTGCGGAATGCGCCTGTTGCACCGACAACATACGCCCCCAAATGTGGCCGCGTACGGGACATAACCATTTACAGTCCTATGTCCCCCCAGACAGACGCGTTCTCTACTCGGCGACATCCTCTTTGAGAATGTGGTTCTTAGTGGATCCACGTTTGAGGAGGGACGAACGCGTGTCCTGTTCAAATGCTACCCATAACAATAGATTTGGTCACATTGATGCCATAGTGAAATTTGATTGGATGAATATATGTTATTAAATAGACGTGATACAATTATATATTTGATTGGTCCAATTGAATTGCCCAAAATATAGAACATATGACATTATTCAATTAGTGAATTCTTTTCATTCCTTTTAATTTAATTTAAAGACACTTGTCAAATTCTAATTATACTCCATTTAATGATATATAATTTTCCATATTAATTTGTGATTGACCAAAAAGATGGGATTTGAATCCCGGAGCGGAAGCGATGAACGTCATTCATCAAAGAGAAACAAAATCAAATGTGCAAAAATGAAATACAGGGGAAAACTTACGTTTGAAGAACTGTTCTTCAACGATTTCCCAAACACCAGCAATAGACCTTTCATGCTATCCTCTGGGTATCGAGAGCACGCTTGTGAAAACGATCGAGTTGGAACACAAGGGAGTATTGAGAGAGATTTTTGCTTGAGAGAGATGCAGGGGGAGCTCTTATTCATCTGGGTTGATTTTGCAGAATTATTCTGCAGAACTCAAAAGTATTACGTGGGCTAACTCCCCAGTCATAATTGCCCCAAGGTCCTACAACTAAGTAGGGGAGTGTTAATATTAATATTAAAATTAAAATTAAAATTATAATACTATAATATATATATATATATAATTAATTCTTCCAAAAACTTGATCTTCGTTTTACCTGTTATGAGCTAGCAAGGGACCTAATGGACCTACAGATCAGAAGCTCCAACAATACGAGATTAATAGGTCAAACTCATTGACCGAGTTAATCAACATTCGTTAACTACGGGTCACTCCACTAAAGATCCGCAGCTACACTCTTCTCACTGAAGAATGTTTTCGTGTCCATAATGGCAAGTTAATCATTCACGAGTGCTCGTAATTCAAGTTGGGTCAAATTACCGTTTTATCTCTGAGTTACATCGTACTCCTTAAATACCACTGTTCCTCTAATGATCAACCCGATTATGGTCCAACTAATAATTGGAAGTCATTCTCGGGCCAGTGAGAGGGTGGGGCCCCTTGTTCAAGTCCCAGAGTCAACATTTAAGAGAACACTCATCTACTCCCTAAAGTCGGGGGGAGTGAATTCCATCTTGTGAAGTTATGTTCCCAGATCCCCACAAGGTCTCGTTCCCAAAATGGTAGGAATATTGAGTCGGCGACTCGGATCACTCTCACCCATACAGATCAAAGGACGAGCCCTCATGGGCAGGAGTCCATAACTCACTCAAGATTGAGAATGAGTTGCCTGGTCATTCTAAGAAATAGCAATCTGTTAGATAACGGTGTTACATATAAAGATTGGTTATTTCGCGGTCCGGTCTTATACAAACTCATTGTATATAAGATACCCCCACTCGCATGTCTCCACACGAACGACCTGAATCGAGTCGTCTGTAACATTTAAAATTGGGTCGTATCTATTGTGTTGCCAGGATAAGTACCCAGTATTATTCATATATTATAGACCATTTAGGTTATTCACGGGACATTATCCACTTGTATATCATGAGTATATCAAATATATACACAGTATATCATGAGTATATCAAATATATACCAAATATATATACTGTCCCGATTACATGATAATAACCTTGGATGTTTAGTTTATTGGATTTTGGACAATGCAATGCTATGAATTCAATATCAATTGATTGAATAAAACTTTATTGAATATATATTTGTTTTTACATAAATACAAATCACGAGTTTAGGGCAACACACCCAACACAAAATGTATATTCAATAATCACATTTATGCTATATTTGAAAAAAAAATTCCATACACGCACACATTAAATTTATGTTTACTTTAAGTTTCATATACGTAATATTATTTAAAAAGTTAATCAATACTTTCTATAAGAGAATTATTAATGAACAAATATTTTTTTTTTTTGCTTTGTCTCTAACAAGCTCAGGGTGGCAAGGAATAAATAAATTTAGAGCCAATCAAACAAATAAATTCTCTTTGAAATATTATACGTAATATTTTAATAAGCTAAAAAACGCATTTATTTATTCAGTAACGTAGTGAATGCGATAACTAAGGAAAGAAAAAAAAACGTTGTGAATGAGACACGTGAATGGGTGACGTGATGTGGAAAACGTGAGGCGAAAACTCGGCGTCCGTTTGATGGTGATCGAACGGCGGAGATTAATTGGGCTACAATGGAACGCGCTGCAGGGGATTGGGCATGGTTGGTTGGTGATTGCGATGATTTTTGGCGTTGGTTCACACACACACATGCGGGCGCACACGCCTCACTCCACAGATAGTTGAAAGAAACGAGAACACACACACACACAGAGCATCGGATTTTGATGACAAATCCGATCTTGACCAACTTCTTCTTCTTCCACATCCAATTCAATTCATTCCATCTGGTAATTTATTTCTTGAGATTTCCATTTTTTTTTACATGTCTGGATGGGATGAGATGATCCCAGCGATCTCTGCGTTTTTGTTCTTAGCTTTTGTGATTTTGTTCAACTTTTGCGAATTCGTTCAATCTGTTGAGAATCGGGGGTTTTCTTAGGGTCCTTTGGTTGTTTTCTGAAATTAACTGCAAAGCTGGTAGCAGAATCGAGTTTATGCTCCCGGAGGTGGAGGTGGAGGTGGAGATGGAAATTTCCTGTTTTCTTACTTATTTTTTCCATGTTTTTGCTCTTGCCCTTTTTTCTGTGAAGTAATGTCATTTTATTCCCTATAATCATGGATCAGTACAAAATTTGTTTCGAACTGTGGGTTTAAGCCCTTCTCAATTCATGGTGCGGGAAGTTTTCAGTTCTGAATGTGCGT
>NW_019104601.1:58404-71083 GCF_001995035.1 Momordica charantia
TGATGAACAATTGAGCATTATATCCTCTTGGATTAGATATTTTGGCAGAATTCGGGTAAGAGTGCATATATCTACAATGAACTATGGATGTGTAAAAGCAACAATACGTTTCCCCCAATGTTTATGGTCGACAGAATCAGCTGTTTATCCTTTATGAGTGATATTACTGTTTCGTGTACTTATAAGTTATGAAGGATACTTCTATTCCGATAGGGACGAAACAGAGGAGAAAGGAGGGGGTAGTTGCTCATAATTTGTCTTAGATTAAAAAGACTATACAAATTTGTGTCCTTAGTTTCTAAATTTGAAATATTACACACATAAAAAGTTAGAATGTAAACTTTTGTCCCTCAAAAATTTTGGTTCCTCCCCTACGCCCTAAGAAGTAAGGAGACCCTATTTTGTATATTGTATCAATGTTGAACATGTTTTGGGCATGTTAAAAGATTGAAGAAAAAGAAGTAGAAATAAAAATGTTCATAAAAACAGAACAAAAAGGAAGAAATAATGCTCCAGAGGAGCCCACACTTTAGAGAGAAAGGCCTTGGTTGTCTTGTGGCCAACAACAAAGACATATAAGAGAGTAGGAGAAGAGTGAGAATAAAGAATAGGAGAGGAGAGCAACAGAGTTCGCTTGGTTATGGCCAACCATAAGGTAATGGGATGGGGAGGACTTTACTGACAAGAAGGAAATGCGAGATGATAGGAAAAGAGTGCCGTATTGCATCCTTGCTAGAGGGAAGAAAGAGGTGAAGGACACTGTTTTGGTTGTGCACAAGAACGATGTGGGTGGGTGCGGCTATTTGTTCAGCTTTTGCACATCAATGAGATGAGTGTTGTTCCCGAGTTTTCTTTTTTCTTTTTCTTTTTTCCTTTCCTTAAATATCATTAACTTCCAAATATATCTTTTTTCGTCATAGGTATGGAAATGTGTTTGAAGTTTTTCTTTTTGATAAGAAACAATTTAATTGATGATATGAAATTACAAAAATAGGAAAACCTCCCTTGAAGGGAGTTACAAAAAAATTCTCTAACTGGACATGATAGAAGAAAAGCTATGGTAATGGAATAGGGGGGGGAATACTTAGACCAAATAACCACAAAAACGGCTATAGCGGTCAAAGGAGCATTCCACATCGTTGTGTTCTTGCCAAGTGATCCATAAGAAAGCTCGCACAAAATTCATCCAAAGGAGCTTCTTTTCCTTTTTAAGTTGGTGATATCCGAGAGCATTAGTGAGGAGAGAGAAAGCATCATTTGATAGAGGCTTAGATAATTCAAAGCTAGAAAGAAGATAGGATTTCATTCTCATATTCACGTCTTAATTTTTTGAAAATTTCACAATATCATGCCCATATCTATGCTTCCTATTATGTATCCATTTTGAATAGTTTTAGTTTTTCAAAATTCTTCAAACATCTTTGAGGTTGAAAAACCTCTCCTCTCTCTCTCCTCCAGCCCCCATCCAGTTGACTTCATTCATTTTCATGGATAGCGTGGTCATGTGCTTGTGTTCTTTTCTTTGGTGGAAACTGCTTGTTCTTGTGTTTATCTTAATATATTTCTTGTCAGTTTGCTTTCATGATTCTTTCCTTCCATTTATGATTCCTTCCAGATGTGATGATATGGAAATCCTATGGTAGTAGTTGTCTTGCATAATCCAGAAGATTTCTATTTCTGTACACTGAATTGGTCAAAACCTTCTTGATGGGAGCTAAATTGAGCCTAAACATTTTTGGGGCGAGAGTTGGCAGTCCCGATGACTTTGTTCCTGTCGAAACTTGCAAAAAGCAAAAATTGATGCCGAACTATTGGGAGGAAAACCATAGACTGATTTCCAGCCTTCCTGATGAGATATCTATCCAGATTCTAGCTAGAGTTCCCAGGATACACTACTTGAGTCTTAAGTTGGTCTCTCGAGCATGGAAACATGCCATTATAAGCAATCAGCTCTTCCATCTCCGACAGGAACTCGGGACAGCTGAGGAATGGTTGTATGTATTGACAAAGGTTAAGGATGGGAAACTTCTGTGGTATGCTTTGGATCCGCAGGCTCAACGATGGCAGAAGTTGCCCCCGATGCCTACTGTTTCTCTAGAAGATGAATCTAAGAAGGGGTTAACCGGGCAACGGATATGGAATATGGCTGGCTCTAGTATGAGAATTGCAGATGCTATAATGGCTTGGCTTGGTAGGAAGGATGCATTAGATCAAATGCCATTTTGTGGTTGTGCTGTTGGTGCAATTGATGGGTGTCTGTACGTGTTAGGTGGATTCTCTAGTGCTTCCGCGATGCGATGTGTTTGGCGATATGATCCTGTTGCAAATTCATGGAATGAAGCACACCCTATGTCAATTGGTAGAGCATATTGTAAAACTACTGTTTTAAACAACAAGCTTTATGTCGTTGGAGGGGTCACAAGGGGTAACGGTGGTTTGACACCGCTACAATCTGCTGAAGTATACGATCCACATACAGGCATCTGGTCCGAAATGCCAAGCATGCCCTTTGCTAAAGCTCAGGTATTGCCTACTGCATTTCTGGCCGATCTACTCAAGCCAATTGCAACAGGACTAACGTCATACCAGGGCAAGTTATTTGTGCCTCAGAGTCTATATTGCTGGCCATTTTTTGTCGACGTCGGAGGAGAAGTTTATGACCCGGATGTGAATGCCTGGGTCGAAATGCCCGTGGGCATGGGTGAGGGGTGGCCCGCAAGGCAAGCTGGAACAAAATTAAGCGTCACGGTCAACGGGGAACTGTATGCATTGGATCCTTCTAGCTCTCTTGACAATGCCAAGGTCAAGGTCTATGATTCCCAATCTGATGCCTGGAAAGTTGTGGCAGAAGACATTCCCATCCATGACTTCTCTGATTCAGAATCTCCTTATTTACTCGCTGGGCTGACCCATAAACTTCATGTCGTCACCAAAGATGCAAATAACAACATAACTGTCATGCAGGCTGGTGTGAGAAATCATCATCTAGCTTCCTTCCACTCGGCATCATCATCGTCATCACCATCTTCGCACGATATCTGCTTTGAATTGCATGAATCTGAAGAGGAATCCGAAAATTTTACGAGGGTGATTGCCACTAGAACCGTCGGGTCGGCCGAACTGGTAAGTTGCCAGACCCTTGTTATATAGCCGTATATAGTTTCAGTATAATTATCCATACTCAAGAAGGTGGTTGAAAATCTCAATTTTTTCCCTCTCTTCTTAGCAAAAGAATGTTTTATGCGGCTGATATGCAAAGTTTTATTGTGCAAAGTAATGTGTAGCCCGATCAATGGTTTAAACGATTGAAACTTCATTTGAAGTGGATATATATATATATATATGTCATATTTTTGCTATTTGAGAGATTATCGTCTTCCTTAATTCTAATGTCATGAGCTAAGATTTTGAGTATATGTTGCTGCAACGAAATCTTGCACTCTGAAAGTTTAGTTAAGTGTTGTAATTCTCAACCTCTATTAATTTACACACTAATTTTAACTAGAAATAATGAAAAAAAAATTCAAAACTTATTAATTTAATAAAAATCTAGGCACTGATTAATGTACAAAATTAAATATTAAATAATAGAAAATTATCCATATTTGTAAAAATGTCCACCTCTTTTCGTAATAGGGTTTGATAATTCCAAACTTTTATTATTTTAATTTTACTCTTATGACATCTAATATAATATATATATATGATGTAATTCTAATGGACAACTTCTCATGTATTTCTAAAGTTCGTATGATGTAATTCTGATGTACGTAGAAGACGTTAAATATTAGTTTGCGAAATGATAAAAATTGTCCAAGAGTCATTCTTTGAACATTTGTATTTGAGTTGGTGAAAGTAATGTTACTATGTTATTTGGTGCTCCTAATTTTGAGCAATATTGTACCTTCAAACTAGAATACCATATTTTTAATATATATTATGAATATAATATAAAAACATATAATAAGTATATCAATAAGGGAGATTCATATCAAAGGTATATTAGAGGTTCTTATAAGCACACATATTAGAGGTGTATCAGAACGCGCATACCATAAGGTTTATCCAAGGTAAATTAGTACATACATATAACAAACATGTTAAAAACTCATATCAAAGGTATATCATAAATCAAAGATACATGAGAGGTAAATCAGAAATTAGAGATACATTAGAAATTATAGATACATTGGCGATACATCAAGGTATATTAGAAATCAGAGATAAAAACGAGGTATATCAAAATTATATCAAGAGTATCTTAGAAATTAGAGATATGTCAACGGTACATCAAAAGTGTATCAGAAATAAGAGGTACATCAAATATATGTTACAAGTGTATTACAAATGAGAGATACATTAGAGGTTAAATCCTATGTATATTAGAAAAATATCAAAAGTCATAGGTACATCATAGGTATATTAGAGGTCTATTAGAAATCAGACATACATTAGAAATATATCATAAATCAGGAATACATATGAGGTATATTAGAAATCATAGATATATTAGATGTATATTAGAATTATATAAAGATTAAGAGGTACGTCACAGGTATACTAGAAATGAAAGATACATTAGATGTAAATTAGAGGTATATTAGAGATTTGAGCTTTAAYGGTATATTTATCATTTTATTATTTCGACTTTTTTTTTTCAAAAATTTTGTTATGTTACAAAACTAAAATGTTGGTACTAAATCTCCCGTTTTCTTTAATTTTCTTTTGCCATAATTGCAAGTGCCCTTAAATAATTATGTCAAAACTTACACATTTCAAGAATAAACTAGTTGTTTCGTTTTTATCTAAATCTTATCAATTTTGTACTAAATGTATGTTTTATAATCTATTGGACACACAAGAGAATACTCCGTTCGATAATTTTTTAAATAGAAACTTTTCAAATGTAAAAATTGCAATACTTTTAAAGTTTAAGATGATGACTACAACACTTATTCAAATTTATGGTACAACTTGATGAAATTAAAAATTCACGATAGAATTGATAAACTTTCCAAGTTTATGATAAAAATTGATATTTTTCATGAAATTAAAAATTCAATAATCTTTTAGACACTTTTATATATATATATTTTTAAGTACAAACACAAAAAGTATAACAAAAGGAAAATAGCGTGTTTGGTGACAACATCATTAACTCATGGTGGGTGGTTTCCTAACCATATTTGTGATTGTCTGTTTCTTCGAGCGTGTACAGGTGCATGGAGTGAAGAGAAAGTCGACAACGAGACCTCGCCTTTGATGGTCTTTGAGTTCATTGAAAAAAAAATTGGAGTTAATTTACCACCTATTCATCACAAACAAGAAAGCTCCAAAGATCAAAGATAATAGACCTTATCTTACTAGGAGACACTTTTATAGTTAAGAGACTTATTAGATACCGTATTAAAAATTTAGATACTTGCTAAATATTTTTTTTTTTAAATTCAAGAATCTATTAGACATAACTTGAACAGACTTATATCTTTAATCAAAGATATATCTCTACATTTAACAAAGTAGACAAAATCAAAGATATATCTCTACATTTAGTCGAGTAGACAAAATAAGCAGTTCAACGCTAAAAGAATCTACTTCTTCCTTTAGATGAGATGTTAAAAGCCTCACATTTTTCTACTAAAAAAGAGGTTAAATTACAAATTTAGTCTTTAAACTTTTAAGTTTATATTTAATAGGAACTTTCAATTTTGTGTCTAACAATAGATCTTTTAACGTATTCGATTTTTTTTTTTATAAATATATTAACTCCTCTATTCAACATAAAACTATATTCGGTATCCAATAGGACATCAACTTTTAATTTTATATATTATAAATTTGTGAATTTTAAGAATATCGATGATGTCAATGACTCATTAGATATAAAATTAAAATATTCAAAAACTTAGAAACTTAAATATTTGTTTGACGCTATTTAATATTTATAGTTCAAAAGCGCGTTAAATATAAAATTGAAAGGTGACTAGGGGACCCATGAGCTAAAAATACGAAAGTTTAAGAATAATATTGTAATTAAAAAAAAAAAATGGAAGTAGCCGTTGAAAAGGGGAAAACAACACTGCGAGACGAAATCCATTGTACAGAGTTGTTTCAGCTGGTGTTGTTTCTTCAACCTCGCGGCTCTTCATTCTCTCCCAGTTGACTCTCAATCCTCCTTCCATTTCTCAGTCAAACGATCTGTATTTTTCTATTTCTTGATTTCGTCAGACTATTGACGGAGAAGAAGATTGATTATTAAGGCAAAATATCGTGGAAATGGATTCCATCACTACCTCCACCACTCGATCATACACAACGCCGGAGATACGATTCGATTATCCCTAGGGTTTTTCAATTTTTCCTACCAAGGAAGGCTTACCATCTTC
This sequence comes from Momordica charantia, assembly GCF_001995035.1. The sequence continues at coordinate 64,791 of NW_019104601.1, forward strand.
GTCGTAGTCGGGACTCAACATCTTATTATGAACTCGACCGGTAGAGATAGAAGAAACAATGAAATGGAGAGAGCAACGTGGTTGTTCTCAGCATTTTTGCCTTCTCTGCTCTTAATTTTGGCCATGGGCGTCGTTTCACGGGTCTCTGCTAACAATGAAGGTTTGTGATTTCGCGACCTTTGCCTTTTTCTCACCATTCCATTTATTTTATCAGCAGTAACACGCACTTACAGAAACCGTAGTTGTGAAATCCGCTGGACGTTTGGATGAATTTTCATTACTATTACTGCCTGCAGATTTTTTTCGGATTAATTTCCCCAACAAAGGGTTCTTCGTCAAACTTTTGCTTCAATAATAACAGTAAAAATATATGCAATTGACATATATCAATGTCAATGTTCACAGTTTCCTTGTGTGTCCTAAACAGGTGATGCCCTGAATACCTTCAAGATGAGTTTGGTCGATCCCAACGATGTCCTGCAAAGTTGGGATCCCATCCTTATGACTCCTTGCACATGGTTTCATGTTACATGTAATGAAAAAGAAAGTGTTATACGAATGTAAGTTTGGTCTTCCTACATGAATTGTTTCTCTAATTAGTCACGATTCACAAGAAATTATAAGCAAAGTGTTTCATGTGACTATCTTGAACAGTGATCTTGGGGATGCGAATCTCTCTGGAAAACTGGTTCCACAGCTTGATCAACTCACAAGCTTGCAGTACTTGTACGTCACTCTGATTTAAGACGAAGTCTATGCCTTTTCTCATTGCATTTTACATATATAGCATTCAGAAGGTTGTCAGCTGTTCTTCCCCCTTCTCGTTTCAGTCTTTGTACTGCATAACTACTTTTTAGTTAGTAATTCTCATCATCATGTTAGTTGGTATTATTGCATGGTTATATTGTTACTCATGTATTTTAGGAGATAATAAAAGATCAGGAATAGTAATCAAATACTATATATACTGTTTTTTTGTTAATTGTGTAAGGTTGATTAATATCTCATCATCATGTATGTTCATTGAGAAACAAAAATACTTAGAAGAAGATTCTAAAATGGTTGGAAACTTGCATAAGAATTAAGAGTATGGTTAATTGCAGAAGAATAGAGTGAGAATTTGATTGATGAGACTTGTGGCTATTCACTCAATTAATATGCATGATTTTGAGGAAGAAATTGCTATTATTAGGTTGACGCAACTTCAAATTTGAGCAATGCCATCTTCACGACATTCCTCCCATCAAATTGACAAGACCCAATAGACCAAAATAAGTTGCTTGGATTTGAGATTTYTATGTGCAAGAAATTTGTAAAAAAATGTCAATATCCCATGGGACCAAAATAAGTAACTTGAATTTGAGGATTTTTATGTGCAAGAAAGTAGTAAAAAAGTGTCAATATCCCATGGGCAGTTTATTGAAGAAGCTTATTTTCAAAATCTTGAAAWTTCAAAGAACTTGTTTAGTTGGATTGGTTTGAGGATGACTACTTAGCTATTTTGATTGTTATTTCAAAGGAGAAGTTTCTCAAACAAGGATGAAAACCATGGAAGAATTTTTTCTTGGTTTTGTTGGTTATTTTTATGAAGGAGAAGGTCAGGCTTAGCCAAAAACCACAGAGGAAGTCGAATTGTGGTTGTATCAAAGAGTTGTATGACTTCTTGCATTTCCAGATTTTTCTAAAACATTTATTCTCGAGACCAACGCTTCTGGTTAGGATTGGGTTTATGCAAGAAAAAAGACCTGTGGTGTATTTCAGTTGGGTAATTTCTTCTAAAGCTAGGGTGAAATTGATGTATGAGAAAGAATTCATGGCAATTGTGATGGCTCTTAAAAGTTCAAACATGGATTAGGGAGAGAATTTATTATTTGTACCGATCAGCAAAGTCTAAAATATTTGTTGGAACAACGACTTATCAGCGTGGAACACCAAAAATGGCTTACCAAATTATTGGGATATGACTTCGAAATTCAGTAAACCGGGAATTGAAAATAGAACTGCCGATGCTCATTTGAAATTTACTTCCAATTTGACTCTTGCAGCTATGTTCATTATTGGTGATGAGTATGTTCATCAAGCAAGAAGGGGATAAAAACCCATTTGAGTCAAATATTAAGCTGCAAATTCAAGATGGCAAAGGGAGCACCCCAAACTTTACTGTTGTATCACATCTATGGAGTTCTAAAAACAGGTTGGTCGTTCAAAAAAATTCAGCTCTTCTTCCTGCTTTACTTAAACGAGTATAACTGACATATTGGAGTGTTAAAAACTTGTAAATGAATTTCAAGAGATATGTATTGGGCGGGTTTATTCAAATTCATCAACGATTTTGTTGATAAATGTGATTTGTGCGCCAGCACAGTAAATATTTTGACTATGTCTCCGGCAGGTCTTCTTCAACCATTACCTATACTGGAGTTGTATTGGGATGATATTTGCATGGATTTCATCAAAGGTCTTCCACATTCAGATGGGAAAGATACAGTGTTGGTGGTCGTTGACCACTTGACAAAATATGCTCATTTTCTATTGCTTCACCATCCTTTTACAGCCGCAACTGTTGGAACTCTATTCATAAAGGAAGTGGTCTGATTACATGGATTTCCTAATTCCATTATTTCTGATCGAGACAAAGTCTTTTTAAGCAACTTTTGGAATGCGTTATTTAAATTTGAAGGGACTTCTTTATGGAAAAAGCACTGGTCATCACCCTCATGGCCATGCTTTGATAAGGTATGCTGCATTTTTTTTTTTTTGGGATAAGAAACATAACTATATATTCAAAAACCAAACAGCCAAAAGAAACAGCCTAAAGGCGGGTAGAAAACCCTCCCCAAAGAGCTATACAATCATCGCTTTCCAATCTTGTATAATCGCATGTAGCTGTATATTCACACAAAAAGAATCCACTAAGGACTTTTTATCTTAAAAAAGTCTACTATTTCGCTATTCTAGAGGAGCCAAATCAAGGCTCTCGCCGCACAATTCCATAGAACAAAACCTTTTCCTTTAAGGTTACCACCCCCAAACCTTCTGGAATAAACTCATCAATCTTCTTAGGGGGCAAAGGTTATAATCCAAAAGAGAAGCAATATGGAACCACGCTTCATAAGCTACTGGGCAGTGAAGAAAAAGATGATCCACCGTTTGTACCTTCTGTAAACACATACTACATACTAAGGGAGAAAGAGTCCAATGGAGGAGCTTTTTCTGGAGCTTTTCTGGCGTGTTAATTCCTCTGTAGAACAAAGACCATATGAAAACCTTTACCTTTTTGGGACCATAAAATTCCAAATCTGTGTGTAGAGGACTTCAGTCTTGGTGAAGGGGTCGTGAGAGCCAAGAAGACCGATTTGGCTGAAAAGATTCCGTTTCTGTCGACCTTCTGGTATGCTGCATCTTCATCACCCATTTCTCAAGTGGATCGAATTTTACGAGATAGGGATGCCACCCTCAACAAATTATGAAAAGTCAATCTGATAAACACTGTCATGATGTACATTTTTAATGTGGGAGACATGGTTTTTCTTAAACTACAAAAATATCGCCAACTCTCTATTGCAAGACAAAGAACTGCTCACCCACATACTATGGTGCCTATGCTGTAGAGACTAACTGGATTTGCTGCCAAGCTCGTCTATTCTTCCTGTTTTTCATGTTTCACGATTAGAACTTGCTAAAGGTACTGCTTTTCAACCAGGTCCTATTCCCCCTAATTTTGATGCTAATACTGCTGATAATACTTCCAGAATTTTCCTAACAAGCGGTGCTTGGACTCCAACCAGCTGCTGGTAATACTTAAAGGGGAATCAGAGGTCCTTATTCAGTGAGAAAACCAATCAGTGGACGAGCCCTTCAACATTATTAAATTGCAGTTTCCTGCATTTGACCTTGAGGTCAAGGTAATGCTTTGGGTGGGGAGTATAAATAGACAAATCAATCCTCCTACTCAATTTACTTAAAGAGGGGGCATGCGTGACCAATAGGGAAGTTAGAAGGGAGTTGAGAACATAAGTATGTAGTGGATTGAGAGTTATGGTAACTACTTGTATTTAAAGAAGAGTAGTTGGAAAAAAGAGTCAACTATCATCTTTGTATTGTGCAGAGAGAACAGACCTTTTGAACGTTTGTACAAATGTAATTCTCTTTTGTCTATGCTAAATAAAGAAATACTCTTCCAATTGTCTACCAAGTTTTTGATAGGTTCTTGAACTCTTAATTTTTTGTCCAATAGGTCTCTACTTTAGCTTTGTGGTATAATGTTTACACCACCGAATACTTGAAGCTCCTTGAAATTAACTCTCTATGTAATCCTTAATTAATCTAGGTTGTGTACACCAGTGTTTTTGAGGCGCAAGGTGCACCGCAAGGCGACGAGTCCTTTGATCGCCTTGAGGCGATACAAAAGCGACGCCCGATTGAAGCGAGGCGCACCTTAATAAATAAGTAAAATTTATATATATAGTGCATAAATTACCTTAAAAAAATCAATACCAAAATAGTAAATGTCAACCAGATGCATAAAACAACCACATTCTATAAGTTTAGTTCCAAATAAAGACAAGCAACATTAAAAATTCTAGAGTCTGAAATAGAACAAAAAGTAAATATAAGTAATTAAAGCTCATCATTCTCATCTAAATCTAAATTCTCTTCATCTTGGACGTCCTCACAATCTTCCTTTTCCAATTCTTCTTCTTCGGCGTCATCATCATCATCACTAACCACCACTTGCACTGATTTTCGAACTCTTGAAGTTGTAGGAGCGGGAGTAGTAGGTGACTTTCCTTTAGATCTTGCATATGTTCTAGTTTGCCTTATGGGCTCTCTAACACCACTGGCCTCAGCTAAATCTCCCTATGTGAGGTCATCATCATCAAAGACCAACTCATTTTCTTCTTGACCGTCTTCTTCTTCGAGTGTTCCGATCAACCATTCATTACTTTCATCAATATGATCCAAAGTAATTGGATCAAGTTGGTCTTGTAGAGTGTAGCTCTTTAAGTGCTTGGTTATATTTTATATCAACCAAGTCATTAAGACGCTTTTGATCTAACCTGTTCCTCTTCTTGGAATGAATCTACAGAATTATTAACGAATGTAGAGTCAAAAGTAAATTTTTCAATCTTCAACTAACAAGGGAAAAACCAAATTATTCTCACTTACGTGTTCAAAAACATTCCAATTGTGCTCACAGCCAGAAGCGCTGCACATTAGACTAAGGACTCTCATGGCTAGCTTTCGTAAAATCGGAGCATTAACACCATAAAGAGACCACCATGCAGCTGTGCACATATTAAACAAATGATTTAGAATTTTAGTAGTTCAAACTTAAATATGTTTATTAAAAATTTAAAACTAAAAGTAATAAATAATGTCATTACCTGGTGTTTTAACACCCCTCGTCCTTATTGCTACATTACTCGAAAACATGCCTTTTGCTTTATTGTACAATTCTAATTCGATTGAACATTGAACTTGATCATCGATAGATGGTATTAATCGTTCTATAACTTTGATCAGACCATCTATGACCTCAGGATCTTGCATAATTCTCTCTTTGTTGTCATAGAAAAGAGATGGATTCAAATAATATCCAGCTGCATGTAAAGGCCGATAAAGTTGGCAATCCCACCTTTGATCAACAATCTCCCAAATCGGTCCATACTTCGCCTCATTTCCATTAAAACCACTCTTAATAGCCTCCTTTGCCCTATCCATAGCTTCGTAAATATAACCCATAGCCGGTTTATCACCATCTACTAGCCTCAACACACGAACTAAAGGGCCCGATGCTTTCAAAGTATACACAACTGAATTCCAAAAAGATGGCATCATAATGGTTTCAGCTGCTCTCTTCCCTTTTGGATCCTTCGCCCATTTAGAGGTGGTCCATTTCTCAGAAATAAACATCTTCCTCAATTGGCTTTATTTCTGTGAATACTGGCTAGGGTTAAAAATGAAGTTGCGAAGCGAGTCACTGCTGGTCTTACCAATTTATGTTGGTTAGTGAATTCTCTCATCATGTTTAGCTCGTACAAGTGGTTGTAAATAAAACCACTAAGTGCCATAGCCTTCCTAAGACACCTTTTCACCTGCTCAATCTTTCCAATATTCTCCAAAATTAAATCTAGACAATGAGCAGTGCATGGTGTCCAATATAGATGAGGTCGCTTGGCTTCTAAAAGTTTTCCGGCTAGGACATAGTTTGAGGCATTATCCGTCACAACTTGGACAACATTTTCTTCTCCAATCTTCTCCACCATGCCATCTAAGAGTTGAAAAATCTT
>NW_019104601.1:71538-88868 GCF_001995035.1 Momordica charantia
GGTTCTTGTTATTTAAAGAATTCAATCTCTCTTGGGTTTTCAGCAACATAGCAGTGGATAATATCCTTCAATTACTCCTAGGCCCAATTCTATCTTTTCAAAGTAGCTTGTTGTGGTCAAATGGTGTCAAAGCCCCGCTCTACGAGCTTTGGTATGAAAGAAATCTCAGAATTTTCAAGGATCGTCGTAAATCTCCACTGGATCATTTCAGTTTGGCTAAATTCAAATCCTCACAGTGGAGCTCTTTATCACCTTTGTTCAAAAACTTTTCTCCCTCACTTATTTGTTTCAATTGGGGAGCTTTTACCTTATCTCTTAATGCTTAAGCTTATCTTGTTCTTTTCCATTTACTTGTAATTTTCTTTTATTTTCACTCATTCGAGAGTTTGTATCTTTGAACATTGTCATTCCTTTTCATTAATTCAATGAGAAGTTTGTTTCTTGTTAAAAAAAAAAAACTCCACCTTTGGTAATTTTTCCACAAAACATGCATTTGCACGTGTTTGCATCTTTCGGATCATCCAATACGATGTATTGCCAACTGGATGCTTGTGTTTGTTTCCACCTTTTTCCATCCTAATATAATTCAAATTTGGAAGATAAAAAAAAATGTTAAGGAAAGACTAAATAGTCATTGTGAAGTGTGAAGAAAGCCAAAGATTTAGAAAACTTTTGTGTGAAATAAAAGAGAGGAAACGAAAAGGAGTAAATGAGATATAAGAAATAAATAAAAAAAAACCTACAAGTCGGACTATCGGAGTGGGCGACTGCAATGGAGGCGGCGGCGGCGGCTGCGACGGTAGCCGATGGCGAGGCCGGTTGACGACAGTGGTGACGACGATGGTCGGAGACATGGAAGCGGACGACGACCGGCGGAGATTGATGTTTTTGAAGGTGAATCGTGAATGTCGAGAGGGAGGGGAGGCAGAGAGTGTCATGCGTAAGGGAGGGTTTTTAAAAAAGAAAACCCTTTAAAAAGAAACCAAAAAAAAAGGACAGATCGCCCCCTTGAAGGTGGCGATTGCCTTGCCTCAGGCGACATGCGCACCAAGGCACCCAAAGGCGAGCGCCCGATTGAAGGCGCTCGCCTGGGCACCTTGCGAGGCGCGCCTGGGCGAAAACGCCTCGCCTCTCGCCTGAGGCGAGCGCCCGGGTGCGCCTCGAAAACACTGGTGTACACGTAAACATTAAACCAATATACTTAACAATAGGACCTATTAGATACACAATTAAGAGTTTAGGTTCCTATTCGAAACTTTTTATAGTACATGAACCAATAGCACAACCTTAAAAAAATTTAGGGACCTTTTGGAAACTTATGAAGTACAAGGACTTAATAGATGTACCCCTAAAAGTCTAGGACCAAACTTGTAATTTAACTATTTTTTTTTTCCTTTTAGAACAAAGTCGATTGAACATAATAAAATATACAGTAATGATAATGATGTTAGGAGGATATCTTATGTTTTTTATATGCATAATGTGGTTTGAACACTTGAAATCATGCATTGATCTCTTTGCCAGGGAACTTTACAACAATAACATCAGTGGATCAATTCCAGAACGATTTGGAAATTTGAAAAACCTGGAGAGCTTGGATCTTTATTCTAACAGTTTAAGCGGTCCCATACCTGACTCTCTGGGCAAGCTTACAAAACTAAGTGCTTTGTATGAATACTGTCCTCACTATTCGATTTGTTAGTTGGGTAAATTTTATTTAGTATTTCCTTTTCATCTTATTACTTCTCTTTTGCCATTTGTTATATCAATTTTCTGCTGAAATTTCATGAGAAATGAATATGTTTACTAATAGGTTGATTGCACGATTTTTCTCAAAAAAACTTATTGAGAGATGAGAGATCATCAGAATTATTGAAACATCTTCTATGCCTGATCTGTTGATCGTCTCTATAGCATATCTTTCATTATTTTTCCTAAAATGCATTTATAAAATAGTTAGCGTAGTTTAAAAAAATTCTCATGTTGAGACTGAAGAAAGAGGAGAGGTTTGCAATATGGTCCATGGGCTTATTGTACTTGAAGACCACCCGGACTTAAGTTTGCTTCCAGAGTTCTTCTTTACTATTAAAAAGTCTTCACAAATTTCAGAAGTGGGCCTTGATTTTATCCTTGAATTTGCCTGTACTGAAGCTCCTTGGCCCTTAGGGAGAATGGCATTGTTCCATTTGACCTGGTAACAACTTTCGTCATGAACTTCTCACAAGAAATCTCAAAGAAACTTCTGAGTTTTGTTAGAGATAAACTTTAAAGCATTATGTCTATTTAGTTATTGAACTTTGAGTTGGATGTCTACTTCATCCCAAACTTTAAAAAGTTTCTATTACATTCCTAAACTTTGACTCAGCTGATAGATTGCAGATGTGACACTCATTTCATGAAATTTGGATTGGATTATGTGATCTAAAAGCTACTTGGGGATCTGGTTGAGTATCTTCTCAACCAATCTCCCTAATCTAATCCGTCAATTACCATAGCTAACAATAGACACCTTCTAGACCTATTTCTAAAAACTCAAGGATTTCAATTGTAAAATTTTAGAACGTAGGACCAAATAGACACAAAAATAAAAATTCAGGAATTAAAAATTTAAAAGTGTAGTTGTCCTAAGAAATATCCTTAAATCTATTCTAACCAGATTACTTGCCTTTCATTTCCAATCTATCCAGTTGACTACTAGATCACTGTCACCTCATCTAAATTTCAATAAATACATTGTGATGTCTACATTCCATTAATTAATCTTGAGCCCTTGACAATAAGAACTAAAAGTAAACCTAATTTTAAGTGAAGGGACATAATTAGAACTTTTTAAAATTTGGGGATCTAGTATGCTTAAAGTATGTGGATGAAATTGGTAGATGATAGTTGACAATCTTTTCAAAGTCACCTTTTACCATTTGATGTTGGATGACTTCTTGTTCAGTTCTGGTACATTTGATCTTATCAGTTTGTTTCTAATTCAAGAAAAACTTCATTCATTATTCTTTCTCTGAATGACCATTGCAGAAAGAACATGGAATCATTTTCTATTTAATGTACATGAAAATTTCACATCACTATGACCTAGCACTTTTTAGAATTTGAGTCTACAAGAATATGTTTCTAATGGTTTAATAGCAGCGACTGCATAAACATTAATTCTCGACTATCATCATGCTTTTGTTGGAATCCTCTACTCCCCCCGGAAACAACTTTGATTTATGTCATTGTTGGTGGTGATAAATGGGCGTCTGAACAACAATAGTTTGTTGGGAACCATTTCAATATCTTTGACCAGCTTTATTACATTTTATCTCTTCCGTAAATTGTTTCTAGTTCAAGAAAAACTTCATTCTTTGTTCTTTCTCCGAATGACCATTGCAGAAAGAAGAGGGAATCATTTTCTATTTAATATTTATGACAGTTTCATTTTATGTTTCTTGACATCACAATGACTAGAACTTTTTAGAATTTGAGTCTACAAGATTATGTTTCTAATGGTTTGATGGTGGCAATTGCATAAACACTGATTCTCGACTATCATCATGCTTTTGTTGGAATCCTCTTATTCTCCCGAAAAACAGCTTTTATTTTTGTCTTTGTTCATGGTGATAAATAGGCGTCTGAACAACAACAGTTTGTCGGGAGCCATTCCAATGTCTTTAACCAATGTTCCACTAAAAATCCTGTAAGTCTTGTATATAATTTACCTATTGATAATGAGATCCTTCCTCTTTACATTTTCTTCTTGTCATCGTAGTTATTTTACATGTTCTCTAGATGACAGAACCATTCACCCTGTTTTGTTTCAGGGATCTTTCAAATAACCATCTATCAGGAGACATTCCTGTCAATGGTTCGTTTGCTATTTTTACACCAATCAGGTTAATTAATATTTTCGACGTGTTTTAGTATAAATTGGTCATGGTATGATGTAACTATAAGTTTAAGAAAGGTCTTGCTGATAGCTTTTCAATTTTTACAGTTTTGCTAATAATCCTCTTCATATTCCTCTATCTATTCCATCTCCCCCAATTACTGAAGCACCACAAACAACTTCAGGTATGTTGGTTAGTATGTTGTACAATAGGTATGTAATTCATCATTTTACCTTTTTGTAATTTATGAAACCTATAATTTTTTGTTATTTTATTTTATCGAACTCATCAGTTGTATAACCCTATATTCTCTTACCTTTAAGCACATAGTCGAATAAAGAAAAAACAAGGAAAGTAGTTATAATATATTGTTATTTTTATCAAACTCATAATTTGTATAACCCTATATTCTTACCTTCAAGCACATAGTCGATCTAACACTTAAAAGTTTTTTGAAAAAAATAATGATTCAACAGCCAGAAGAGTAAAAAGGAAAGAAAGATCTAGTGTCCCTACTGTACAAGGAAGAAGAAAAAAGAAACTAATTGTGATAGCGTGGTAAAGGAAATAAAGTACACAACCACTAATTAGGACATTCCCTTCAAGCTAGGTTTTTATATATTTATCTAACTTTGCTTGCATTTAAGGTCTTCAAATTTAGCCCTTGGTAAGGRTGTCTAGAATTGTTCGAGATGAAAAAACCACTCCTCAACTCAAAAGCTTAAGTTGAAAGCAAAGACCGACAAATGGAAAATCATAATAAATGGGGAGGAAACGACAATGCAGGGGTTCGAAGATAGGACTTTCCGCTCTAATATCATGTTAAGGAGGAATAAATCACCACTCAACTCAAAAGCTTAAGCTGATGAGTTAGGTAAATTTAGTTCATATATTGGATATCTAACAAGAATTTGCATGTTGGTGGAGTAAAGATGATTTTCCCTTTGACTTTTTCTTGGATGAAATTTCGATTGATTTGAATGTGTTTTGTTCGATCATGTTGCATGGACTCTTTACTATGCTTATGGGTACTCGGATTGCGAGTAAACATCTTTATGGGACTCTCAATTGGCAGATTTATTTTCATGAGGATTCTGTTAAGCCAATTTTTCAGATCCCATCAGCCATTGCTCTATATTATGCTTCTGCTCTGCATCTCGAGACAATGGGTTGATTCTTTCTCCTCCATGTGGTTAGATTGTACCAAACATAAGTGTAACAACCTAGTAGATCTTCAATAAAGAGTACCACTTTCCCAGTCTGCATCTTTGTTCTTCGTTAGGACTATTCATGTATTGACTGACTACACTGCAAATCCGATGTTTGGTCAGTGTGAGAAATGTAAATGATCTTTTCTACAAGCCTTTGATATCTTCCTTTATCAATAGGAGTTCCTGCGACTTGCAGAGTTAAAATTTAAGTTTGTATTTATGTGGGTTTGCACTCCTACATTACATGTTCCTTTTAAGAGATCTGGGACGTATTTCCTTTGGCAAATACTTATGATTTGCAGATCAGGTATAAGCTGATTTACCCTAGTTATATCCAATTTATTTGATAGCTTTGGTAAATTAATCAAACCAGGCTCAGGGTGGTTTCTGGAGCAAGTCCATATAAAGACTTTTGAAGTTTGCATACCTTCCCAAAATTCTTTTGTGATTTGAGTTCGGACTTCTGCAGGAACTTAAATGTTCACTTCTTCATCCAATTCTCTGTTGAGAAACTCATTTTCAACATCAAATTGTAATTAATTCCAGTCCAATTTGACAGCAAGAGACGAGAAAACGTATAGTGGAGTTYTGCCACATGTGAGAGAGCTTTTTGGTAGTCCCTATCGTAAGGCTGTGTTAAAACTTTTTGCAACAACTCGAGCTTTGGATTTATATATGATTCTATTTGCATTGTACTTAACATTGAATATTCACTTGTATCCCATGTGTTTCTTTACTTTTGTACTTATTCTTCCACTCATGTTTTCCATCGAGGATATTTTACGGTTGGTTGGTATCTATATGTTTCCATTACACGTGTAGTAAAATCTCGAAAACCTGTAGAAAAATGGCTATAGGAAAGAGTAAAAAATGGTATGAGTAGTGCACCTGCCCCTTGTTTGAATGCAAACCATCATTTTTTTACCTGAGAAGAGAGCCTATAGGTTAGCAACTGAACATGGGAGAGGTTGCTCCAGCTTTAAGCATGGAAGGTCTAAAATGTGGCAATGTTGTGAAGGTGTTAAATGGGGACAGATTCTACAAAATAAGGTGGGAGGGAAGGCTACCTTGATGGATGCTTCATGATGATTGATGTAAAAATAAAAAACTTTAAAGAGCCCATCAGCTCTAGGTGTATGCTTAACCCATTTTTACGTGAGAAAATTCTCATTGTTTGTGGGTACCCTGAGGCCATGAGAATTTTGCTTGAAACCAAGGTTGGACCATTCTTGGTGCTTTGACTCCCAAGGTTGATCTGTGGGATCAAGATTATACAGCAAGACCACTTTGGTGGGAACTCTTACTGCTCTTTGGCTTGCATCATAACATAGTCTTTTGTGATTTTATATCTTACTGGGATATCCATATATGATTGTGACACGTTAGCTATTCCCTTGATTCCCATGTATACCAAAAGTCCAAGGCTAATTAAACTTCTCACCCCGTAGTTTTTGTTGATACACATATTTTTAATTGTTATTATTATTATTTTTAAAATGGAGTTTGCTTCTTTCAAGGGACTCGGATAGATCATGACTCTTTGTTGCTGTAGGTGATGGTGCCAATGGAGTCATTGCTGGAATAGTTGCTGCTGCTGCTGCTTTGCTGATTATTGTGCTTGCTATTGCATTTACTCTTTTGCGACGGAAAAAGTCACAAGATCATTTTCTTGATGTACCGGGTTGGTCAATTAGAAGAAATGTTAACTTTTATTTGTATGAATATAGTTTTACTTGTTCCTGTGTAACGCTTTTATTTTATTACATCAACTTGTATGCAGCTGAAGAAGATCCAGAACTTAACCTGGGGCAGCTCAAAAAATATTCCCTACGCGAGCTGCAAGTTGCCACTGATTATTTTAGCCCCAAGAACCTTTTGGGCAAAGGTGGATTTGGAAAGGTTTATAAAGGTCGTTTGGCTGATGGTTCTCTTGTGGCTGTAAAACGGCTGAAGGAGGAGCGTGCTGAGGGTGGGGAGTTCCAATTTCAGACTGAAATAGAGATGATCAGCATGGCTGTCCATTGTAATCTACTTCGTCTAAATGGGTTTTGCATGTCACCAACTGAACGATTGCTTGTATATCCCTTTATGGCTAATGGAAGCCTGGCATCATGTTTAAGAGGTACTCTTCTTTGACTTAATCTTTGTTATTCCTCCTGAAAGGGGGTCGTTTTTTAAAATCTACTTTTATTTTGTGTTTCTTATTTATTAGGTAATTATGTTGTAGTTGGACAAAATGTAGAACTGAGGCACTGGGGACCTCCGTTCCTTTATATGTTATCATTTTTACAAAGCTAAAATATCCGACTCAACATTAGTTCTTGAAACCAAAATCAGTGGTTTTTGCTCTGCCTTCATTTCATACGACCAATTTATCTTCTACTAACCTATTTTAAATATTCTAGAGCGTAAGCAATGCCAGCCACCACTCAACTGGGCAATACGTAAACGAGTTGCTTTGGGAGCTGCAAGGGGACTTGAATATTTACATATTCATTGTGATCCTAAAATTATTCACCGTGATGTGAAAGCTGCAAATATATTATTAGATGAGGAATTTGAGGCTGTTGTTGGAGATTTTGGATTGGCTAAAGTCATGAACTACAAGGATACTCATGTCACAACTGCTGTTCGTGGAACAATTGGGCATATAGCACCAGAGTACCTCTCGTCTGGAAGGTCTTCTGAGAAAACTGACGTTTTTGGTTATGGAGTAATGCTTCTTGAACTTGTTACTGGACAGAAAGCCTTTGATCTTGCTCGGCTAGCAAAAGATGACGACGTCATGCTGCTTGATTGGGTATGTATTGACTGCTCGCTACTCTAAATTCAGCATTTAATGATAATGTTGAGATATACATAAATAAATTAAATTTACCTAACCCATCAGCTTAAGCTCTTGGATTGAGGGGTGATTTATTCATCCATAATATGGTGTCAGAGCGTGACAGAGCGTGAGATCCTGTGTTCGAACCCCTGCATTGTTGTTTCCTCCCCATTTATGATGATTTCAATTTTCACTTGTTGGGCTGTGTTGAGATATCCATAAATAAATTAAATTTACCCAACCCATCAACTTAAGCTTTTGGGTTGAGCGGTGGTTTATTCATCCTTAGTAGATAATATTCACTATTGTCTCATGTTATCCATTAGGGTGCATATAAAAGTGCATGAAAATGAATTCGTTTAATTTTTAGTCATCCATCCTTTGTAGCTGTATCTTTTTTTTCTAAGTACGACAAGTGGGGTGGGGGATTCGAAGTTATGACCTTTTGGTTAGAGATAGATGTCAATTACCGCTGAGCTAAGTTCGTGTTGGTGTTCATTATTTGTAGCTGTAATAAACATATACATTTCTCTAAGGTGGCTAACATGTCAACTAGGTAAAAGGACTTCTGAATGATAAGAAACTGGAAATGTTGGTTGATTCCGATCTCGAGGGCAATTACGTAGAGGAAGAAGTGGAGCAGCTAATTCAAGTCGCGCTACTTTGCACACAGAGCTCCCCTGTGGAGCGACCTAACATGTCGGAGGTAATAAAAATGCTGGAAGGCGATGGTTTGGCTGAAAGATGGGAGGAGTGGCAAAAAGAAGAGAGCTCACGCCAAAGCTTCAACAATATGGTCCATTCCTACCACCACACTACAACTCCTCAGGTTATTGATTCCTTCTCCCAAATTCCTCCTGATGTGTTGTCTGGTCCAAGATAATTGCTTTCTGAAATTTATTGTGCATTTAGGTTGTTTTGTTTTTTTGTTTCTTAGGAGTTGAAAATGAAGTAGTTTCTCCGATGGTTTTTTTTTTTTTTTAATAATTGGGAGTGAGAGTCGGAGCTTTGCTTTCCTACATTCAGGGGACCGTCCCAAGAGATTCTGGTTGTGATTATGCATAAAGAGATATGAAACACTAAATTTGGGCCATAGAAGCATATGCATGGATAATATTTGATAATATTAAGAGTTAACATTAGAAGAACGAAACAATAGTGTCTTCAATAATCGAGGTCATCACTTTTTCTTCTCATGAGAGGGACTTAAAAAAAATTAATTTGTTTTGTTGTCACTTCTTGAAGAGAATATCCTTTTAAAAACGTGTTTTTATTTTTACGTTTCTTTTTCCGTAAGAAACATGAACCTAGTTTGACTGGTCAAGTATTAGTGTTTTCTTACTCCTTAAGTATGATCTTTAATGTAACATTATAAATATATAATTTAATCATTCGATACAAAATATTTATAATTTATTCCCTCTTAATGTTGTATATCTATTTATAGTACTTTTTTTTCCCTAATGTTATCTTTTAGTCCTCATGTTGGCAGCGGATATTTGTTACGAGTTTAGGATGACTTTGGAAAGTGTTGGGAGCGTTTTAGCTAAATTTCGTAGGGTTTAGTTAGCTAATTAGAAGCAATTTTGAATATTCTTTTGAACACAAATAAAGGACTTTAAAGTGACGAAGTTGTCCCAAACTCACATTTTTAAGTGAGTGAGCACTCTTTTTCTCTCATAAATTTGGAGCCATAAGAGCATGAAAGAGGGGATTTTTTCAAACCACTCGTGGGAATTTTTATGGCTACGAGTGGACAAAAAGTCTTCTCTAAGGTCTCATTTACAGACATTTTATGAACTTTTGGAATTCTTCACATTAGATTCTATTAAAAGTAAAAAACCAAAAAAAAGTAAATAAATAAATAATTTTCAACTTAAACTGAGCCAGTTATATCGATTTTTACCATAATTTAATTTCATCTTAACGAATCCCAAACTTAAATAAGTGTTGCGATTTTTATCCATTAAATTTTCACTAAATTCACCTACTAATTTGAACCAAAAGATATGTAAAATTTTCCAAAAACTTACTAATTTAAAATCATGTTTTGGACAAAAATAAGGGTGTGTTTGGGTTGGGAGTGATTTTGGACAAAAATTTAAAATTATTCGCTTAAAATCACTTTAAATTGACTTTTAAGGTGTGGTATTTTTCAAAATTACTAATTACCATCACTCCAAAAAACACACCGTTTGTTCCATTAACAAAAGACCATTAAATAACTCATTTTAAACTTCACAAAGTCTTTTTTTTTTTTTTTTTAAAGTCCTATAAATTTTGTACTCACACATGAGAATCTTTTTATTTTTATTTTTTAACGATTATTCAAATAAAACTCATTAGGAAATAAAATGTCACATGTTATTTGATATTTTATCAAGTTTAAAGAAAATATTTTAATGTCAAAGCGAGCATAGTTCAACGATAATTGGCATATACCTTCAAAATCTTAAATGACTAAACCAAAATCAATTAACTGTAAGTTAATTAATTTTGACAATCATCTCTAAGATTATGTTTCCTAATTTGATTATTATTTACAAAGTATCATAAAAATCCATAACTCTCCGTTTGAAGCGTCCCGCTATAATAATCGTGTCATAACTCTCCATTTGAAGCATCCCGCTATAAAAATCATGTCAGTATTTTATCCGTTGAGCTATCTCCAACCAATTTGGTGAAGTTCGCATTATCCTCTAAAATTGTGCTTTTAAATTATTATTTTAAATATTTTCAATCTGTCACAAAATATTAAATTATAATTAAATTCAAATATTTAAACATAATAAATTAATAAAATATAAAATAAATATATAAAATAAGAGTATATTTTTCATCTTCATCCCTCCAAGGGTTTTAGAAATTTTAAAACTATATTTCTCAACTAACATATGAAAAAAAAAAAAACACTAAAATGACGTGAAGCATAACAAACCCCATTCTAATGTATTTGAGTGTTTCTAAATTATTTATAAATGTATTATTATACAATTAAAAGACTACTAAATTTTTTGTTTAAATTTCCTAGAATGAAGAAGTTTAAATTTGCTAAGTTTTCCAAAATTCAAGAGATTTCAAATTGAAAGAGTGAAAGTTTTCAAAGAGCATTCAAAAGTTAACATGGAGAAGTCCCAACTTTTGAATTTTTGGTCATATGTCTCAACTATATTATAGCAATATATGAGAGTAGGAGTAGGAACACACGATCTTTTATTCAGTAATACATGTTTTGACCAATTGAGTAAGATTTGAAAATTGACATATGTTTTAACCAGTTGAGTTATACTCAATTTAAATTTTATAATTTATTTATAGGGTATGATTAATTTATACGAAAAAATGCTACTAAGTTTTTAGTTAAAATTTTCAAAAGCTAGGAGATTTACTTATTTATTTTTAGGGTATATGGAATATTTACAGACAAACTTTGTAATTCATTTACAGGGTATATGGGTTGTTTATACGAAAGTTTTGTAATTTAGTTATTAGATATACGAATTATTCACAAAAAGTTTTGTAATTTATTTTCCTCATACAGAGTTTGGCGCAATGTAAAAATAAAAAGTGAAACTCCTTGGGCTCGGTTTGGGTTTGTATGAGTCCGGCCGGAACCAAAATTTTACTTCAAAGAAGTTTGCAAAACCGGAAATTTGCTTCAAAGAGAGTTTGACACGATGTATTGAACTTAACGTAAACTTATTGATCGGAGTTTGTGTGAGTTTGGAACGAAAAGTTTACGTCTAGATAGAAGTTTGAAATCAAGTTGTAAATGATCATTCTATTTAATTATATATTATATTTTCTTTGAAGTTTTAGAAAAGAAAAAGTTGATGGTTCAATTTTATACAATTTCATTGTATATAATATACTTTGTTTGGTATAAAATTACGTCTTGAACACATGTCTCACCCACTTTAGTGTAAGTAAAAAATTGTTAAGTTTTATGTCCTAAAGTAAATGGCTGATGTTGTCAACGTACTACTCTCCATGACCATCGATTTTCTTGGAAAACAAATTTGAACACAAATGAAAACGTGCAACTACATAATCAGTATCATGTAGAGCATATATATCTAGCTATAAGTACGTTTGTCGGGCTACTCCAGTGACTTGTTGTGTAGTGAACAAAAAGATGGACCTACAATAAATAATTGTATTGATCAATATCATTTGAGAGAAAGAAGGTGAACCTAAAATAAATAATTGTATGGTAAATATTATTTGAGGGAAGAAGGCAATACTGTATGATGTGTGGTTGGGTCTTTTGTGAAACTAGGTAAGATGGAACAACGATTTACTTATAACTTTTTTTTTTCTTTTTCGGAAATGAAAAGAGAAAGAAAAGTAAAGACTCCCTTTGCAAACCTATCATTTGGGCAAAAAGAAGGCCGTAAAGGTTTGCACCTTTCCTCACTTGAGTAGAAAGCTTTGAAGAAAGGAAGTCTTAAGCCAAGCACAATTAGTAAGTAGGTCTCAAAGAAAGTCATGGTTGGGAAATTAGGCACTCCACACAATTTCCCCCTCCCACAGTTATCCGGCAAACAAAATTCAATCACACAAATAAGAGATTAAGGGAGAGCAAAAAACGACACAAACAGATTTATACTGGTTCACCCCAACTATGGGCTACATTCAATCTTCCGCTCAGATGCAGGTTTCACTATATGAGAATTGGATACAAGCACTTACGAATATCCCCTGATATTCACTCTCTGGAGGTCCCAAGAAAAACTCTCTAGCTTCTAAGTATTCTAAACACTATACTTTAAGTACAGAAATGAAGAATTCACAATAATAATCAAGATCTAATTACTACAAAACAACAATCTTGATCTAATCCTTTCTATGTTGCCAACACCTCACCTGTTGCCTTTGATTTGCCACAAAATCTCTTCCAAAATCGGCTATAAAAGGTTTTAATCCCATTACCCTAAACGAACACACAAGGTTCCTTAAGTATTTAGAGGTAGTGTGGAGACGCTACCCTAGCGTCTCAACTCTACGGACATGAAACATCAGAAAAAACACACCTACGCGCCTATGTTATTTCCGTCTATATGTTCGCAGCATTGAGACACTCTAGCCTCCTTGGATCAGTAGGCTTCTGCAGCACCTCTTCATTTCTTAATCCCTTCTTCTTCCAATTCTTTTCCGCTTCGATTGTGGTTTGGCTCCACCAATCCCAACAATCTTCCAGTTGGAGTCAAAGCACAATTCTTTGCCTCCAAATGCACCGACAATGTCCTTCATCTTAGCAACTTGGCTAAGACTCAGTTTTAACTGCATAAACAGTAACTGATTCTCACATGCTCGACCCTATCCAAGCTTCGTCTGTGAGTGCTCTGAAATTGAGAAATCTTACGTGCTCTTATCTCCCATATGCGAGAGACACTGCCACTGGTCCAACTCAATCTAAGTGGACCCCGATGCTTCCTTCCTCGATTAAACCCAACGACATCTGAAGGAAGATTCCCCTATGATGACTTGACACTCCTACTGAAGTCCATTTCCACCCTAAAGACTTCGCTATTGACCTCAGTACCCATTGTAGTCTTCTCCCTTGATGCACTCTTTCACTTACGCGACTTCATCAGCTCGCCAAATCGTCTGACAACTAGGGCTAGAAACAGACAACCTGTTGATCAGCTCACTGAGTTATTCCCCTTTTCCCTCTCTCTATTTCCCAGTTGTTGTACTTGAATTGATGACAAATTTTTATTTTTTTGTCTTGGTTGTCACTACTGCTGGTCTTTTCAAGTCTCGCCTTGAATCATCTACAGCCCTGTGCATACTCTATCTTTAAGATCCCTTGGCAACCTCTAATCTTGACACATATACTAATGCTTATATGTGGCCCAATGTCATTACCTCAGATCCCCTCACTAGCTTCCAGCTATCATATGCAAACTCACTTCAGTAACCATCTTCGTCAAGCTTCCCAACAAATATCAGATTCCTCCTGAAACTTGGCACATATGCTACATCCCTAAAAAAAAAACTTGTTTGATGCCTTCTATACAGATGTTGTGCTAATCTAGTGCTAGCTAGCAACACCTTAGATGTCAAGTAGTTTGCAGAATCTTCATTTTTGTGGTCCTCCTTGAGCTTCCTACAAAATCTCTTGATGTGTCACTTCTTGTGGCAATAAAAACAATCCACATCTCCACTGCTGATCCTCTTTCTCATGTTGGTATACTGCTCCTTTTCCTTATAGAACATCTTTCCTTTGCCCCTACTATAAGAAACCAATGCTGAATCCAAACTGTTCTCCCCACTGGAAGTGGATGCGAAATTCTTCCTCACTCCATATTTTTGTAAATCTCATCAGCAATTGTAGCGTCACATATATTTGAAAATTTCATACTCATCCCCCAATAAATTCGATACCGTCGTCTTCATTGTCTCCCAACTGTCAGGCCAAGAGGACAATAGTTTTATAGCCTTCACCTCCTCTGAAAAATTCATCTCTTGAAGTATCTTGTAATGAGATACACCTTACTCTTGGCAGAAGGTTTTTTTATACCTATCAATCAAAGCCTTCATCAGTGTTAGCTTTACGAGCATAAATCATGTCAATATTTGATGATAACAAACTTTATTTACTAATGCTTTTAGTGTTTCAAAGAGTTTACTACTGCATAAAGCTCGGAAAGACGAATCTAACACATTTTGAATCACTCAAATCAGAGTTTAAACGAATAATTTATGGCCAAAATAAGTTTTAGGAAGAAAAATCACATGTGGTAGGTGACATGGACAGCTTAACAAATTAGAAGCCGACACGTGGCAGATGATGTAGCGATTCGTTAATGTAGCAAGATAATATGGTAGATGATATGGTAGGTGACGTGGCATCTAATAGTCAAATTATGCCAACGTGGCAAAGATGGGAAGTAACATGGCATCAACAATTTTGCTGACGTGGTGGATGACATGGACGGATTGTATGACTGACATGTAGCGTATTCAAGTTTGAAGAAATCAATAGTTTCTACAAATTTCTCTCAATCCAAAAATCTTCTCAATCTCGATAATTCCTTCTCAAACTCCACCAATTTCTCTAAATCTCCATAATTTTCTTTATATTTTTCCTTATCCTTCATCTTAATATCCACCACTTATACATTCTTTGTTGTCCTAAATTCAATGGCCAAATTTCATCCACGAAATTCTATTTAAAACCACAAAAAAACTTCATTTTCTCCAACAATTATCCAAAGAAAATCTACATTTCTTTTCTTCAATTATTTTGCTCTCAAACTTTCATTCTCTCCACATAAAAAATTGTCCATATTTTTTTTGTAAGAAATACATTAGAGTGTAATTTTTTTAGCAATTGTTTTATTGCAAAATTTGTAAATCTACCTTGAGGTATTTTATTTGTATTGCTTATTTTTACTTCGTCGGGATTTTGTATTAAAGTGTGGATACACCTTTGAGTTGTGAGAAAACACAATTTGTTGGATCTTGAACTACTAAAATGATCGTGAGTTTCTCTTTAGCCTAGGACAAAAAGATGGTCGATCAGTTTGGTTCTCACCCATTAGAGAACCGGTGCAGTAAAATACCTAATAAGGAGCCTTGCGAAATGGAGTATGGATTTTCGAACCACTATAAAAATTTCTTGTGTCATCTCTCTCTACTCTTTGATTTATGTATTTAAATTTTGTTTGATTTTTATTATTCTTGAACTTTCTTTTTAAAATCTAAAAGTTAGTACACAACCCTATTCACCCTCTCTAGTGTTGCCATATTGATCCTACAATCAGTCTCATTCCTATTTTCTAGCTCGCCACAGGACTCGCCACGCTCATCGATAAACACGACCTAATGATTGCTATTGCTTACTCATCTATCGTTTTTTGTTATCCCCTCTGTTGTTCCTTCAGAGTTTTGTGTATGTTCTTGTATGTAAGAAGATCTGTCACTGGCATCTTCCACAACTCGAACTTTTTCCCATTAAATCTCATAACCCCCTTGGAGTAATGATGTGACTTCTGAGTAGATCCCATGATATTGCAACACCACTCTAATACCACTTGTTGGGAAATTAGGCGTTCCACGCAATTTCCCCTTCCATAATTATCAAGCAAACAAAGCCAATCACACAAATAAGAGATCAACGAAAAGCAAAAATGACACAAACAGATTTATACTGGTTCACCCCAACTATGGGCTACGTCCAATCTTCTGCTCATATACGGGTTCTACTATAAGAATTAGAAACAAACACTCACAAACATCCCTTAGATTTTCACTCTCTAGAGGTCCCAATAAAAGCTCTCTAGCTTATAAGTATTCTAAACAATATACTTAAGTACATGAATGAAGAACTCATAATAATAATCAAGATCTAATTATCTCAAAATAATGATCTCGATCTGGCCTTTTATATGTTGGCAACACCCCAGCCACTGCCTCTAATTTGCCACAAAACCTCTCAAAAAAATTGGCTACGAAAGGTTTTTAATCCCACATCTTACTTTAAACAAAAACACAAGGTTCCATAAATATTTTAAGGTAGCATCAACGCTACAGACATGCAACGTCAAAGAAAACACGCATGCGCGCCAGTCTGATTTCTGCCTATATGTTCGCAGCGTTGAGACACTCTCTACAACATCTCAACACTGCCTCCTCAGGTCAGCAGGCTTTTGTAGCACCTCTTCATTTCTTCATCCCTTCTTCACCAATCTTAACATTCATAAAGTTGTGTTTATGCAGGAATTTGCACAACGGTTCTGCACGAATCGAGCTCGAACCCGGTCTCCGGTTCCGACCTGAATACTAGAGTGGACCTGCACAAGTGGGTAAGCACTCCGACGTTCAAGTCAGTATAGATCGGACTCCGTATTTAGTTCGAGGTGAGATTCGATACCTGAGCGTGAAATGAAGTCCTCTATTTATAGGTAATGGATCCGACAGTACACACGACCGGCGGTTATATGTCTTTTCTCATATCGGACCTGTCGGGTTCCGAGCAGGTCGGACCCCAGTCAGGTCGAACCTTGGTGCCCATACTTAGTTTTTTATAACGGACAAACCCGGCCACCTCGGCAGGGCTGAGGTGGACCTAATCAATCCTTCTTATTTGGTTTCTTCAACACTAATAATGGTCCTCCACGTGTCTCGGGTATGTTTACCCCCAAACATTGGCCCCCTCTCTGTCAGGTTCGATCTCGACCTGACAGAGAAGTTCATTCGAATTTATTTTGGATACGTGGCGACTTTTCATTTGTAGAAGGAATATGACCGTTACGGAAGACGTTTCGATCTGCCAGGTTGTCGGAGCACTCAAGTGTTTCGCCGTTGCGTATCTCGAGAAGATCCTAGCTGCTCGTTGATTACACGTGTATGGCGCAGAGGTTTTTCCGATCAACTATAAATAGTCCCGAAACTTCAGGTCAAACC
>NW_019104601.1:98241-153594 GCF_001995035.1 Momordica charantia
TGTCGGGTTCCGAGCAGGTCGGACCCCAGTCAGGTCGAACCTTGGTGCCCATACTTAGTTTTTTATAACGGACAAACCCGGCCACCTCGGCAGGGCCAAGGTGGACCTAATCAATCCTTCTTATTTGGTTTCTTCAATACTAATAAGGGTCCTCCACGTGTCTCGGGTATGTTTACCCCCAAACAAGTTGGATTAAGAAAAATGGTCGAAAGCCAAGTAGTAAAACTCACATTGTCGACATCTCTTGTCTGTCTTGAGTTATTTGTTGTATGTGTAAAGATGGATAGACCGTCTCATCTCTTTCCTCGAAGTGGTGGATTGAATTTCTTTAAATCATGTGATCACGAGAGTGGATTCAGTTGGTTTCATCAATCATTGTACGAACCTGACAACTCTCACTTACTATTCAATGAAAGTAGAGTCAATTTCAACAATTGTGAGGTAACTATCAACCTATCAACCTTTACATGTTGTTTTCTACTTGAAATTTATTAACCCTTTTTTTCCATTGTTTCTGTGTGCAATAATTTTGTACACATGACGATCCTTCAGCCGATTCTGATATCGATCGTATCTCTTGGAGAGAGGTGCAGAAGCTCTCTCTTTGACCCAGGAGGGCGTTCCACCACTTGTCGACTGATGCGGATGCAGACACGATTCCCTCGTCGTGAAAGAAGTAATGAAAGGGATGTCCCCGGTCAAACTGCCTTTGTTGTTGCCAGCTGTATAGCTTTCTAGAGCAGAGATCTAGCAACGCATTCTAGGAAATAGGATATTAAGACATCGTTTCGTGATATTCATGTTTCATGTTTCTTCATTTTTAATAAAGAAAAATAAATTGTATAGCACAAACATCAATGAATTCAACTATGGTAAAATAATATTTCTATTTATGTTTTGAAACGAATTAGAAAGAAAAACAAGAAATAATAAAACTTATTTTGATTGTTTCCAAATTTTCAATACAATTTGAGAATATTTCCAACAAAAAAGAAACAAAAAAATATAGTTAGTTGTAAAAATACTTAGATTTATTAAAAAAAAATTAGAAACCATAAAATAGAAATGTTACAAAAGATCTCCTAAATTTCAATTCCATCACCATATTTTATTTTCATATATGTATGAAAGAGTTTGACATCCCTTGTAACCTCAACACTTTTTGGAAAAGCATTTTTTTTCCCTTGAAACACTTTTAACTAAAATACAAGTTTTTAGTTACATTTTTTAAAAGTGGTTTTAATCATTAGTTTTTAGTTAGTAGCTATATTTACACTGTCTAAAATGATTCCAGAAAAATCAAATTACAATAATGTGATTATTAACCAATCACTTTCGAATCATTTTTTTTGGGAGAATCAAACTTTTAAGTCATTTAGAAAATATTTCTTTCCTGATTTCTTTTTCAATTTCTAGTTTTTCAAAGAAATATGATCTATCAATATTGACATTTTATTGATACTTTCAGACATTTTCATAAAATTGAGATAACAACATTTTCACTAACATCAATATTTAAGATCTTAATTGATTAATTAGGTCGTTTTAGAATGTGGATGACAAAAATATTAGTGGTTTCTCCACRTACCAATTTCTACATTTTTCTAATCTAGAGCAAATGACACAAATCACCCCATGAACTAGAGTGATTGTTATAATGATATCTATGAACTCGAGTTTGAGTTTGTAACAATTACACTTTCAAACATATATATACCTGATAGGAGAAGGGAGGAATGAGAGCTTTTTTTTGAGTATGTGATAGCGAGAAAGATAACTTTTAAGAGAGAGAGGCAGGGCCAAAACGATCATTGTTTAATGGTATGACATATATCTTTAATCAAGATATTGTGAGTTTGATTTTCACCCGTACATCTCCAAATCCCCACATTTTGTACTATAGAAGAGAGAGAGGCATGTTAGAGAGAAGTTTTGAAAGAGAAATGAGTGGGTAGAGAAATATTTTTTTTCCACAATAGAAGTGAAGTATGGTTTGACATTGACAGAGAGATAAGTGAAAGAGATTTTTTCTCTTTTTTTTTCCCTCTTTCATTTAATTGAATTTTTTAAAAGGATAAAAAAACCAACTTTAAAATTACGAGGTTTAAAGATTTAATTTTTAATTGTGTAAGTTATAATTAGAGTACCAAATTTCCTTCGATATATTTGTCGACATTTTCATGCATCCACAAATTCGAATCGACCTTTCAATGGTATTGCGAAAAAAATCTAAACAAAATATTAAACATATCATCAAACTATCAACAAAATTATATTTATTAATGATTTGAACTTATTTAGAAATGTTGAAATAACGTTGATTTGTTAAGTTAAATATTTGCTACCAATTTTTTTATCTTTATAATATTTATAAAAATATCTATCAATATCGATATTTTATTGATATTTTTATGGATATTTCTATAGAGTTGAGACCTCAGCATTTCCGTGGTTTAGAAACTTTTGTTTGGTTGTTTTTCTTTTTTTTAATGAATAGTACATGATCCTAAGATGAGATACTTAACATAAGTATGATCCTTTAACCTATTTTAAGAGAAAATTTCTTGTGAGTTCCACACGGTATAATAAATTAGAGATATGGGGATTTCAACATTTGGATCTCAAGACAAAAATTATATGTCAATCATCACTCAGTTGTACTTATGTTATATAAGCYAGAATAATACCATTATTACTCACAATTGCACTTGTAAAACTAATTATAACTAGTCTAAACGTATCCCACAGACTCAAAGTAATTTTTCTTTTTATGAAGAACCAAGCTCAATAATTTGTTGGTCAAACAACCCACTTAAACCTATATATTTCACCGGTTAAGGTATTATTAATCTCTCAAAAGACTGAGATGTCTAAATGATCCACACCGGTCCCTTATTTGAACTAGAAACTAAAATAATTACTAGTCAAACTAAATCGATAAAAAAAGTTAGGTCTCGTTTACTTATCATGAATATCAAAATGAGATCAATTAGAATGTTATTTCTTTGGTATTGTTTATTAAAAAAAAATTTTGAAATTGAAATCTGAACATGTCTGTTGTTTACTAAAACTATTTAGAATCAAAATAACAATAAAAAATATTAACAATTAATAGAATACTCATTTCTTTTTTTTAAAGTAATAGAAATATCTTTATTAAAATGTGTGCCAATATTATTTTTAATTAAAATTTATTTTGATTACTTTTTTTTAAAGAAAGCTTTCTTAAAATGAAAACGGTCATTGGGCTACAAATTAAATAATTTCTCCCTCAATAACTCGTAAAAGTCAAGGGGGAAATTGAAAATCCATTCAATAGAAAAACAAGCTTGAAGACAATGCTTGACAAGAAGATCTGCCGCTCGATTTTCTACTCACCGAACATGCATGAACTAAAATATTTAAATATTTTTATTATAACATTATTTAATAATGACAAATTATTAGTAATTCAAATCAAATTAAATCAACTAAAATAGATTAATATAATTTTTATTACAACGACAGTAAATATTATTGTTCTAAGTAGTAATAAATTTCCTTTTACAATTTTGTTATATTAATTAATAATAACAATGTAAATTAAATAATTGATAATTTGAATAGAAAATTTATAATATTTTATAATAAAAATCACATTTAACTAATAAAAGTGTTATAATTTTAATAAAAAGTTATTAATAGTAAAAATAAACAAAGATGGAGTAAACTTGTAAAATAATTAATTAAAAATTTACGGGGTTCATCATAGAAAAACAATAAAAATGTAAATTAATTATGGAAAACATATAGACCTACAAAATAAAAAATAAGAATGAGATTGATGAAGCTAATTACATAATGAGAGAGTTAAAAAACATATTTGATCCCCGTACTTTCACTAAAATAACGATTTAGTCCCTGAACTGTAGTTTGTAACGATTTAGTCCATGTACTTTCACTAAAGTAACAATTTAGTCATTAAACTTTAACTTGTAACGATTTAGTCTGGTTTAAGTTTTAAAATAATGACATTTTAAAAAGAAATTACAAAAATAATGTTAATTTAAAAATAATAACTAAATAAATGTAAATTAAATAAATAAATACAAAAGTAATTTAGATTTTTGAAACTATTGACAAAAATAGGTTAGGTCAAAGGAGGGGTCAAAACTCGCATACAATGGACGCTACTTTCGTGCAACGTGTATTGTCTATGTGGCGGGTGAGGTGTTACTGACGTGGAAGTCGCGTACAATGGACGCAACTTCCGTTGGAAGTCGCAGCCGAGAAATCGCAGCCAACGCACGCGACTTCCAACGGAGCTCACACGCGGCAATGGAGGATGAGGGAGGGGGGASCATGGAAGAAAGAAAGAAAAAGTAAAAATGGGGGAAGGGGTCACGGGTGGGGACAATTTTTGTCCCCACCGAAACCCTCTTGCGTCAGAATGGAAGTCGCAGCCATAGGTTGCGACTTCCTACTGAGACGTGGCTCCACGTGGAGCCACGTCAAACCGAAGCTTGGCTGCGACTTCAGTGAAATTGCGGCCAATGGCCGCGATTTCGTTCTAAATCGCGCCAACGGCAGCGATTTCTTGAAATGCCCTATTTTTGGAATATGTTTTTATCCTACCCTACTTTTGTCATTTGTTTTTAAAAAGTAATTATTTAAAAAAAATTCATTTAGTCTCTATCATTTAAAATTTGTAACATAGTTCTTATCGTAAAAAAAATTATTAAATAAGTGTCAATTTTTATCGTATAATAATTTAATCTGTGTAATTATAAACATATTTGGTCCTCTTTAGTTTGTTAATCTAAATATATAAGAAATTTAACAAAAAGAAAATTTCACGATAAGGACTAAATGGTTACCGACTTTAGATTACAGTGACTAAATTGTTACATATTAAAGTTCAACGAGTAAGTTGTTACCAATGCGAAAGTATAGAGACTAAATCGTTACAAACTAAAGTCTATGGACTAAATGATTCACTAAAACTTTAGTGAAAGTACAAGGATCAAAAGTATTTTTTAATCTAACGAGATTTATCTTTTTTAAAATGAGTAGTTTGTAAATTTGAGATGAATCACACCGTTAATCTGGTTCTTAATTTTAGTAAATTTAATAAAAATTAATTTTCATTCTCATTGGTTGCCAAACCTAATCAATGCTTGTCAGAATATGGTGCTGTGGACCAGCCATGTGGTTGCCAGCACGCATGCACATGTCACAAGATCTGATTGGGTGCTTCTAGGCTCATGTGGGTCATCGAAAAGTTATATCCTTGAGATTTGTAAAAATAACTTGAAGAATAGTCAATAACTACTCCATTTTCTCTCTCTTTGATGCAACAAAGTTCAATTAAATATCTATTGAAAAATTGAAGTTGCTAGATCTAGATGTAATTTAAATGGTATGCAGTTGAAACACGAGGACTTATTTGGTAGCGTTTCTTTAATCTTTTTTATTTATTTCGTATTAGTTTTATTAATTTTTTTCCAGAAAAAAAGCTATTCTCATTTCTAATCTCTGTTTTTATCTTTTTTATTTTTTAATTAGAAAACATAGGATTGCATTACCCTAACACCAATTAATGATCCAAACAAATTTCGAAAATATTTCTAAAATAATGAAACAAAGGTTGTCAAATACTTAGATTTTCCAATAAAATTAGAAACGAAAACATACCCAAACATGATCTTAATTGTATCATGTTGGATGAATAAGACTAATCATCTTATTTTATTATTGATATATATAATGTATCATAGGTAGAACAAAAAATATTTAAACTTTTATTTTATATGTATATATATAACATTTTAATTCGAAAAAGTTATTGGAAAAAATTTTAAAATATTAAGTATTATATTATTTTTGTTTTACAACAAATGGGGAGAGGAAACAACTGTCGCCATTCTTTCTCTGCCTCAGAACTCAATCATATGTACTAGCTAATCATCTGACAATAATTATTCAGGTAGAGACATATGACCACGTGTATCACATGTAATGAGATAACATAAAATAGAACAATAAAATATTTATTCTTACTTTGTAAATTCCTTAAAATAAACATAAATAGATTATAGAATGATCATATGCAAACTTGATCTTAATCCTGATTCAATTATTTATTAACTTCTATCTATTAGCTGGATCACGTCTTTGTTTTATATGAGTGAGAATAACTTAGACAACTATTAATTAAGTTTATGATTGCAGAGATAGAATGTAATTGATTGGTGATCTAGAAACATAAATTTAAAAATAAGAGATTCAGTGACAATGAAAATTGTATTCTATATTTTCAATATTTTTTAATATGTGTTTCATAGTAGATTTAGAAATTGAATATCGATTTAAAGGCTGTTCAAAGATTGTCGTTAATATATTCGTAACAATAATAAGAGTGATAATTATCAACTAAATTTTGAATATCATTATTATTATTTTATTTATTAACATGTTTTATCTAATAAATTTTGTATAATAATTAGTTTACAATATTATATAATTTTAAATATTTTAGGTTCCTATGGTACAGTATAATATATTATGTGATACTTGGTTAAAATTTTTAAAGATGGAACCATTGGTATATTTATCAAAATATTTATTTATTTTTAGAGTGTAATTCTAGATTTCAAATTTTAAATAGGAAAACACTGAAATGACAGAATGTTATTATTAAAATTTCCACCTTTAGGTCATAGAATTCAAAAACAAAAATCTACCCAACAGATATTAATTGAACCTATTTTTTTTATAACCAGAAAGACATAACTCGTTAGCTTTTATTACCACACAGACTCCATGTGTTTTACAGGCTATTGGTTGAACTATTTGWTTTAGGTCTTATTTGCCTACCAGAAATCCAAATGTTATTATACTATTTATTAAAATTATCTGGAATGGGAATCAAAATCAAATATATGACAATTACTAGTATATCCCTATTTTTTTTCTAACTAATAACAAAATGCTAATTTTTTTAATTACAATAATAATTTATTTTATTACTATATTATTGATAGTAATATTTTTTTACCAAAATAATTTATTTAATATTCATATTAATAAATAATAAATAATAAAAATAAAATTCATCCACTAAAATACTATTTTATTAGAACCATAATCATTTAATATAAAATATTATTAAATATTATAATGTTATTAAATTTTATTATTATAATAATTAATAATAATGAATTATATTTAAAAATTTTGACATTAATTAATAATAACAAACTTAAATTAAAAAAAATTAAAAGTTAAATATCACATTAACTAATAAAAGTGATATAAATTTTTACTAAAAGAAATTATTAGTAGTATAAATGAAAAATAAATAAAAAAGTATAAAACAATTAAATAAAAAGTTATGAGTCTCGTTAATCATGAGAGAGAAAGGATAAAAGTAGAAAAGTGAATGTAATAAATATGTGGGACACTCGAGATAAGGAATGAGAACGAKATTGATGAGGGTGTATGAGAGGAATGAAATTGCCCCTACAATAGGAATGGAAAAAGTGGGTGCATCCTAGCTACCATTTGACTCATTCTAACAATTTGGTAAACACGATCAAAGGAAATAAAAAAAATTATTCTCATTCCTTTGACGTGAACATGACCTTAATGAATTTGAAAAATAAAATAGGTTGATAATATCGATGAAGTTAACTTTTTTATGTTACAAAGATAGATGAGTAATTTCATTAAATGTTTTTTTTAAGAGACCATTAAATGCTAATCTAGGACATAAATAAGGAGTACATCTCTAGTTTAAAAGGTTTCTATTTTATAACTAAGTTATTATATAAATAGATTATTTGTTAGAAAATTAATGATAAATAAAAAAGGAGTACAATATAAGTACAAGGTAAAATGAATATTTGCCTAAATTGTCATTATGGACCACTTTTATGTGTGGACATAAATTGCTTCACTACATGCACTTAAGGAGTATATAACAAAACAAAAATATTTGGCCCAACTATATTACATACCACTTCTTTTTTTTTTTTTGAAAATATATCACTTCTAAAGATTAATTTACATATAATGATGGAGATAATCTTGTTTTATATCACATGAGACTGTGGTAGCTAGCCTTGACTATTGACCATTGATTTTCAATAAATATATATTTTTTTTTCTTTTTAATAGTTTTTAATTTTTTTTTGCTCTAATCCTTCTCAATGGTTTCTTCTTCTACAATCCTCCTTTCTTCTTTCTTTCGTTTTCATATCCTTTCTTTTTCTTCTTCCACGAGCTCTTCTGATTTTTACTATTATAGTTTTCTCTCAGATTTCTCGACTTCTTTTTGTCGCTACTCATGTTAGATACCATGTAAAATTTTTCTTTGTGTTCTAGTTTTAAACCGAAAAATTGACCGACCGACTGACCGGTTAGTACAACGAAGGAAATAAAAATAGTTGGTTTTCATTTTCTGAAAATCGATGTGGTTGTTTCGTTTTCGGTTATGGCCAAAAACCGACTCTGACCAACCGATGATCACCTCTATAATGATTGAAATTTTTTACTATTTCACTATTGATTCTTAACGTCGATGTTGAATCTTTCAATTTATAGATATATCGATTATCGACAAATAATTTAGTCATTGGCCCTCCGTATAGTACATGTTGAATATTACAGTAAAAAAGGTCGATGCATGACCTATCCAAGTAAGAGGAGGGAGCTTTATGAAGGGATTTTTCATAAAATTAGATTGACAAATCCATAAAATTATTGGGAAATAAACATACTCATATATTGAATATTAAATTCAGCCTTTGTTTTTTCTCATTAACTTGCAGTTTTTTTAGTACAACAAATTAAAAATACGAGAGTTCGAATCTCTAACTTCCTAAATGTCAATTATCGTTAAACTAAGTTCATAATAAATTTCTTGAATTACATTTACTAAAAAATAGGAGTCAAATATCAAACATTATTTTTCAAAGGAATAATATTATTCTTTTCAAAGAGTCCAGCAATTACAATTGTGTAACCATAAAAAGTCTTTTAGTGAAAAAGAAAGGACCATTTTTTCACGGTGACATGTGGTGTTTTAAACCAGAGTATGAAATTTTTATATAAATGTCGATATTTCCATAAATATTTCTACATGTTCATAGATTTGACATCGATACTTTTGTAGTATTAAAAAAATCAACAAAATATAAAAAAAATATCAATAAAATATCACTAATATAAACATAATATTGATATTAATAATTTATAATTCGTTTAAAAAGTATATAATGTTCCTTTCTTAATTTAAAGATTTATTATAAAATTTTTTTATTTTTATATTTCTTCAAGGATATCAACGACATCAATATTTTATCAATATTTACCGTCCCAATTTAAAACTTTGGTCTTTTATAGAGTCAAAAGATTTTTTTTTTCCTTCTGTGCCGACTGTACTTTCCAATTTTTAATTGTTTAAATACATAAGATATTTTTTAGCAAGTTGCTATTTCTTCACCCCAACAGACTAGGCTTATGGTCCAGAATGACTGTCGTTTCATATTTGTCTTTTTTACAATTATACCCTCACCTCACTTCTGAAAAAAATAACAAAATCTTCTGTAAACACGTAATTTCATGTTCCTAAGAAATGCCAACTTCACGTGGTGTGTATTGTTTGAATATTCGTTTTCTTTTCTATCAAAATTTTCCTCTTCCTTTTTAATATAATTCTCTACTTTAAAGTTTTAAATTTAAAATCTTTACGTACCAAATACGCTCTTACTTATCACCTAAATCTTATTAGTAATTTTAGTTCTATTTTTCTTGAATCAAATCTCGTCCTCACCATCATTCAAAAATTGACAACTCATTATTTTAACAAAATTATTTTTGCATTTCTCTATATTAATTATCAAATATTTAACGGTGATAAGCAAAAGATTGACATTTACATTAAGGGGCTAGAAAATACTTGGTTCCTCCACCTTAATTGTAAGGAAGAATCTTGTCCTCATCACCATCAACTGTTTGACAATTAAGATAGAAAAATTCAAAATCAAACATTTTTTAAAAATAATGAATTGTCAAATTTTTAATGATGGTGAGAGTAAGATTTGTTCATCACAGTTAATGAGCCTAAGTATTATCATTTTTCATTTACTTGATACTTACACATCCACCATTAAAAAAAATAAAATATTTGACTAATCAATCTTGTCCTCGTCACAATTAAATATTTGACAACTAAACAGAAAAAAATGCGAAAACAAATATTTTTTTTTAAAAACTAATGAATTGTTAATGTTTTAATGATGATGAGGGTCGAGAAACTAGGTGTTTTTTTATTAAGGAATTGATGACTCATTTTTTAAAAGAAAAATGTCTACTTTTTCATTTCTTTTTCTTAATCTGTGGAATAAAATGCATCCCACTATTATTGAGGTTGGTATTTTTCTCTCTCCTACTCCATTTTGAGTAGGCCTATATAAGAGACAACGAGACCCCTTCATTTTCCTAAACAATCCAAATAATTTTGGAGGAGATAACAAAGATGGGTTCACTTTCCAAGATGGAGAAACCTCATGCCATGTTCATCCCATACCCAGCCCAAGGCCACATAAATCCTATGCTAAAGCTTGCAAAGCTCCTCCACCGCAAAGGTTTCTACATAACTTTCGTCAACACAGAATACAATCATAGACGTCTTTTAAAGGCTAGAGGTTCGAATTCTCTCGATGGCTTGCCTGATTTTCAGTTCAAGACCATTCCCGACGGCTTGCCACCATCGGAGGGAAACGCGACCCAGCATGTCCCATCCCTCTGCTACTCCACATCCCACAACTGCTTGCGTCCACTCTGCAGTCTCATTTCTGAGATCAATAGCTCTTCCTCCTCCGGCAGCCACCCGCCGGTCTCGTGCGTTATCGGCGATGGTGTAATGACCTTCACCATCATGGCGGCACGTGAGTTTGGGATTCCGGTGGCCATGTTCTGGACGGCCAGCGCTGCGGGCTGCCTTGGATATATGCAGTATAGTAAGCTTGTTGAGCAGGGCTTGGTGCCGTTTAAAGGTATGAACTAAGTATTTGGTTTTAAATCTAGTTATCCTGTATTTTAGTTCTTAAGCTTCCATAAAAGAAATTATTTTAGTTGTTAAAGTTAATTTTTCATTTACTATTAAAAATTTAAAAATACTACATGAGATTTTGGAATCTTTTGATATCCAACCTACCACACATGTGATCTCATAAATTTGTTGGATATAGGATGACTTCATTTGGAAACAATATTTAGGTGTTTAATTAGATGGTGCACCATCTAATTAGAAGAGATCAGAAAGTGTCAAAAAAAAAAGAAGATATTTTCACTTTTTTAAAAGAATTAAAAAATAAGAATATTTTTTTATTCAGTGCTCTATATTATAAGTAACTATTTTTATATTGACTACCGTTGAAAAATTGACAGCACATTATCTATCTTTGTATTTCTCTCTATATTTATAAAAAATATAAGGGTGGTTAGCACAAGATATCAGTACTCCCTTAGCATTTAAAAATTAGACCCCAAGAGATATGAATACTTTAAAATAAAGAATATATATTTTTTCCTTTCTTTTTCAAAAATAAATAGCTGTCATTCTTTTAGTGATGATAGGTTGGAAAATATGTACTCATCCATAAACATCTAATACCATTCAAATATATTTATGAGTTAATTACAAAACTAACCTAAAAAAAATATATATTTTTCAAATATCATACAAAGTTGAAAAGTCAAAATTATGTGTCCTTTGAGATGTTGGGCAGTGCAAGAGGGTTGAATGTTAACATCCAAATTTTACTGTCAAACGGTCCCTCCTGTATCGGACAATCTAAAAAATACATATTAATTCGATAGCAAATTTCTATACATTATGGATTTCTCTGGCCACAGATTTGCAACATGAGATGTATTATTTTTCCTTCTAACAATAATCCGTTGTCTTTATCTTGCATTTTGTAATTAACATATTTGGTTTTTTGTTCTGTTGCAGATGAAAACTTTTTGACAAACGGGGATTTGGAAACGACAATAGAATGGATTCCACCAATGCAAAACATACGCCTGAGGGACATCCCAAGTTTCATAAGAACAACTGACAAAAACGACATCATGCTCAACTTCTTCATCCAAGAGTTACAAAGACTTCCCAAAGCCAATGCAATAATCATGAACACATTCGATCCCCTCGAACACCATGTTTTACAAGCTCTCTCTTCCAAGCTTCCTCCCATCTACACCATCGGCCCGATCAACACGCTCGTCGCCGACCTCGTTGCCGATGAGAAAATGGAAGCGATCCGATCAAATCTATGGAATGAGCAATCCGAATGCGTGGAGTGGCTGAACTCCAAGAAGCCGAGCTCCGTGGTGTACGTAAACTTCGGGAGCATCACGGTGATGTCGCCGCAGCAACTCGTGGAGTTTGCATGGGGGCTTGCCAACAGCGAGAAGCCGTTCTTGTGGATCACAAGGCCTGATCTTGTGGAGGGGAAATCCGCAGTGTTGCCGTCGGAGTTTGCGGCGGTGACGAGAGAGAGGGGAATGGTGGGGAACTGGTGCAACCAGGAGGAGGTTTTGAAGCACCCTGCAGTAGGGGCGTTTTTGACGCACAGCGGATGGAACTCGACAATGGAGAGTATCTTCGGCGGAGTGCCGATGATTTCGTGGCCGTTTTTCGCCGAGCAACAAACCAACTGTCGGTACTGTTGCACGGAGTGGGAGAACGGCTTGGAGATAGAGAATGATGTGAAGAGGAACGACGTGGAGAAGCTTGTGAGGGAGTTAATGGAAGGGAAAAAGGGTGAAGCCATGAGGGAGAGTGCGAAGGAGTGGAGGAAGAAGGCAATGGAGGCTTGTATGCCAGGTGGTTCGTCCCCCAAAAATTTGGATCGAGTCATTGCTGAAGTTCTATCGAAAAACCTCACCAATGGTGTTCCAAATTAGGAATATCTCGTTATGGTTGAATTTTTTAAAAGCAGGAAACTTTCTATATTTCAAAAGATTAAAAAAAATTGACAATTAAATCGATAAAATAGTGTTGATGGATAAATATTTGAGTATTGTTTAAAACTTATCTCTAGAATAAGTTGAACTATTCCCTACGGAGGAGGTTGTTGATTTGTATTTGTCTTACTTTTATTTTGTTTAATAATAAGTAATCTTACTAAATCTTTAATATCTATTAAAAATTAATTACATCAAAAAAGTTAAATGAATCAATACTTGATGCATCTATGAATTAGTATGTGTTTTTTAACTTCCTAATATATTGTATTTTTATCGGTCTACTTCTATTATGTCGCGTGGTGTTATTGATTTTACTTGATTCTTAGTAATGTATTTATATTATAATTTTAAATTTATAAATATATCTTGATTTCATATCATTTTGATGTTGATGGATCACAAGAGTACATTAACAGAAATCTTTTAGTTTCACTGTTTTCTAAGTAAGATTAGTCAATAGATAATGTATTATTATTCCTGTTTTCACTCATTTTTATGTAAGATTAGTCAATGGACAAAATGTATGGGAACTTATCAACAAAATTGAGTGCTTCTCCAAAACTATGTGGTGGCATCTTTCACTTTCTCCTTTCTTGACTCCACCAAGTGAAGACAAAACTTCCACCATCCCATCCTCTCAGTGACATGTCCTTTTCCCTAATTGACACATCGTATCTTAAAATATTGTTGTTTATTAAATATATGTATATATTTGGTTCCTTGAGTATTTCATTAACTTATTATTTTAAAAACATATTTTTTATTTTTGTACTTTTCTCGTTGTCAAATATTTAATGACTTTAAGGAAGAAGTTGCGCTTTATTAGCCATTTATTTACCTTTATTAAATTAGAATTCCTTTATCTTTTTCTAAAGGAAAATTCTATGTCACATGACCAACATTGTCTTTCTTAAATTTTGATTCTTAAATTTTCAAAATATCTATTTTGGATAATTACATGAGTAGTCGATTTTTTGAGATCCTAATTTCAAAATTATCCATATTTAAAAAAAAAACTTCACTTTTGTAAGTGGCCGATTAAGAAGAAGTCCAACTGAAAATTAATGGCCCGTTTGATAACCATTTTAGTTTTTAGTTTTTGGTTTTTMTTGTTTTTAGTTTTTGGTTTTCTGTTTTTAAAAAACAAAAATGATAACCATTTTTTCTTTTTTGTTTTTAAAAAACAGAAAACCAAAACATGTTTGGTAACCATTTTTGTTTTTTGTTTTTAAAAAGTTATAAAATTCATAATACTCTCTCCATTCCCGTGCTCGTGAAAATTTTTAGTCTCCGTCTCCACCTCGTTCTTGGGTCCGACAGATGTTCTCAAGAAAAATTATCGGTTTTATAATTGTTTATAATTATTTTTAGTATTTAAGTATAAAAAAGTGTAACAAATACATATTAATTATTTAAAAAATGAAATCGGGACAAGGACGAGAACAGGGACATGCATTTCCTATTTTTGAGACCTGACCCTGTGGAAATTTTTGTCATCCCCTAATGTAGAGACATGAAAATACAAGTTTGGAGATATGTATAAATTTTAAAGAGATAAATAAAATGATTTTGAAAAAAAGAAATAGGGAAAGAAAAGTTAAAGAAAAACAGAGAAAAAAGTAAAGTTGAGAGGAAAAGAGATGTTAAAGAAAAAAAAAGAAATTATAAAGAAAGAGAAAAAATATAGTGGAAACAAATTTAGAGATAAAAACAAGATTCAAACTATGATTTTTAGAGAAAATAAATAAATACAAAGATAAATAAAAGTTACCGTGAAAGAAAATTGAACAAGAAAATAAAATATAATTTTTCAGAAGAAAAAATAGATTACAAAGAGAGAAAAATTATAAAAGATGAAATTTTAAAGAGAAAAATGAAATTTTAGAGGGAAAAATGTTAAGAAAATTTATTAAATTTTTAGAGAGAGAAAAATAAGGTTGGTAAAGAGAAATTTAAAAATAAAAAAATTTTAGAGTGAGAAATAATTTTTTAGAGATAAATATGAGAAAGAAAAAAATTAAATATTAAAAGAAAATATCAGATTTTGAAAAACAAAAACCTGTTTTTGAAAACTACTTTTTTTTTTGTTTTTGAAATTTACATGGAATTTCGAAATGGTTATTGAAAAACAAAAAACAGAAAATTGAATTGGTTATCAAACAACCCTATTTTTGAAAAACTAAAAACCAAAAACCAAAAACAAAAAACAAAATGGTTATGGTTTTCAAACGGTCCCTAAATAAGTGTACCACTCGGATATATTTAATAAACAAAACAAAGAATATACGGAAAAATAAAATTTTATTTGTATGGATGAAATTCCTCGATTCCCATATTCTCCAAATATTTCAAAATTCCTTCTTCCCCAAATCCTCTCTCCCCCTCGACTAAACACACACTGCACCGTTGCTTGTAGAAATCGGCTCAAACCAACAACTGTTTGCTTGCAAAACTAGCGACTACGATGACAAAACTTGCCTTCAAGGGCTGAATGAGGCGACACTTGTCGAAATCGCCGTACAAGAACACAAATCGATGCCCAATCAATTCAAAGTATACTCGTGAAAACTTGAGACAAATCGGAGCTCAGTAAATTCGAAGGCTTGAGATAATTTGAAGCCCAATAGATACTATTAAAGAGAGAGTCAAATTCCTTTAGGTTTTATCTTCGTATATACACTTGATCGGGATGTTAACTTGAGAAATTATCTTTTAATTAATTGTACCTAGCCTTAAAAGATTATTTGCGTTCAATGTACACGAGTCACATTAGTGATCATTTTAAATTATAAGATAAATAAAATCTGTCGGAGGCAAAAATATGACATACCACGTGGCGAGATATAGTCGAGCTACTTAGCTCACCTACCACTGATCTACTAAGGTCATCTACCACTGAGCTCTTAAGCTCACC
The DNA here is from genome assembly GCF_001995035.1 of Momordica charantia. Next base: position 114,173 of record NW_019104601.1, read on the forward strand.
CATAGTCGAGCTCCTAAGCTTATCTATCGCCAAGCTACTAAGCTCATCTACCATCGAGCTCCTAAGCTCATCCATGGTCGAGCTATATGAAGTTCATCAAGTACCAAGCTACAAAGCTCATCCATATAAAAGAATGAATAGCTGACTTGAGTCATTGCTGACCTATGGCTTGACAGTCCATAACCATCCAACCGCATTGTTGTAATGATCATAACAAACTTGTCTCTTCACTCCGCCTATAAAAGGACATTCATTCCTCCGACCTAGGTTGGCAATTATACTCCGAGAACAACGTACTTGAGCTCGCGCCTATACTAACTTGAGCGTATGAGTGTTTGCTTATGTAGGATTTATTAAATCCAAATTCAAATTGGATTTGAATTTTGGAATGGGGGAACAGTTAAGTAACTACTCCTCCCCCTAAAATCTCTCATATCTCTCACTATATCACAACATGTAGGTGATACGTGGTGTTTGGTGTGGGAGCCATTCTGAGAAAAGCCATAGAGAGAATTTTGTTAGAGAGATTTTTTACTCGTAAAACATAGAGAACTTCTGTCGTCTCAAATCCTTCACCAGTCGAAGAATTCAAGTTGCGAAACATGGGATTTTACATTCGTGATTAATCTCCGATCGCTACTTGGTTTTTGTAGATTCCTCTACAACGATACAAAAGGTTAGTACCCATTCCTACTAAAAACCTAACATTGGTATCAGAGCCAGGTTATGAAAAAACTTGGACTTTCCTGTAACACTATAACAGCAGATTTAGTTTCATATAGACTTGTGAGTATAAAGGCTAGAAATGGAACATAATATTTTATCATTTTCATAGATGATTTCACATGTTATGGTCATGATTATCTGATTTCCCACAAGTCTGAAGCATTAGGATGTTTTAGAAAATTTATAAACTTGGTGGAAAATCAATTAAATAAAAAGATTAATGCCTTAAGAGCAGATCGAGGGCGTGAATATCTATCTAATCAATTTAGGCAGCTATGTGAAGAAAAGGATATAGTAAGGTAGCTAACTACTCATCGAACACTACAACAGAATGAAGTAGGTGAAAGAAGAAATAGAACTCTTCTTGAAATGGTCAGGTCAATGACAATTCAAGCGAAATTGTCAATCACCTTTTGGGGTGATGATTTATTGACCGCTACTTATATTCTTAATCACGTGCCTTCCAAATCTGTTGCTTCCACACCCTATGAGTTATGGACTAGTTGAAAACCCGACCTTAGTGATCTAAGGCTATGGAGTTGTGCTGCTTATGTACATGAGTTATCACATCCACATGGAAAATTAGGTCCAAGAGGTCAAACGAGTATATTTATAAGATACTAGAAACATTCGAAAGGATATGTGTTCATTGGTGAATAAGAAAGTGGGAGTGTAATTGAATTTCAATAACGAGATGCTACTTTCTTGGAAAACGATTTTCCAAGGAGAAGTAAGATCAGTGATGAGATATCCCTATTTAAAAATTATAATAAAAATGATTTGCTTTCATCAAATCCATCGTGGGATAGTTTTAGTATTGTACTAACAATATCTCATCTAAGTGGGAGATACATGAACACTATATGTGATTTGGACGAATCACAAACACTCGTGACTCAATTGATCAGTTGTCACGGGATTCAATGAGATCAACACGTGAACAATCAATAGAACCACAAATAAGATGTAGTAATTGTGGCAGAATACCGAAATGTCGTTTGGACGATGAAATTTATATGATTACACTCGATGATGATGAAGAGCCAAGAAGTGTTTAGGAAGCTATTTGATGTCCCAATAGAGAGAAGTGGATGAAAATAATGGAAGAAAAAATGGAGTTAATGAAAGTTAATAATGTTTGGGAGTTAGTCGATCTCTCAAAAGGACGCAAAGCAATTGGTAACAAGTGGATTCTTAAGATTAAGCACAAGGCTGACGACTCTATTGAAATATATAAAGCCTAACTTGTAACAAAATGATTCACACAACAGGAAGGAATAAATTATGATGAGACTTTCTCGCCTGTTGTGAGGTTTACCTCTATAAGGCTCATTCTAGCCATAGTCGCTAGTTTAAATTTGAAATTACATCAAATAGATGTAAAAATGACATTTCTAAAGGGTGAGTTAGAAAAAGAAATTTACATGTAGCAATTCATCAGTTTTGTTATCGAAAGACAAGATAAAGTATGTAAATTAATAAGGTTAATTTATGACCTTAAACAATCTTCGAGGTAGTGGTACATCAGGTTTCACCAAGTAATCATCTCATATGATTTTCATATGATCGATGAGGACCACTGTGTATGTCAAAATAAAGATAAGTTTGTGATTCTTTCACAAGATGTGGATGACACCACTGTTGGCTGAAAAAGATAAGAAGTATGCGTTAGCTATTAAGGAATGATTGTCCTCAAACTTTCAAATGAAAGATATGAGTGATGCAGCTTATATACTTGGAGTTAAGATTGAACGAGATCGCTCCAAAAGGATGTTAGCCACGTCACAAGGCCAATACATCCAGAAAATTCTTGAAAGGTTTAATATGCAAGACTGAAAACCCATTGATACTCATATTACAAAAGGCAAAAATTTAAGTCAAAGAATGTGTTCTACGACTCTTGAGGAAATAGAGCTCATTAGAAAAGTTTCTTACTAGAGTGCTCTTGGAAGCCTCATGTATGCTATGATTTATACGAGATCAAATATCTGCTTTGTCACTGGCATGGTAAGCAAATACCAGTCAAACCCTAGTCAATTCCATTGGAAGGTTGTTAAGAGAATACTTTGATATCTCAAATGCACTATGAATTATTTGCTGTACTACCAAGGAAACAATTCAGAATTAGAAGGCTACTCGGACGCTGATTGGGGAGGGATGTAGATGAAAGAAAATTCACCTCGCGATATGTCTTCTTACTCAATAAAGGAGCAATATCTTGAAGTAGCAAGAAACATACTTGTATAGCCTTGTCGACAATGGAAGCTGAATTTGTGGCACTTTCAGCGATAGTACAAGAAGCAGTATGACTTAAGAGATTCTTAAGTCATTTGGGATTTAAAGAAAGTACACCTGACTCGGTATTGGTAAACTATGATGGTCAGACTGCTATAGCTTTCACGAAAGATCCCAAATATCACTTTAAGACAAAGCATATAGATATCAAATACAATTTTGTTAGAGATATGATTGCACAAAATGAAGTACATGTGCAATATATATCAACAAGCAACATGTTTGCGGATCCCTTTACTAAGCCTATTCCTGAGATGTATTTAATAACAACATTAAATCTTTAGGATTGGGAAGACTTTAAGTTTGTATTTCTAAAAAAATTGTATTGTATTTTTGAACTATGGAATAAAGTTTTGTATTTTATTATGCATACACACAAAATGTTTAGTACATTTAGTGAGAAGTATGTCAGACAGTAGATTAGCTCTCTCATACGAGCAATCGCTTCTATGACCTATGCGTCAGTTAGAAATAAGATAATTTTAAGCATTTTATTGTTGTAGAAATAAAATAAAATATAAGAGCATGTGCTAGCTTAAAATGAGATATCGCCTTGATGTGGGATAAGATGAGATCATATTATGATTGAAAGTGACAAATCCCATTATTCACCTTAAACTGTCTTTGGATACCACATGAAAGTCCTATTATCATTAGTTGATAAAATATTAAGGTATAGTAGTGGGCTCAAGTTAGATATTGAGTATATTTGAACTATCATTTGTACAGTATTTAGTTGAGGCATACGCTCTAATGAGAAAGAGTAAAATACTGTAACACATGTTTCATACCACATGTTCATAATTTGACCATCAAGGGTAGCATAAGTTAATTGATCTCTACTTATTTATTGTATGAGACCCGTGAGATTAAGAAGTTTCGATAAGTACCCCTAATACCTTTTTTACTAAAATTTTGAAGTTCTACTGCAATGTTAGTTTTCTTAGGGAGGTTGCTAATGATCATGAATGATTCAATCTAATGGGACCTATCTAGAAAGCAGTTATTTGGGAATGCAAATCTTTTGGGAAATGGAAGATCATTTCGAGTGTCACATTATAGTGTACTCACATGTCGACCAATTATATTTCTTGTAATATAATTGTTAATAAACACATATATGAAATTAATATTTAAAAGAGATCATGAGTTGTGATAAAATGTGACTGAATGACTCTAGGAAACTTCATATTGACTCTCCTCAATTATTCAAGTTACTTTACACACTTAACAGTTCTRAAGTGACTTGCTCTCGAAATTAAAGTATGACGATCACACGCCTGTTTTATTCTATGAATTTTTTATGCTGGTGAATTGGAATATGTTTCCTGATTTTGAGACATTAAAAAAGCCCCATAAGAAGATGAGACATAGTGTTTTTTTGTGGTTCGCCCATAATGAAAGTACATTATGTGCGAGTGAAAAATGTAGGATTTATTAAATCCAAATTCAAATTGAATTTGAATTTTAAAATGAGGAACTAGTTAAGTAACTACTCCTCCCCCCTAAAATCTCTCCTCTCTCTCACTGTATCACAACATCTGGGTGATACGTGGTGGTTTCGTGTGGGATTTCTTAGAAAAGCCATAAAGAGAATTTTGGTAGAGAAATTTTTTACCCGTAAAACACAAAGAACTTCTGTCGTCTCAAATTCTTCACCAGTAAAAGAATTCAGGTTGTGAAACATGGGGTTTTTCCGTTCGTGATTAATCTCCGATCACTACTTGGTTTTCGTAGATTCCGTTGAGACACTACAAAAGGTTAGTACTCAATCGTACGAAAAATCTAACAACTTCCTTTTTGCAGGTCCTACCTTGTATGAGGTCGTACCTTGTTAGTTGGTATAGTTGCCACATGGCCGACCTCAATAGCTCGGTAGAAAACTGCATCAATAGTTGGTGCTGTCTGTGGGAATCTAAAATTTAAAGTCATTCTTACCAAACGAAGCTATGACTCCCACAATTTCTCAAAGCTCAAATACTCTAAGCAATTGGATAAACCTCCAAAGCTCTTCAAGAACTTTCGATTTAAGATCTTCCCTGAAGGAAGATCTTCTCATCATGGATGACCTTCCCCTCGTGGAAGACCTTTCTCTCGATGATGACTTTCTCTCAAGGAATACCTACTACAAGAGAGTTATTTTAGGAGAAAAATGCTTGGGTAGATAAGAAAATGAACAAGTTAGCTCTAATTACAAGTGTTATAGGCCTAATATATGATCATTCAAAGGAGAGCTTAATTTGTGTTGTATGTTATTGAATATAGTGAAACACTTTTGATTTCGAATGTTTGTTGCAGGAAAGAAGATGTTGRAGCATTGGAGCCAATCCTGGAAAAAGTGAATTGAAGTCACAGCTTTGACTCGAAAAATTATTACAGTAAGACGAAAAGGTTCTACTGCTGCTTATGAGGCCTCATTCTACGCCCAAAATTATTGCCCTCAATTTGAGGAGGGATATAAAAGTTTCAAATGAAGGTTGCGTCCATGATTCTCCATCAATCCCTAGAGAGAACAATACAAAAAAGGAGGGAAGATTTTTACATTTTGTTGAAGAGGAATCCAAAGATAAAAAAAAAAAAAAGGCTGATACAGTGAACGGCTACTGTCATTCTTCATTTTCTTCTTCTTTTGTATTCTCTAGTTCACTGCTTTTGTGTTTTCTTCTTCCTTTTTCTTTGTTACAGAGTTAAGTAGCTAAATACATTAAGGAGGTTATTGTGGACCTTTACTTGTGAATGCTGATTTTCTAGTTTATAAAGTTGTTTCTACTTAGTTAAATTTTGTTTTACATTTTTAAATTCAGTATGCTTAATCACCATGTTGGATGAACTCTCTACTAACTTTCGGGAGATTGTAATAGAGAGATAATAGTTTTAGCTTGTTTTAGATCTACCTTTCAATTTAGAGTGTGGGTACTTAGGAATATGTCTCACCTAACATGGCTAAAAACTGAGTTGAAGAGTCGCTGGTTTTAACAGTGGTTAAAATAGTGTACAAATCTGAGAAATCTGGGAAGATTTCATGTTTATTTGGTCAATAGCTATAACAACTTTGTTGCTGGAGCATCTATTAGTAACATCTTAGTAACAGGAACACAATCCCCATTTTTTCTTAACATTCGAGTCTCCATTTTCACCTCTCTGTTCTTGTGTTTGTGTTGAGGTTTTGATACTTTTAAATTTGTTTTATTCATGTTTTAAGCACTTTTATCTTATTTGCAAAGTAACAATAATTCAGAATATCTCTTTTTTGTTTTCTATTTCTGGATTGAAAGTTGGAGTGTTTAGTTACTCAATCCCTGTTGAATCAATCTTTTTATTACTTGCTCTGCGATTTGTGTATACTTGTACAATGATCGTTAAAATCGTTAAATATTGTTAAAATCATTAATACATATATTTCAATTGAAATTGAGTGAACAATCGTTAATTTATTTTACTAAACTAATTTTATATGAATTCAAATTATATTAGATGTCAGACATCGATAATTAAAAATATCTAATATTTCCGACGTCTAAAGATGTGAACTATGTAATAGATGTAGTTTTATAATTTTAGCATGCTACCTACTGTTCAATAAAATGGATTTTTTTTAAATTAAATAAAAATACTCATTTTCTAGAGTAGTGTATTTGTACTGTTCTACTTTTATTATATTTAATAAATAAACAAATCTGAATAATATATTAATAATATTTAAAAGTATATATATCAACGATACGGTAAATTGGAGCTCCTTTAGAAGTTTTTTTTTATGTAAGATTAGTCAAGGTAGAATATCTTGAATATCTTGAAACTAGCATGTCGCATCTTTCACCTTATCCTTTTTGACATCATGAAGTGAAGACAAAACTTCAACTGTTATCGGAAGAAATTTTTTTCCCTTCGTTATTTATCAAATCAGGAGACTTTGGAAATAGTGTATCATTGAATAAAATAAATATATTATTAAGAAGTATCGTGTATTCTCGTAGTACTAAAAATTTTTTCAATCTTTTAAAATCACGTGTCTTTTGATCGGATGGACATGTGTTAGTCTTACTATTTTTAAATGTTTTTGTCGTCATAATCATTTTATTATTTGGGTTAAACATATATTTTAGTACTTATGTTAAATAGTTTTCAATTTAATTAGCTCTTATTCTTTAAAATTTTTAATTGAGATATCTCTTATGCTTTTGAGATTTTTCAATTTTATCATTCTCGTCGTTAAATGTTAAATTAGCTTATAGTAAGCTTACATGACATAAAAACTTAGTTATGTTGGTATAAATTTAGAGAATAGATAACCTTACAAAGAGCTTTAGGGAGATTTCATTCATTTCGAATTCTTTAATTCGAAATGAAAGTATTTGCTTTGACCGTTAAGAATAGGTAATCTTGCAAGGGGTGCAAATAAAATCTCATATTGACTAGAGAAGAGAATAATCCATGCTGTTGATGCGTGAACTTCGACAATTCCGATTCTTATATCCAATACGCAGCAAACTTGATGATCTGGAATCAAACACCTGCAAAATCGAACAAACCAAAATCTAAATCGGTGTCACTTCTGTCACACGGGCTCTGATGCCTAAGTCAGAATAATCAGAGAAGTAGAGTATAGATGTCGGGTTCTCATAGCATACCTCTAGGGTTCGGTCCATCTCCCTCTTATAGCAGTCTCATAGGAATTCTAATTGAATCTCAATCTCCATACCCGTTACAGGCATAACTGCGAAACGGACGTAATGGCAAAACGGTCAGGTGGGTCATTATAGTTTTCGGCTCGGTTGAGAACTGCTTGGCGTTGAGAAGATCTCGGTCGGCACCATGGCGCTAGATCGGTGTCGGGGTGCTAGGTCGGCTGAGGTTGATGATCTCGGGCACATTTCTTCTTTAACGGTCCGACCTATCGCCTCGTTTAGACCGTTTTGTTCCCTATAACAATGACCTCAACTCTCAAAACAGAAGAGGAATGATTGTGTCAAGTTTTTTTTTTAGAGTGTCTGTCGCTTGTTGCTACCACGAGATCATTTCATAACATGATTCATATTGGTTTATTACGCCAAGGTTTCTAATCCACAGAGCGTTTACCAAAGGCTTTTGTATCACGTTTTGGATTTACAATGCTTGGTTATTGATACGGGTTTTGTACCTTGAGTTTGTCGATATTATTTCATGAATTGGACGTTTTTCCAATTTTCGTTGGTCACAATCAAGTCTCCCGAGCCTCCTTTGGCCCTGGGATCTAACTTTAGCAGGGCTAGTATCGGTATTGTCGAATTTCCACTCATTTGGCTCTTTTTTTTTTATATCCAGTACTTCCCTGCTTTAGTTTTAACCATGCTGAGCCGTTATCGGCCTTTTGCCTGTTTGGCTTGCTTTTAGGTCTGTCCCAATCCTGAGTTTCTTGACTGGTCGTAGACATTTACACACAATGCCCCCTACTTGAGAAATTTATTTCAGAACGAACATAAAAACTCAAGTACTTATGTCAAATGTTGAGGACTCTTAGTAAGAAAATCGTCTTGTCAGAGAGTTAGTTACAATAAAATAACTAAGATAAAAGAGGGCTCAGCATAAAATAAATGTGTCGAACTAGTGGTAGTATCTTTTGAGGTGCTGAGCATTCCATGGGTATGGTAAGGCTTTCACGTGTTGGTCTTCTAGGACGTCGGTGCCTGTTCAAACTACTTTAGTGACTTTGTATGGGCCTTCCCATGTTGCTCCGAATGCCCCACTAGTTAAATCTTTGGTATTTGGCATGGTCTTTCTTAAAACTAGATCACCTTCTTTAAAGTCACGTTTCTTAACCTTCAAATTGTAGTATCGAGCTATCTGATTCTTGTACTCAACTGTTCGTAGTCGTACTATTTCTCGATGTTCTTTAATAGGTCGAGGTTGAATTGCAAGGATTTATTGTTGTCAAGAAGACTGAACTGCTCCACCCATGGGGAAGGGAGGCCAATCTCTATTGACACTACTGCTACGGAACCAAATGATAGTGAGAATGGTGTCTCTCTTGTCGCGTACAGGGCATTGTTCTGTAGGCTCATAATGCATTGGGTAGTTCTTCTGCCCATAATCCTTTGAGTTTATCTAATTTGATTTTTAGAGTTCTTTTGATGATTTTGTTGACCGCCTCAACTTGTCCATTAGCTTACTGGTGCGCTGGTGAAGAATGGATGTGCTTAATGCCAAGCTCCATACAAAATTCTCAAAATGCAACATTGTCGAACTGCTTCCCATTATCACTGATAATGGTGCAGGGTATTTCAAAGCGGCAAATTATATTTTTCCAAATAAAGTCGGTGATCTTTTTCTCAGTAATTGTAGCTTGGGCTTCGGCCCACTTGGTGAAATAGTCGACTGCCACCACTGCAAATTTGGTCTGGCCATTTCCTAGCGGGAGTGGTCCTATAAGGTCTATTCCCTATTGGGCAAAGGCCAATGACTTATTATGCTTGTTAAAGGCTCCGGTGGTTGCCTACATTCTGTTGCGAACCGCTGGCATTTATCACATTTTTTGGTGAATTGCGTCGTGTCGTTTAGCATGGTCGGCCAATAATATCCTTGTCGAACTATTTTGTGGCTTAGGGATCGAGCTCCGGAATGGTTTCCACAAACACCCTCATGTATTTCTCTCATGACATAATCTGCTTCATCGGGTGTTAAGCATTTTAAGAGTGGCAACGAGTAGCCTCTTTTGTATAGACTTTCATCTTTAAGCACATATCTTGTTGCTCGTCGTTGTAGCTGTTGGCCTTCTATCCTTTCATCTGGCAGGATCCCATCCTTTAAATACTTGATCAACGGGCTCATCCAGTTTTTTTTCGGTTGCCTTTGCACGTCGATATCCATTGTTTCCTGTGCTTCTATGCTCAGTTTGGGCAAAATTTCGACCACCACAGTTCTTCCCAGGTCGGTTTCATAAGCTGCAACTAGTCGAGCTAACGGGTCTGCATTGAAGTTTTGGGTACGAGGGATTTTTCGAATCTCAAATTTTGAGAACTGACCGAGCTGGTCTTTTACCCGAGAAAGATATTTTGCCATTCGTGGTTCTCTAGCCTAAAACTCTTCTTTCWCCTGACTCACAATCAATTGTGAATCATTGAGTATCAGTATGTTCCGGACCCAATCTACCTGGCCACCTTTAATCCTGCTAGCAGAGCTTCATATTCAGCTTCGTTGTCGGATGCATGAAAACTGAACCGCAATGTGTATTCGAATCTTTCTTTATCTAGAGAGACCAGTAGAAGTCCTGCCTCACATCCTCTAAAATTTGAGGATCCATCTACATAGAGCATCCAGGGTTGYTCTTCCTCAACTAGCTGTGGGCCGATGTTACATACTTGAGGTTCTGCTGGTGTTAGTTCTGCTATGAAATCTGCTACAGCCTGTCCTTTCATTGCACTTCTTGGCTTATAGTGGATGTCATACTCACTGAGTTCCACGGCCCACTTTACTAGTCGCCTTAAAGTGTCTGGTCCTTGCAAAATCTGTCGTAGGGGAAAATTGATGAGGACCGTTATTCTGTGGGCTTGGAAATATGGGCGTAGTCTCCGAGCCGAAGTGACCAGTGCCAATGCCAATGCCAATTTCTCCACTTGTGGGTATCTGAGCTCTACATCTACCATTGCTTTACTTGTGTAGTAGATTGGAGATTGCCGTCCATCTTCTTCTTTTATCAATGGGGAACTCACTGCTGTGTCGGATACAGATAAGTATAAGTAGAGCCTCATCACCAACGATCGGCTTTGAGAGGAGTGGGGCTGCCCCCAGATATCGTTTTAGCTCTTTAAAGGCAGTCTCACACTCTTCTGTCCATTCAAATTGCTCTTTCTTCCTTAGGATTTTGAAGAATGACAAGCATTTGTCAGTTGAGCGACTAACAAATCTGTTGAGTGCTGTTACCCTTCCGTTGAGTCCTTGCAGTTGCTTTAGATTTCTAGGTTGATCCAACTCCAAAACAGCTTTGGTCTTATCTGGATTGCCTTTGATTCCCCTTTGGTGCACTAGGAATCCCAGGTATTTACCTGAGGTTACTCCAAACGTGCACTTTGTAAGATTCAGCTTCATTTTGTACTTTCTTAAAACCTCAAACGCTTCTACCAAATCTTCCTCGTGCTGTTTATCTTTTCCACTCTTCACCAACATATCATCCACGTAGACCTCCATACTTTTGACGATTAAGGCTGCAAACATTCGATTTACCATTCTCTAGTAGGTCGCGCCTGCATTCTTCAACCCAAACGACATTACCGTGTAGCAATGTAAACCTCGACTTGTGACGAAAGAGGTCTTCTCCTAATCTAGTAGATGCATCTTGATTTGATTATATCCAGAGTAGGCATCCATGAAACTTAGTCTTTCATATCTAGCAGTAGCGTCAACCATCTAGTCTATTCGGGGCAAAGGAAAAGAGTCCTTTGGGCAATCCTTATTTAGGTCTGTGAAGTCGATTCACATTCTCCATTTGTCATTTGACTTCTTTACGAATACTACGTTGGATATCCACTGGGAATAATGCACTTCTYGAATGAATCTTGCTTTCAGTAGCCCATCTATATGTTCAGCCATAATTTCGTTTATTTCCTGGTTGAATGCACGACATTTCTGTTCACCGGTTTACAACTCTCGTCGACGTTGAGTCTGTGTACCATGACTCCTCGATTGATTCCTGGCATGTCCTCATGTGACCATGCGAACACATCGACACTGTTCCGTAGGAAGTTTATAAGGCTCTTTCTTTCTTCATCCCCCATCCTGATTTCGATGTTGACTCGTCGATCCTTGGACGTCAGGGGGATAGATTCCACCTTCGCAGCTATNAGGTTGCCGATTCATTATTCATTTTAGAGCATTAATTTTGTTAGCTTCTTGAACTACGGGATTGTAACCTACTTAAGATATTTATGAATACATTTGTTTAAGTTGATCGTACTTGAATTAGTTTTTGCTTCATTGCCATTCGAGATGTTAATATTCATTTAGTGGATGGTTTATAGTTAGTAGAGGTTTCCTTGAAGGGTTTGGTAATGTGAAGTCGGTATTAAATGGTTTATCTGTATAGGATGTGAGTTTCTCTTAAATCTGTGGTGTTGTTGTTCTAATTGTTCAAGCTCTCGTGAGTGTTGGAAATCAGAGTAGCGCAGGAGAAGCGTGGTAGTTTTATTGCTTAGTATTGTTGTGAAGATAATTCTCTTGTTTATGTGAAAATTTTAGGTAGTCTTAGTAACGGTCCCTGTTTGGAAATGGTGAAATTCCTGGGGCGTTACATCTCAATTCATGGGTATCTAAGCTCTGCATCTACCATTGCTTTACTTGTGTAGTAAACTGGAGATTATCGTCCATCTTCTTCTTTTATCAACACGGAACTCACTGCAGTGTCGGATACGACTAAGTACAGGTAGAGTTCATCACCCGCGACCGGCTTCGTGAGGAGTGGGGCTGTCCCTACATATTGCTTTAGCTCTTTAAAGGCAGCTTCACACTCTTCTGTCTATTCAAATTGCCCTTTCTTCCTTAGAATTTTGAAGAACGGCAAGCACTTGTCAGTTGAGCGGCTAACAAATCTGTTGAGTGTTGCTATCCTTCCGTTGAGTCCCTGTAATTGCTTTAGATTCTTGGGTGGATCCATCTTCAAAACGGCTTTGATCTTATCCGGGTTGGCTTCGATTCCCCTTTGGTGCACTAAAATCCTAGGAACTTGCCAGGGTTGCCTCGAATGGCACTTAGTAGGATTCAGCTTCATCTTGTACTTTCTCAAAATGTCAAATGCCTCTACCAAGTCCTCCTCATGTCGCTTGCTTTTTCGACTCTTTGCTAGCATATCGTCATGTAGACTTCTATATTTTTGTCGATTAAGGTTGCAAACATCTGATTTACTATGTGTTGATAGGTCGCACCTGCATTCTTCAATCCGAACGGCATCACCGTGTAGCAATACAAACCTCGGCTTGTGACAAAAGAGGTTTTCTCCTGATCTGGTAAATGCATCTTGATTTGATTATACCCGGAGTAGGCGTCCATGAAACTCAATCCCCCATGTCCCGCAGTGGCATCAACCAGTTGGTCTATTTAGGCCTGTGAAGTCGATGCACATTCTTCATTTACCGTTTGACTTTTTTACTAGCTCTACGTTGGATATCTACTAGGGATAATGTACTTCTCGAATGAAGCCTGCTTTCAGTAGCTCTTCCACCTGTTTAGCTACAATCTCATTCCTTTCTTGGTTGAACGCACGTCGCTTCTGTTTGACTAGCTTACAGCTTTCGTCAACGTTGAGTCGGTGTACCATGACTCCTCGATCGATTCCTGGCATGTCCTTATCTGACCATGCGAACACGTCGGCTTTGCTTCTGAGGAAGTTTATAAGACTTTCCCTTTCCTCATCCCCCAATATGGTTATAATGTTGACTCGTCGATCCTCGGCTGTCAGAGGAACAGAGTCTACCTCCTCAGTCGGTTCTCCCCTGTTGGGGGTAGTCGGATTAAGTCGATGACCTGGGCTTTGGACTTGCTTTTCTCGAGTGGTCAATAGCTTCGGTCTGGATCTTCTTTTCAAAGTGTTACCAACCTTCACCTGGGCTTGCATCGACCTGCTCCATTCTACCCTTTTCTGATTTGAGTTTTGTCTCGACAGATCTAAGTTTCGGCTCGGCAGATTTGGTTTTCACCTCGGTAGATCTAGTTTTCACCTCGTCAGATCTGATTTTCGCCTCGACAAATCTGGGTTTCGGCTCGGTAGATCTGGGTTTCGGCTCGACAGATCTGGGTTTCACCTCGACAGATCTGGGTTTCGCCTCAGCAGATCTAGGTTTGGACTGTGTCGTCCCCACAGACGGCACCAATTGTTGATGCGTGAACTTCGACAATTCCGATTCTTATCTCCAATACGTAGCAAACTTGATGATCCGAAATCAAACACCTGCAAAACTGAACAAACCAAAATTTAAACCGGTGTGACTTCTGTCACACACGCTCCGATGCCTAAGTCATAATAATTGGAGAAGTAGAGTATATATGTCGGGTTCTCAGTCGGTCCATCTCCTTCTTATAGCAGTCTCATAGGAATTCTAATCGAATCTCAATCTTTAAACCTGTTACAGGCGTAACTGCGAAACGGTCGTAATGACAAAACGAAGGTACTGCAAAACGGTCAGGTGGGTCGTTATAGTTCTCGGCGGGGGCGGAGAACTGCTCGGTGCTGAGAAGGTCTCAGCGCCGAGGCGGTGTCGAGGTGCTTGGTCGGCTGAGCTTGATGATCTTGGGCACATTTCTTTTTTTAACGGTCCGATCTCTCGCCTTGTTTGGACCTTTTTGTTCCCTATAACACATGTTATATAGGTGAGAACGATTATCTCCATTAGTAGGAAGTATTTTGGATAAAATTAAAGCCAAATATGGAAGAATTATTTTTAAATAAACAATATATATTATCCCATTGTAGAGATACTTATAGTTAGATGGTAGCAAGATTAGACAAGATGGAAGGAGAGAAATTCATATTTTTGTAATAGTGGTGCAACAGCGGCGGTATGGTGCAACAAGCTTGTCATATGGTCCACAATCATCTGTCCTTAACTCCGACAAAAAAAAAAAAAATATCTGTATTATAAACTTGTCCAAAATAAATGGCTCATTATCCATTATTCATGTGTTTAATCTCCAACACTCCATGTAGGCTAATTGCTATTCTTAGTATCCAATTTCTTACCCCTCATGATTATCCAAATCGCCTATAAATAAGGGCAATTTGTGGCTCACTAATTTACATGAAATTAAAGAAAAAAGAGAGAAAAAATCAAAAGAAAAACAAAGAATAAAATAATTTCCAATTTATTTTTTATATTTCATCCACTCTTATATTCTTCCATTATTCTTGCCCTCGTGACATCTTTCTCAATTTCACGACAATTGGTCCTTTATCAGAGGGGTGCATTATTTAGTTTTTCCAAAATCAGAAAAAAAAAAGATGATTCCAAATAAATTTCAATCACAAACTATCTTTAACGTTAAAAAAAGGGACAATTAATTTGGTAATTTGGACTCTATATTAATGAAAATCTTAGACCATAGGACAAAATATACCGATTTTAAGACTATGTCACGTTTTCTTCCTAAACTTTTCCTTTCTCACTCTCTTCCTCTCTAAAACTACTCCCCCTCCGTCAATCTCGCTTTCATGAGCCCTTCCTCACTCCTCGGTCATCATCGCTTAGTTCATCACCCAAATTATTAAATGATAATTTGTTATGATAGACCATGTAGAATCATTTTTAAAAGACTAGAGATTAAAAATGTCAAATTTTGAAAGCTAAAAAGTCAAATAAATTAATATATAATTCATATCAAAACTACTCAAATTGAAACTTTTTAAAATTTAAAGACAAACTATGAAATTAAGAAGTATTTTGATAAGATGAGTGGACCCTTGAAAAACATGAGGTGATCAAATAATAGTTCATGAACCATTTTCCCGTGAACTTGGGTCGAGTGATAACGCAAGTTGTTTGTAGGGACCAAAATTAAAGGAGTAGCATCTAAGTCAAGATATTTGCTTGAATAGTTACATGTATTTTGTGGCATTTTCTTCTGTTTTCCTATATAATACTGGTCAACGGAAAATGCCATAAAGTTATTAATTATAAATTGTCTCCTTCTAGAGAGAGAGAGAAAAAAAAAACTTATAAATTGTCTCCATTATGAGACATTTTTCAAAGTCATGGTCGCCTCCAAAGTCCATAACATAGCAGAGCATGTGGCAATTGGCAATTTGTCGCTTCTTCTTCAAGCAATTTGTGTTATGGGTTATAATTTGGAAAAATAATGTTGTATTATTGAATCTTAGTTTTGACTCGATCATCTAAATAAGAAGAAAATATCTTTGCTTCTGGTGTTGGTAATTGTAAAAATGACCTTTTAACGATTTTTTTTACTACAATGTATAGGATAGGAGATCGAACTTACAAMTTCTTGATTTGAGATATATGACAATTACCGTTAAGCAAGGTTCGTTTTGGCACATTTTAATCCTTTTAATTTGAAAGATTGTGGTAATTACATCAATCTAAAAATATCCATCTCGATATGTCAACCTCGTTACTAGATTATATTATTAATATTACTAGATGATGTTATTTGAATTAATCTTATTTTATATTTGAATGAGGTGTTATTTTGTGTTTTTATTTGGATTATTTTTTGTTAGGCTAGATTAGTCATTTTAGTTAGATTTTCAAGTATACAAATTATGAAGGGAAAAATATACTTGTGGTCTATGAAGTTTGAAGCAAATGTCAATTTGGTCTGGTAGTTTTTAAAATAAGCAATTTTGGTCCTTGAGGTTTAGATTTGGTGTCTATTTCTTTGTTAAAGTTATAAAGTAGACACTTTTGTAACAAATAGACACTATCAATCCTTAAAATTTGAAAATTTGTCCTAAATGGTTCCTAATCATTATTTGATCATTAGTTGACTTAACCTAAAATGACGTGGCAATTAATACGTGACTAGATTTTTATAATTCACTATTTTTAAATGAGGTGCATTTTTTTACATAATTTTGACGATGCGATGTGGCAGCTTTTTAATTATCTCTCCTCTTCTTTTGGTCTTTTCATCATCTTCTTGTCACAGTGCATCGTCGTTGCTGTCCATCGCCGTCGTCGCCACCACCATCACTATTTATCACGGTCACTGCCACCACCATTACCTTGTCATTGCTTCCAAAGAGAGGTAAAGCTCCACCCTCCCTCCTTCCTTCCAAATCTGGAGAGAGAGGGAGAGGCTTTCTCCTTTCAACCGCTAGTGACGGTGGTGGACGATGATGGTGGACAGTGATGGTGGCGGCGATAGTAAGAAGATAAAGTGAACTAAAGAGAAGAAAAGAAAGGAAATAAGAACTAGTCACGTCGTTACAAAAATCATATAAAAGTTAATATGTTTTTACACCTCATTTAAATATAGTTTGAGTCACTTGTTAATTATCATGTCATTTTTGTTAAGCCGACTAACGGTCAAATGGTGCTTAGGTACCATTTAAAACAAAATTTTTATTTTTAAATTTGAAGGATAAAAATGTTCACTTTGAAACTTTAAAAGACCATATAGACACCAAATCTAATCTCAAGAACCAAAAATGCTCATTTAATTTTGAAATCGCAAGGATCAAATTGACATTTACTTCAAACCCCAATGACCAAAAAGTAGTTTTCCCAATTATGAAATAATAAAAAGAATTATTATCAGGTTTGGTTTGTATGATTTGTATGTCTGTTGCTGTTAGGTTTGCAAGGATAGTGCAAACAAAGTCTCACTTACGGAAATGAATGATCATGGATATATAAGAGATGACAATTATCTCCATTGGTGTGAGGTCTTTTGGGTGGAACAAAAAATAAAATCGTGAGGGCTATGCCCAAAGTAGACAATATGATGCTTGTGGTACCGTTGTTCCAATAGTTGCTAAGTATGCATTACATTCGTAGAAGATGACAAAAGCAAAATAATTTTTTTAAATTCTTTTTTATCAAAACATCTCTATTAAGGTAGCAAATATTCCACCATAAAGTCAAATAATATAACTTAGCAATCTTAGCATATCTTCATCTTTTTAATTATATGGTAAGGTTTTTTGTTTCTTGAAATTATTTCAAATTAAATTTTTTTATTAAGTTGTGATCATTCTCGCTTTCTATCCAAGTAAATTCCTTTTCGATAGAATCTTCGAGTCTTGTCATAGTTCTCCTTTAACCAAGGATCAATTTGTATTCAACTTTTGGTTCAAGTCGGAAAAGTCGTATTGATCAATTTGTATTCAATTTTTGGTTCAAATTGTGAAAGTCGTACGGATCAATTTGTATTCAATTTTTAGTTCAAGTTTGGAAAGTCGTGAAATGCCAATAAAAGATAACTAGGCATCCCAAGAATCTCTTGAATAAAATTCTTTCTCCTCCTATCCTTTGTGGAGGGGTAATCTTCTCTTTTCTGTAGTGATTTTCTGTCTTTAGAAAACTTCAATAGTGAATTCTTTTATATATATTCAACATTTAACCATTACAAAACATTTTTGGTACTTTTTTCTTATAATATTTAACAAATACAAGGCATATAGGGTGAAGAAGTTCCTTTAATTACTTTCAGCTTGGATTAACAAAAAGCCTCTTTGAGAGTATATGTTTTAAAAATTTTAATTTAAATGGTAAGTGCTCATTGGCTTTGGGTATAACCAGTATTCAAAATATCGATGTCGATGGAAATGTCGGGGTCTCGATTTTACGGACATATCGATGGACATTGTCGATGTCGACGGATATTTGAGAAAAAAATCATAGAAATTGTGGAAATTGATGGAAATTTTTTAAATTAGTAAATAAAATTTTAATTGTAGCTTAACTAGCCTATAATTGATCACTTTTAATCATTAAATGTAAGAATATGACAATTTTACTTATGAAAATGTCGACGTCGATGGAAATATCCAAAAAAATATTTTTTTCTTTAATGAAAATTGATGGAATAAGTAAAGTAAACTTTAATCGTAGCTTAATTTGCCTATACTCGTTCTTTTTTGACCATCATATCTAAATTATTTGCCTATTAAGTTTCACAAGAAATATTACTCATGTAAATGTCATTTCGAAATTATTTGAATTATTAAATTAAAGTTCATTGTTACTCGATTATGTTTTATTGATAACTTAAATACAATTTAGTGTTTAGTTACACAATTGAATATATGTGAAGTATAAAAGATTGAAATAATCATATAAATTTTAAATGTGTAATGTATTTGAAAAACGTGTAAATTCAAATTTGAAAAGAAAAGTAGTTATGAGTTAATTAAAATTTAGAAATATATTTAAAAATCAATTCCATAATTATCTAACTTTCAAGTGAATTCCTATTATGGAAGATAAGTAGTCAACTACTTCTAATAAAATAAAAAATAAATTTGGAATCTTATTGATAATAATTTTGTTAGTAATAGAAAGATGATGAAAATAAAATAACCTAAATTCTAGAAAAACAATATTTGAGTCGACATGCCAAGGTTGAAATTTGGAACCATGGGTATAACCAATGTAGCAAGAACAAAATCGATTTTTTCTAAATATCATTGACATTTCATAATATCCCAATCTTTTATCGAAATATTAGTGAAATGTCAAACTAAAAATATTTTTACTAGAAAACTAAACTGTGGCCCAAACTCATTCGATCAAATCCAAACATATTTGGTCAAGTCAAATAGAATAACATAAAGCCCGGACTAATTTACTAAAACGAAGCCAAAAATGAGTATTTATACCAAAACTTTTGGTTCCACCTTTGAAGCTTGCTGCTGTGGGAAAAAAAAAAAGATTAATGAGGTACGTTTCCTTCTTACTTTCAATTAGACCATTCTCTCGTCAACGTATATGTCAATTATCACTGAGTTATGTTTGTGTTAGCCTTCTCCTCCCCTTTATTCCTCGATCTACTTTCATTCATATTTCACATATTTATTTTATTCCATTCATCTATATCGTTCATATATGATTTTTTTAAATTTATTTTCCTATATCTGTATTTTATATATATATATATATATATATATTAAATTATGGAAGTAATATTTAATGTCTATATAAATATGTAACTATAAATATCAATTTAACCCAAAAAATTAATTATTACATAATTAAGTCAAATAAAATTTCTATTTAGTATTTACCAATTTGAATAACTTCCATCAAAATTGATATACTTCTATTAAACTTTTTTTTTTGACATTGACATTTCCATATAAACATTACTATTATTTTTATATAGAATGATTAAAAAGTAGTAAATTATAACCTAATTAAATCATAATTATAATTTCAATAACTAATTCAAATAACTTCAATAAAATATCCATAATTTTCTGTCCACATCCACATTTCAAACCTTAGTACAGTTAGTGTACCTTTTTTTTAGTACAACAACTGGCTCTAGAAAAACAATATCCCTCCATGGATAAGCTATGCTTATTTATTTACTTATTATTATTATTATTGAAGCAAAGCTATGGTTACAGTGGCATAACCTTAACATAGTCATTAATTATATTACATATCCTATAAACATTACAAAAATAATAGTTAAAAACCTAGGTTAAATTAAAGGGTGGTTTATAAACTTTCAATTTTCAGTCTAATAGGTCCCAAAATCTTAAAAGTATCTTATAAAATTAAAAAAGCTATTAGACACAAAATTAAAAAGTATTCACTTTTTTTTTTTAGTATAAGGATGGTGATTCGAACTCATATATATAATTTTTTATTGGAAATAGGTGCTTTAATCCATTCAACTATGTTCAAGTTGACTTAATTAAGCACATAATAATTGGTTTCTATTTTAAAACATGTTAAATAGGTCATAAACCTATTAAATATAAAATTGAAAGTTTAGAGAGGTTAAGACACCAAAATGAAAGTTTAGAGACCTATTGCACACTTTTGAAATTTCATGGATCCAATAAACTCAAGCTTGAAATTTCTAGGATTAAACTTGCAATTCAACCTAAAAATTGTAAATACAAAAAACACAGAACATGTTTGTTAGTGATTACTACAATATTATTAATGAACATTTATTTATTTATTTTTTAAATACAACATGTGAGTGTGAAGATTCAAACTCAATGACTTTTACGTTAGAGATAGGTGCCTTAACTAATTGATCAATTTAGTTGAGGTTGACTACTACAATTATAATTAAATCAATATGTTTTTTTTGTTAACTTTGCGATTACAATAGTTACAGTTGATTTTTCCTTTTGTATGTTGGTACAACATGTGAGAGTAGAGATCAGAGGCGGAGGTACGTAGGGGCCGGGGCTTGAGCCCCACCCCCACCTCAACTTTTTAGATTGTAGGTTTAGTATATAATAATCTATACAAGTTTCAAAATTTATTAGTCTAACCGTGGTTAATCTGAGCTCCGGCCCCCTCGTCATATCTCAGTGCCCGTGTTTGAATTCATATACTCTCCTTTTTTGTTTAATTCGTATTTTAGTCTTTTTTTAATACGTATTTTTTTATACTTCGTATTCTTTAGCGTGTTTGAGCATATGCATCTCTGTGCTTTTATTTCTTTTTTTTTTTTATGTATTTTGTATTTCTTCGTCTCCAATACTGCTTTTTATTTTGTTTTAATTTGTATTTTTGTTTATTTTTCGTCATATTTTTTCTCTCTTTTTTTTAATTAGTATTCTTCCAGTGTCTGTGTTCAATCTTAATCCATGATTTTCCCATCATTTTTACTATATATTTTTTTTTCATGAATTTTATAAAAGAAAATAAAATCATCAATTTTATTTTTGAAGAAGAAAAAGAAATCATAGATTAGGTCAATTTAAAAAAATGAAAAATTAAGAGAAATTACAAATTTCCTAGGTCAAATTTCTTTCAATATATATCTATACTATATCTAAATGGGACTATGGAGGATAATATTTACCTTTCCATTTTGCCCCCAACTTTTAAATGCATACCTATTTTGCCTTTTAAATTTCTACGAGAGACACGACTGTTCGAGTTAAAGTATCTATTGAGATAACAAATCCAAAAAAGTTGTGATCATTAGATGAAACAAACAGTTTAATCCAAAAGAGTTGTAACTGTTCGAGTGAAAATGTGTGTTGAGAGAAATTAATTCGATGAAAAGTAACTGTTTGATGAGGAGATGCATCTATCCACGTATAGGTGTCATAACAAATAATCTATAAAATGAAAGATTATGGTTTTTTCTTCTAGGACCTAAAATTCATTTCCAAAATATTAATGAAGATTTTTCTTATCTTAATGAGTGAAAACTGAACCATGTCAAAGGAATGTCTGAGATTCCAGAAATATATTTAATCAATTGAGAGGTAGAGTAACAAAATTATGTATTCGTATTATCTTCAACTTTTATTTTTTTTATATTATTTTAATATTTTTATGTGGATTACTTTTAAGTTATATATTCATGATACATTCGTGTTTTAATATTTAGTTAATGTTATTTTCAAGTTTGATTTAATATTTAATATTTTAGTATTAGTTTTCTTATTTATCTTACTATGACTTTTTGATTGCTGTTGTTCTTATTTTATTTTTCTTGGTCATGTGATTCTTTATCCAACACTTTTTCAATGAATTCAATTTCAATGATTTCATGGCAGTACATAGTACTCAATTTCTTTCTCAAATTTCAATTCTTTAATTTTGGTTCATGCTTCTTTATTACATAATATACAAAAATAAAAGAATGAGTAAATAATTTAAGAAAACACACAAAAAGATTATTGTTGTATTCTTTTTAAAAAATATTTGACAACGAATAAGAATTGTCCTGTTCAAATTAATTTTGCATTTAAATTATGTTTGCATAGATAGTAATGAATCATTGTGGGCAGAAGTTCAGAAGAAAGCAATATAAAGTTTCACTTTAAAAATATTTTAAAAAAATAATTATTAAAACTAAGAATTAATAAATTTCAGATGAAAGAGACAGATCTTCATTCATATAGTTAGATAAGATTATAATTTTTTTCTTATTTAATATTTTGGTTTAATTTATATTTACGTCATAAACTTCAATTTTTGTATTGTGTCTATTTTATTTTTAGTTTTTTAATATCAAAACATTATTTCTTTTACCTACATAATATTACCTTAATATATTTAATTATACAATCCATTTTTTAAATTGTATCCATATTTAGATTAAGAAAGTTGTTAATAATTGTGCCAATAGGTGTAATTTTTAATTATTATTATATTTAAATGGTGTAGTATAATTTATATTTATCCTTTTAAAAATAGAAAAAGTATATTTGATGTTTCAATTTTAGAGAGTAGCTTAAGAGTAAAAATAAGTAATTTTATTTGTTCCAATCATTTAATATTTAATTATACTTTTGACAATCTAACAAATTATTTCACTACTGTTTGAATTTTTAGTTACATAATTTGATTTAATTTATTATGTCTCAATTAACAACTTGATTATCAAAAATTGATAACCACATTAATTATTTCAATTTTATAGTATATTCAATGTTTTTTATACCTCTTATTTTATTATTTTAGTTTGAAGACGGTACTTTTTTTTATTGAAACTGTCAACATATAATAATATATTTTATTTGAAACAAAATAATAGTACCATTTAAAAGCTCCATTAAATTGTTATTATATATGTTAAATTGTTAGAAATATTATATTAAAATGTTTATAACCACGTGCAATGTGAAATAATTCAATCATATACAGTGGAATAAAACTCTTCTCAATTGATTTCTAAAGGATGAGTTCAATACAGTATTTAAAGAAATACAAAATAACTAATTGATACAACTGAAAACTGTCCAATAAACAAACTAAATCAGAATAAAATAATGTACAACTGATTTGGTTAATATTCCCCCGCAAACGAAAGTCCTAGGACATGAGTTTGGACCGYAGAAATAACAAACGATCACTGGTGAGAGGCTTTGTAAGCAAGTCAGCAAGCTGGAACACAGTGGAGATAGAGCGAAGATCAAGGTCACTACGAACCACACGTTCTCTGACAAAATGAAAATCAATCTCTACATGTTTAGTCCGCCCATGAAAAACCGGATTGTGAGCCAACTGAATAGCTGAAAGATTATCACAGAAAAGCAAAGGCGGTTTAGTACTAACAACACACAAATCCTTCAGAAGTTGACGTAGCCAAGATAACTCAGCAGAAGTCACTGCAAGAGCGCGGTATTCGGCTTCAGTAGAACTTCGAGAGACCGTCGACTGCTTCTTTGCTGCCCAAGATATTGGATTATGACCAAGAAAGATCACAAAGCCAGTTGTGGAACGCCGATCAAGTGGGTCTCCAGCCCAATCAGAATCAGAATAAGCTCTCAAGCACAGAGAATCAACAAYAGAAGCATGTTTCTTAAACAAAAGGCCAAAATTCAGAGAACCATTGATATACCTCAAAACACGTTTGGCAGCAACTAAATTGGCAGCAGTAGGAGCATGCATAAACTGTGAAAGCTTGCCAACAGAGAAACATATATCAGGTCGAGTGAATGTAAGATAATGTAAAGCACCTACCATTGCCCGATATATTTGAGCGTCAGCATCAGAACAAGGATCGCTAGCTAAAGAAGCAGTGAGAGCAATTGGTGTAGAGCAAGGCTTTGAAGCAAGCATGCCAAACCGAGCCAAAACATCTCTAGCATACTTAGACTGATTAACGGTAATGCCASCAGTTGAATAACCAATTTCAAGTCCAAGAAAGTATTTCAGAACACCCGAATCAGTCATTTCATACCGAAGACGAAGTTGAGAGACTAATTCTTCAATATAAGCATTATTGCTGCCCGTTACAATAATATCATCAACATACAGGAGTAAGTATGTGATAGAATGATTGTCATGTCGAACAAACAAAGACGAATCAGCATGAGAGGCCACAAAACCGAGTGTTAGAAGGTGGGAAGTAAAACACTCGAACCATGCACGTGTAGCTTGCTTTAAACCATAGAGAGACTTAAGTAGCTTGCACACATAATGAGGACGAGAGGAGTCAACAAATCCTTGAGGTTGTTGCATATAAASCTCTTCTTGAAGTTCCCCATGGAGAAACGCATTCTTAACATCCAACTGTCGTAAACTCCAATTAAACTGGGCAGCCAAGGATAATATGATTCAAACAGTTGGTTTTTTTACTACCGGGCTAAAGGTTTCTTCATAATCAATACCAGCCTCTTGATGATACCCTTTGGCAACCAAACGTGCTTTGTATCTTGCAACACTACCATCAGGGTTACRTTTAACACGATACACCCATTTACAACCAATAGCACTCTTACCACAAGGTAAAGGAGTGAGAACCCATGTACTTTGCTTAAGTAAAGCATTGTACTCTTCTGTCATAGCATCTGTCCAAACAGGAAGTTTTGAGGCTGCTGTATAGGAAGAAGGCTCAGATTTTGAACCATTAGGAATCGAAGAGGCCAAGAAGGCTTTCTTCTTAGAGATACCAGATTTCCCCCTTGTCTGCATAGGATGAGCATTACGAACAACAGTATCATTGGCTGAGATAGATGAAGTATTATTAGGTTCACAAGGCGGAGGATCAACGGCTGCATAAGGTGGTGGATTTGAAACCAAATTGACTGTCG
The DNA here is from genome assembly GCF_001995035.1 of Momordica charantia. Next base: position 139,359 of record NW_019104601.1, read on the forward strand.
GATTGGGAGAAGAAACAGATGGGCAGACAATAGATACATTCAAAACACCATTTACACCATTTTGAGGTATAACGGAAGGTACATCAGAAAAAGAAGAAGAAGAAGAAGAATTAGATGGAGAATGAGAGGACAAGTCAGAAAGAAAAAGAGAAATAGGAAGTTGATAAGATRAAGAAGGTGAGGTAGTAAAAGAGGAAACATAAGAGGGAATAGAGAAGGGAAGAAATGTTTCATAAAAAACTACATGTCGAGAGGTATATAAGCGGCCAGTGCTCATGTTGTAACACAAATATCCTTTAAAATCTAGYGGATAGCCTAGGAAGACACATTGGGATGTTTTTGGTTGTAGTTTATGAGAAAGATAAGGTTTCAAGAGTGGATAACATGCACAACCAAATGTCTTAAGYGATGAGTAATCAGGTGATCGTTTGAAAAGAAGTTCAAAATGAGATTTGTGAGAAAGAGATGGTGATGGAAGTCTATTAATAAGGAAGACAGCAGTGGCGAAAGCAAACGGCCAGGATTTTAAAGGAATAGAGGATTTTGACATTAGTGTAAGGGCAACTTCAATGATATGTCTATGCTTCCTTTCAGCAATTCCATTTTGTTCGGGAGTATARGCACATGATTTTTGATGGAGAATACCATGAGTGCGAAGAAAGGATCCAAGATTATGGTTAATAAATTCTCCACCCCCATCACTACGTAAAATCTTAATTCGAGAGGAAAAAAGATTTTCAACAAGAGGTTTAAAGTTTTGAAACACAGTGGATACATTAGATTTCTTGTTAATAGGAAAAAACCAAGTATATTTTGACATATCATCGATAAAAGAAACATAGTAATTGAATCCATTAATAGAAGTTTCCGGGGCAGGACCCCATACATYACTATGCAACAATTCAAGAGGAAATAAGGAAACTGAATGAGAATTAGGAAAGGACAGTTTATGCATTTTGCCATTAAGGCAGTGTTGACAGATACAAGTAACAGCAGTACAACGAGGTAAATTCATGATACGAAAGACAGAATGAAGAACAGGGTCACTAGGATGACCTAACCTATTATGCCAGATAGAAGAAGACGTTTGTGCACCAACATGAGCAACATGGGACCGCGGAACAGATTTGACAGAGGTAGAAACAGAGTTAATGGGATAGAGCCCATTAACACTGGGGCCGTGAAAAAGAATCTGGCCCGAAGACTTGTCCTGAAGAAAAAATTGGTCAGCATAAAAAACAACAAGACAAATATTATCTAAGCACAGACGATGAACTGAAAGAAGATTTGTAGCAATGTTAGGAACATGGAAGAGATGTTTAAGTGAAAGAGAAGAGGTAGGAGTGGTAAGAATACCATAACCTGAATAGGTGATGGGTAATGAATGACCACTGCCTACAGTGATCTGATCTTCTCYAGAGTACTCAGATGCGCCGTTCAATTGATTTAAATCGGTGGTAATATGAGTGTTGCAGCCGGAATCAGTCAACCATGGCATATTGAAAGCATTTACAGCAACATAATTTTGCGCAGCAACCATTGCCGCAAGTTGGGCAGGTGGATGACTTCCTTGAAAGTTATAATTCATTCTATTATAACAGTCAAGTGCAGTGTGGCCTGGACGGTTGCAAATATGACAGACAAGGCGATGCTGTGCAGAATCAGAGAAAGGTCGATTTGGCTGAACACCAAAGGGGACCGTCGAAGAGTGACGTCCACGGCCTCCGAAATTTCCAGAATTACCRGTATTACCAAGGGAAGAAGTCTTCGATCGACCAGAGTTTTGAAATTTTCCCTTACCACCATTATAACCTCGACCACGCGAGATGTTTGGATTAACATTCTGAGCCTTAAAATTGCTAGCAAGAAGAGCAGTAGGTTGAGCAAATATCTCATCCTTCTTGTGTTGATTTGCAATAGCAGATTCTTCAGAGACCAGAAGAACATGGARTTCTTCAAATGAAACGGACTGAGAGCGGGTGCACATCGATGTCCGAAACGTATTAAATTCTGAGGGCAATCCATTCAGRGTGTAGATGATGAGATCTTCATCATCGATAAGCACAGAAACATTAGCAAGTTTATCCTTCAACTCCTTAACTCGTTGAATATACGAATCAATCGACTCACTACTTTTCTTGGTAATTAAACAAGGGCAAATTTTGTGGAAGTAGAGATAATGGCGGACGCATGGAAGTGGATCAAGACGCCGAGTCAAAAAGGTGCTCTGATACCATGAAATAATTCCATCATATACAGTGGAATAAAACTCTTCTCAATTGATTTCTAAAAGATGAGTTCAATACAGTATTTAAAAAAATACAAAATAACTAATTGATACAACTGACAACTGTCCAATAAACAAACTAAATCAGAATAAAATAATGTACAACTGATTTGGTTACTACAATGCACCTGATACAAACTAGTATATATAAAAGTGGGTGGGACCTTTATATTCAACCCTTCTTTTTTATATAAATTTTAATTTTAATTTGGCATAATATAAAGAAATTTACAATTTTAATTTTCCAAGGTACATTCTATTTTTACATTTTATATATTATTAGTTTCATTATTTTGAGATTAATTTTTAATTTTATTATTATAAATGTTCTTGGAAAGCCAACATCATGGTGAAACTTATCTCCGACCAAGAAGTGGTGAGTCGAAAGCCTCTACTCTCACTTATTGTACTAAAAAAATTAATGTATATTTTACATAAAATTTAGAAAAATTACCGGCAATTCTTACTAGATTCAAAATTACTTTTATGAATTCTCACCTATAACTAGTATGAAGTTCCCCATCAACAAAATTTTTGGATCCACCCCTGGTAGAAATTATAACTTGTTGGTAAATATACGCTATATATATAAACTGTGTAATACTGACAAACAAATTATAACGTAACTGTCTACAAACAATTACAGATCTTGACAACTAGATGAACACCAAAAACTGATAAATATAGTCGAGGCACGCTTCAATAGCATTGACCTGAAGACAATTATTCACTCTGCACAACTTGCTAACAGACTACAGCAACCGTTTCAGTAGGATATAACGACCTAACTCTGGTAGAACTGCAACCTCGAACTACTCGAATCTGGCAGAACTCTTAGATACTTGCTCTCAACATAAATAAAAACAACACCTAAAAAATAAGAGTGAATTCTTGTGAGACAAGGAGGAACTCAAATGAGAAAGTTTGATGTCTCAGATAGAAAAACTATAACATCTCACAGTAACTTAAACACATATGTAATCTTTTTACATATGTTATATATGTAACTTTAACACATAAAGTTACAAAGGTGTAATTTTGTAACTTTAACAAAATAAAGAATTAACTTAAAATTTAATAAAATAAAGAAATAAAACCACTAAAATAATAAATAAGGAATAATATTCCCAACGCATATGTGAATAATTTCTTTTAAGTTCACATTTTTTTACACCTTAAAAACCAACATAACTGGTCGTGATCCAACATAGGTGCCTTAACCCGCCAAGTCATGTTAAGGTTAACCAATTACAGTTAATTAGAGGTAAAGGTAAATCATAAATTATATAAATCAATGATTATCTTAATTACTATTATTAGAGCTAATTATTTATCGCGCCAATGATTTTTTTTTTAAATGCTATATTTGTGATATGTAAAAGGGATAATTATTTTAGAAAATGAAGTACTTGCTCAAATTTTCTAAATTCATTGGGTGGAGATTCCTAGTAAAGAAATCAATGGGTTGGCTGGCTACATTCACATACCATTTCAAGCCAATTTATAATTACTATGAAATCTCCCAAAAAGCAATGGCTTATAAGGAAAGTAAATGAAACCAAAAACTTGACCCAACTTTAGGGTATTGAGTGAGTTCCCCTACAATATCAGATTGACCAGAAATTACTTTGGAAAAGAATTATGAATTTGAGAGGTTCCATTGGCATCATCATAAAGCTCTTATGGCTGCTATTAGTTCCCTTTGTAGCAGCAAAAACTCATCRCCATAATTTCGTGGTATGTCTATCTATAGTAGGAGATTTGAACCTACGACCTATAAAAAGAGATATTTGATACTTGATCTAGCTCAAGTCAAGTGATGTTACGTTGATTGAGAATTGTGTTGTAACAGGTGAAGTTATCTCCATTCACGAGGCTTTGTAGCTCCAAAAACATCTTGACAGTCAATGGGAAGTTTCCTGGGCCAACGTTGGAAGCCCACAGAGGAGATAAAATCATCGTTCGTGTGTTGAATAAGGCGAAATACAACATCACTTTTCATTGGTTTGAAATTTTAGCTCTCTAGTAAAATTTATGTATTTTTTCTTAGTACAACAACATATAAAGTGGAGATTCGAACTCACGATCTCCACGTGAAATTTGTGTTCGTTAAATGTTATTCTACTTGGATCTTTGGTAATGCAAATGCAGGCATGGGGTAAGACAAGTTAGAAATCCATGGTATGATGGTCCGGAATACATTACACAGTGCCCAATTCAAGCAGGGAAGAGCTTCACTTACAAAATTCAACTCACCACAGAAGAGGGAACCATGTGGTGGCATGCTCACAGCGGCTGGGCTCGGGCTACGGCCCATGGGCCTCTCATCGTTCACCCGGGCCCATCACGGCCCTATCCCTTTCCCAAACCTCATGCACAAATCCCCATCATTATCGGTATATATCTCAATTTCTAATAAGAATCATTTATTTTTAGTTTTCTATTTTTAAAAAATTACGTTCGCTTCCTCGCAGTTTTTTTCTTAAAAATATGTTTAACTTCTAAACATTACTTTATTACTTTTCAAAACTTGAGTTACGTTAGATAATGTTTACTAAATCAACCTAGATCGTCTTACGTTTCAAAATATTAATTATAACTTTAAAAAGTAAATTATAAATTTTTAAAAAATAATTAGTGAAATAGTATATCATATAAGTTCTTATTTATTTATTTAATATCTGATTCAATTTAAGAAAAAATGTAAAATTATTTAATTTCTTTAATTAGGTGAGTGGTGGAAGGGAGATGTAATGGAAATACCAAGGAAAGCAAACAGAACAGGTGGAGAGCCAATGCTTTCAGATGCCTACACCATCAATGGACAGCCAGGATATCTTTATCCTTGTTCCAAACAAGGTACAAATTAAAATCCTTAATTTAATCAATATTTCCCAAAGAGAGAAAAAAAAAAAGAATTATAATTTATACCAATACCATAACCATTTATCATTCCTTTTCTATAAAACTTAGTTCAAATTATTTCAGGAGAATACTTGGTTGGACAATCTTGACATCGTTACCATTATTAAATATTTGACAACTAAACGAGAGAAACGCAAGAATAGAGACTTTTTATAAAAATTAATGAGTTGCCAATTTTTCAAGGGTGACGAAGACAAATTTGGTCCTCATCGTTAAAGAGCTAAGTATTTTCATTACTTTATTTTCTTTAATGTATTAATAAGTGTTACCTATTCTATTGATTAAATTTTTTTGTTTTTCAAGAAATCTCACGAAATCATATTGTTTTACGGTTTTTTCTTCACTCTCTCTTTTTGTGAAACGTGTAGTTTGAATGTGTGCTTGCATGTATATGTGAAGTATGTATACGTGCATATGTTTAAGTGATCAGCGTACTTAGTTACGTAGGTAACTAGTTTTTAGGTAGGACTAATTTAAAAAAACTATCTATCAATCAATCGGGTGTTTGTTAATGTAAATTTTGAAAATCAAGAAATGTGTATAGTTTGAATTCATGAGAAATTAAGATTGAGATATATGCACGCAGTTGTAGTTGAATTATGTATAAGAGTAGATTTTAGATTTCGAGGTTTATGAAGAAAATCACTTTCATTGTATCTTCCACGTAAAAATTATTTATGAAAATGATATAAATATTACAAAAAAAATAAAAGTTTTGAAAATTTTAATTTGAAAAATTAATTTTCGTGCAAGACTTTTACATTTTTAATTTCAAATTTTAGAAGAATAAAAACRATTAAAAATGGTTACCAAATATGTTTATGTTTTTTTTTTCATCAATAAATTAAAAAATAACATGAAATATGAAACAGGTACCAAATAAATTCTATTTTTCTTAATTGAAAAATAGGAAAGGAGAAACAACAAAGAGGAAAAAAGAGCAACAAAAAAAATAAAATGGCAAAAAACAAGCCCATTTCTTAATATTCCAGTTTCTTATTTATTGTTCTTGATTTTATTAAGTTAAAGCATGGGTGAAAATAAGCTTAACTCATTTGCACCTTGTTTCTTTTGTGGAGGTTGAAGATTAAATCTCTCCTCTCCATGTTAAAAACAATTTAGTATTGGATAACTATTTATGTTTTTTATTTTTTATTTTCTTATAAATGTTTCCAAAATTGTATAAATATTTTAGAAAAAAGAAAAAAAAAACTAGAAATAAGTTTTTTGTTTTTTATTCTCATTTTCAAGGAAACCAAGTTTCTTTCTGTTATGAAAAAAAAAATAAGAAAGAAAATAATTACCAAATGTAATTATATTATTTTCAACGTTAAAAAGGAAGAAAAAAAAATAAAAAACGTCAATGTTTGAGCATTATTTTCCAATGAAAACGTAATGTTTCCACATTCTGTAAAAGTTGTTCAATTTTTACAGAAACATTTGAGTTCACAATGGAGCAAGGAAAAACCTATCTTCTCCGTATTGTGAACGCGGTTATGGACGAAGATCTGTTCTTTGGAATCGCAAAGCATGAGATGACATTGGTCGCGAAAGACGGTATCTACACAAAACAAATCAAAACTCATTACATAATGATCACACCAGGTCAATCCATGGACCTTTTGGTCACTGCAGACCAGTCCCCAGGCCTCTATTTCATGGCTGCAAGATCCTACTCCAGCGCTCTTGGAGCTGGCTTTGACAACACCACAGCCACGGCCATTCTAAACTACTCAAAACCCAATCATCTCAACCATTTCTTCCCAAATTTGCCCCCATATGATGCAACCAAAGCAGCGACGGATTTCACCAAACGCCTGCGAAGCTTGACGATCGATGACCGTCGAGCTGACGTTCCTTTAAACATCGACACTCGTCTGTTCTTCACGTTGTCTGTCAATCTAATGAGTTGCAATGCTTCTGATCATAGGGCTTGTGCTGGGCCATTTGGGAAGAGGTTTGCTGCAAGCATCAACAATGTGAGCTTTGTGACCCCATCTGTTGCTATGCTTGAAGCTTACTACAATGATGTCCATGGCGTGTTTACGACAAATTTTCCGAGGAAACCACCGAGAAAATTTGACTACACGGGCAAGAATCTGTCGGAAAATTTGTTGGCTACTTCTTTTGGGACTAGGGTAATTGTTTTGGAGTACAATGCTAGTGTGGAGCTCATCTTGCAGGGCACCAATGTGCTTGCCAGTGATAACCATCCTGTTCATTTGCATGGCTATAGCTTTTATGTTGTTGGATGGGGGTTTGGAAATTTCAATCCGAAAACTGACCCGAAACGATATAATCTCGTCAACCCGYCAGAGGAGACCACGGTTGGAGTTCCCAAGAATGGCTGGGTTGCTATCAGGTTCAAGGCAAACAATCCAGGTTTGTTTGTATATCCCTACACTTTTAAATGTTATATTTTAAACTCGTAAGTATATAAACGTATCTATGTTTAAGAATGTATATTTTACCATGACCTATTAACATGGTATCAGAATATAATGTTGAACGTTTTAGATATATTTTAAACGTTTTTATTCATCGTGTCTAAGTTATCTATTGATCTTGTTTTTCTTTTTGGTTTGAAATTTGTAGGCATGTGGTTGATGCACTGCCATATTGAGCGTCACCAAGTATGGGGGATGAGCATGGTGTTGTTAGTGAAAAATGGGCTTGCTCCTCACCAACAAATTCTTCACCCTCCACATGATTTGCCTTCATGTTTTAAATAGTCACCAAATCTTTACATTTAGATCTTATTCAATAGACATAGAAGGAAAATGTGAAGATTTTTTTTTTAATGTAACAAATTGGGGTACGAGAATTTGAATCTCTAACCTAAAAGGAATGTCTAATTACCGTTAGAGCTATATTTATGAAGAATTAACGAAACAGGTTTTATTGATCTTCTCGTATATCTCACTTATAAAGTGCCAACAGTAGAACTTTAGAAAGGATAGCCTCCCTGGAGTCCACTTTACTTTCTTCTTTAATTTTTATTTTCCTTTTAAGAAAATTCAACAAAATTAGTATTGACTCAGTTAATGATTTCTAAAATGTTTTGAAATTAAAACAAACTATGCATAATAGGATTGATACTTTATTCCTACCTGCATAGACTCATTTAGGCTATTTGTTAGCCATTAGAAAAAATATGAAAAAGGAAGGAAAGACTCATCCTTTGTGACTCATTCTCTTATTTTCACGATTGAAAACATCTAAGTAGTAACTCAATTTAAGAGGAGTGTTCTCCTCTTCCAACCTCTCCAGAACCTCGAGTCTATCGGTCGTGAACTTCTATTTCTAGAAAAGAAGCAACGTCACGCCAGTTACTAAGTAAAACATTTAATTACTTGAATGCATCAACAAAATCATTTTTTTCCAGTAATTATAACAAAAGCTCTTCGTATAGATATCTTAGATTAAAAATTATTAGATTAGGAAAAAGAAAACATTTTGCCCAATCCATTTTGAGAAAGGCAAATACCTTCGACTCTCTCTGCGAGAGTATTGCCATCAAGAATAATCAACTACATACATACACTAAGTTGGCCTGTTCCAATGCTCAACATTAAATGTTGTCAAACCATTCACCGTACTCAACAAATTTTACCTATCTTACTCCACGTTTAATCTAATTCCATAAGGTTTTAACATTTGTTGATATTTCAATTTGTTAAGACATCTGTATCTGATTAAAACCTTGTAAAATTTCGAATCTCTACTCAACATGTTGTATTAGACAAATAAAGTTCTTGCCATTCATGCCACTATATCAAGAACAGAAAAAAAAAACCATAGTAGTACTATTTTTTTTTTCAACAATGGTTTATATGAAAATTAATCTATTAACTTTCGAAATAGTAATTAATAAAAACTATTTTCTTTTGAAGTTATTTTATTGGTGACCTAATCCAACTAAAAAGTAAAGATTTGACATGGTAGACACTTTACTTGATTATTTGAAATTCATTTTATTTAAAATTTCATTGACAATCACATCATAACTCCTATTGTCGTTTCTTCTGTATCACTCCATCCCCTCTTTAAAAATTTGATCGAATTAAGTGGATCTAATTATTAAATCTTATTTTCCTTGTTTTTCTATTATCAAATTTTCTTTAATACTTTAGTCCGTTAGCTTGGATTTGACCTCATGCTACGCTATGATATGATTGGCAGTGAATATATTAAATTTAATTAATTYGATTATTAAACGAATAATAATTTATTACCATAAATAAATATATATTTGCGAAAATTAGTATAGTACAACAGTACCAACTTGAGCCTATATAACTCATATATAATCGATCTTAAAGTTAGAGATTCGAATTCCCATCCATATATTGTTGAACAATCTAAAAGAAAAAAAATAGCACAAGTTCTATTAATATGATTTATATAAGTTATATTCAATATATTAGTATTTTTTTACTTAACCTACTAGAAAGTACATTAATCAAGATGACAAAAATTGAAAAGAAAAAAAAAATATTAAAAAACAAACATCTCAGAATTTTTTTTGTCATATTTACAAAATTAAAATGTAATTACTATATTTGTAAATATAATAATTGTTCTTTTAATTTTCTTTTTCACAACAATATATGGGAGTAGGATTCAAGCACCCGACTTTTTTTTTTTTTTTTTGAAAATTTATGTCTTTATAGTTCAATTTCACTGATCAATTTTTTTGTTCCATTATAAATACTCCATTATTTATGCATGTATTATATAATTTTTTTCAACTTATTCTAATGTAAGTTTATAGTATATAGAATTTCTCAAATATAGATTCCATTTAGTTGGCCCATCGTGCGTGTACTTTTTTTTTTTTTTTTTTTGCATAAGGAATAGCATATAATATATATATATATATATGAAGGCAAAAGCTAAAAGCCAAATTAAGGTCCATGATTGGTGAATTGAATACACGTCGCAACCAACAATCCATATGAGAGATTCTCGTAACTTTAGCCCACAAACTTTATAAAATTAAGGATAAAATATGAAGCATTACCATATTATATATTTTATTTAGCTAATAAATGATAGTGTTTGGATTCACATTTCAACACCCATCAACTCATGTTGTCTCGAAATTAATATTTTAAAAACATAATCTAACTTTTTTTTTTTACAAAACAAAATATATATATATATATATATATTTTTGGATACATATCAAAAGCATATTAAGGGAGTATTTTGATCACTAATAGTTGGACTGTGAAAATATAAATACTACACTCTAATTACTATACAAATATCATTATTTGATCTTTCATTTTAATAGTTAAGATCTTAAATCGTATCATCCTTGTAAAATAAGTATATCTACTGAGACATTATGACTAACTAAACACCTCTTTGTTTGACCATTATTAATAAATAATTAATCTCTCTATTTTGGGACATAGTATTAAGGATACATATCGACTACCCAACAAAACCTAATTTATTCTCATGAGCTAAAAGCTAAATTTATTCAAAGTGTTTTCTCTTTATTTTAGTTGCCTATTGATAGAGAATAATGAATTACTCGACTTATCTCATTAGTTATTATTGTAAAATAAGTGATGAGTCTCATATATTTGAAATGATTACATGTTTACGTATGTAGCATAATAAGTTAATTGTTAGCCTGTAGCGTTCTAATCAATTTGAATATAGTTATATGGATAATATGTTAGTAATAAAAAATAAAATTATAAGAGAAAGATAAAATAAAAAAAAAAGTTAGAAAAAGGAAAATAAATCGTGAAATTGTAAAAAGATGGAAAGATAAACGTGGGGGAGGTGTGGCGGTGTAAGCCTAAACCCGTGTGCCATTCCAACATTTCAAACTGTTATCAACGAAAAACAATATTAATTAAATTACTAATTTTATCCTGTTTGATATAATTTCAATTTGGTTTAATAATTTTAAAAAGCTTCAATTTAATCTTTAAAATTTTGAGTTTCCTTTTAATTTGGCTCGTACCAATTTGATCCTCACAAATCATGTTTTATATTCGTCCATCTGAAAATCCTACCTTTTTTCCTTCACTTAGTCCTAAATTCTAATATATTCAAGTATATTACATTTAATTAAATAAGAAATTTAGTTTATTGCTTACCTAAAAAATGTGTCAAATTAATATGCAGTACAGAATTTTGGACCACTCTTGAAATACGTGTGAGTTGCATGAGCCATCCAGAACGAGCTATATGAAAAAAGRCGTGAACAAAGCGTTCAGGTCAGTAAGCTCTCAAGACGAGGAATTTGATTACCTACCTACATACCAAAGTATGCTTCAGTGAAATATAGTAGATCCCACGCTATCGTTTTGTTAGACTGTTTCATGAGTTTGTTACACCGTTACAAATAGTTGGACGTCCCACCTCCACGTATAATCTTTTGAAGACTAACATTGGTTTTTACCGAGCTATCAACTATCACTCTAGTCGAGCTACATAGGATGATCATTGTGTATTTTTCAAGGTGACGAGTCACGTGTGATGATCTATTTCCTCTCTCTCTATGTGGCAGGTCATATGTTAATGTTACCCTCTCGTAGTAATAATGATAACAATAATTGAAAATCTTTAAACAGAGACTAAATTGAAACTAAAATCAAATTAGCAATAAAATTGGTTCATATTACTCATGGATATCAAAATATCAAAATTATCAATATATATATATATATATTATTAATAAATATTTATATCTTATTTTAAAATATAAATTTTTTTGTGCCCAAATATTTATATCAACACGTTAATCTATTACTAATGAATCATTTTAATGAATTTTCTTAGTATCTATGGACTATGAATTCATTTTTCAAATGTTTGAGTAATTATTTATTTAGCTCCTCTTATATTAACAATTAACAAAAAAAAAAAGAAAAAAAACTTTCGATTTAGGTACTTATTCAGTATTTTTCAGTTACATATATCTTCACTATTTGTAAATAATGTTAAAACTATCTCGATTAACTTACTTCACATTGCCGTTTATAAAAAAAATATTGTTACCAGAGAAGAAAGCCCACCTACCACGTATCGAACATCCAAGAAATGAACAGACCTGACGTCACCAGGTCTGCAAAAGAAAAGCAAATCAACCCGACTTTGCCAGGTTGTTTTTGCCATCAGAGCGCAATATCAATGGGATTGACCAAGCCAGTCAGCGCCACCGTCAGGCTAGCTCTTGTCGAGATAGAAGGCTAGAATCTCGGCCTCCCTTACCAAACCAATTCACCTACAACCACCTATAAAAATGAGGAGTATCACATCATTCCGGTATGTTCAAACCTTTCATGAGATACATTATTCACTATTGAACTCCAACTAATTTTGCACGACACTTACCTAGCAGAAGGGATAAGCCACTTCGCTTGCACAAACTAATTTTGTGCACGAACACTTACTTTACATCATATTTAATACTGCATTGACAAAAATTATTTAAAAGAAGAATTAGGTCACCTGAAAGAGAAAAGTTTCAAATTTCTCCTCCAAATGTTTAGAGATTAGCCTAAAGTAATTTATAATTTTCTTTCTGTTTGGTCCTTGAATTATTGTCAGCTCACTAATTATTATACTACATAAGTGTTAGATTTTCGTATTAACTTCATGTATTCAATAAAACTCTTCATTGTTTATGTATTCTCTCTATTTTCTCTCCTCCTCTAAAACTAACCGTCACTAGGTACACCCTCCACTAGTTTTAACATTCATGTATCAATGTTTAATGAAAAATTATTCAAGAAATTTTTATAATAGATACTAAAATTTAAAATAAAGTATTCAAATCATTTATTCAGCCGTCTTGAAATTTAGAACTCTGTTTATGCAAAGATGTGCACAACAGTGTGTTCCAGATTGCAGCTCGAACTCGGCCTCCGGACCGACCTGAACGCTTGGGCGGACCTGCACAAAAAGGGTGAGCACTCCGACGATCAAGTCAGTATAGGTCGGATTCCCAGTTTAGTTCGAGGCCAGAAATCATCGTACCTGATCGGGGAGTGAGGTCCTCTACTTATGGGTGGTAGTCCCGCTAATCTCGCGACGGTTACATTCGGTAATCTCGGGACCGTCGGTTACACCCGGTAATCTCGGGACCGACGGTTACGCCCGATAATCACGCCGCAGACAGTTGCTCACATCGGCCCCTACCGAGCTCCCCGGTAGGTCAGACCTGGGCCAGGTTCACCTCGGCCCTCATACTTAGCATTTGTCGACGTTAGTGGCGGCCACCTCGGCTATCCGAGCTGGGCATGACTCATGAGCCATCTTGTAGCACCAATAGGGGTCCTCCACGTGTCCAGGGTATTCCCTTCCCAAAACATTGGCCCCCTCTCTGTCTGGTCCGATCTCGACCTGGCAGAGAAGTTCATTCGACTTGCTTTGGACACGTGGCGATTTCCTATTCGTGGGAAAACACAACCGTCGCTGAAGATTTATCGTCGGAATATTCAAATATTCCGACGCTTCGGATCTCAGRGAGGATCCTAGCCGCTCGTTGATTACACGTGTACGGTGGGGAAATTCCTCCGACGGGCTATAAATACCCCCAATCCTTCAGATCATACCTTACGTTCCCTGAATTCTTGGAGTTCGATCTGAAGGCAGCTCGAACCCTTGGTAGGTCGGTCTCTTCCCTCTCTCTTTCGAACGTAGTTGCCATGTCGTCCTCTTTTAGCAGCAACTTAGGATCCAATTTAGCTCGTAGGTTAGAGTCCGAGCTCGAGGAGATAGAAAACTTTAGAATCTCCGATGACGGGGAGGATAGTGACGCCTCCACTTCAGGTCAGGGTTTGGAATACCCTTCTAGGATACCTGAGCACTACCTCGGATCCCTTCGTAGGGGGTTCGCTATCCCTGAGAACGTCCTCCTCAGGCTTCCGGAGGAGAGGGAGAGAGCTGACAGTCCTCCAGAGGGATGGGTCACTCTCTACTTCAAAATGTTTGAGTACGGCCTCAGACTTCCCCTTCACCCTTTTGTCCAAGAATTTCTCTTCCGGACTGGAT
>NW_019104601.1:163661-180580 GCF_001995035.1 Momordica charantia
TCTCCTCCAAATGTTTAGAGATTAGCCTAAAGTAATTTATAATTTTCTTTCTGTTTGGTCCTTGAATTATTGTCAGCTCACTAATTATTATACTACATAAGTGTTAGATTTTCGTATTAACTTCATGTATTCAATAAAACTCTTCATTGTTTATGTATTCTCTCTATTTTCTCTCCTCCTCTAAAACTAACCGTCACTAGGTACACCCTCCACTAGTTTTAACATTCATGTATCAATGTTTAATGAAAAATTATTCAAGAAATTTTTATAATAGATACTAAAATTTAAAATAAAGTATTCAAATCATTTATTCAGCCGTCTTGAAATTTAGAACTCTGTTTATGCAAAGATGTGCACAACAGTGTGTTCCAGATTGCAGCTCGAACTCGGCCTCCGGACCGACCTGAACGCTTGGGCGGACCTGCACAAAAAGGGTGAGCACTCCGACGATCAAGTCAGTATAGGTCGGATTCSCAGTTTAGTTCGAGGCCAGAAATCATCGTACCTGATCGGGGAGTGAGGTCCTCTACTTATGGGTGGTAGTCCCGCTAATCYCGCGACGGTTACATTCGGTAATCTCGGGACYGTCGGTTACACCCGGTAATCTCGGGACCGACGRTTACGCCCGATAATCACGCCGCAGACAGTTGCTCACATCGGCCCCTACCRAGCTCCCCGGTAGGTCAGACCTGGGCCAGGTTCACCTCGGCCCTCATACTTAGCATTTGTCGACGTTAGTGGCGGCCACCTCGACTATCCGAGCTGGGCATGACTCATGAGCCATCTTGTAGCACCAATAAGGGTCCTCCACGTGTCCAGGGTATTCCCTTCCCCAAACAAACTCCATATTGTCTACTTTATATCTCTGGATACCACACCTTCCCACTAAGTTTTAAAGCTAAAGATCTCCCACGATATTCTTCTATATAATGCTATTCACAATGATGGAATTTGTATGACAAAATGATCCATTATCCTTTTTTTTCTTCAAATAAAAACCCCTTTTATTATGAAATTGATTCCATTATTATTGTATTCAATTGTGCATATAATTAGTTCATAATTTAAATTTAAGATAGGTTAAAAATTATAAGTTTGGTCCTAATAATTATTTAGTGTTGTGTCTTCTTGATTAATTAGTCTGGAACATTTGAAAAATTTTAATTATATTCTTCTATACTTTGATTTCCAATTATCTCTGACAATTATAAAATGTCATAAAATATGGAAATTTTCGTAGATCACCCTTTTTTTTCCGCAAAAATCGCGCCTCCACCATTTCGTCACAGTTTTTTTTTATGAAAATTCAGTTTTCGTGACAGTTTTTAACTGTCATAAAACAAAACAAAAATCCGAAAAGTTGTAATTTTCCCGCAAAAAATGCACCCCATGATTTATGACAGTTTTTTTTCCTCCAAACTTTTTTTACTGCACAACTGTTACGGAAGACCACTTTTCTAGTAGTGATGTTTGTTGTGAATATTAGTTGACAAAATATTGATGTGAGTCATGACACTTTTCGTAAGATAAATTTTAGATGAAATGATATAGTGTAAGAGTCATCTAGGACAAATTTGAATAGACTAACTAAGAAGTTGAGAAGGGTTTGTCTATGTGTATGAGATTGCCATTTAAGTTGGAACTTCAATTTCCACTTTTAAGGTTTGTCGAGATTATGCTCAACCATCTGGAATATTAATGCCTAAAGATAGGTGCTATAGTGCTGCTCAGTCTAGAAAATGAACCCCGATTATAGAGATCCACATGCCATATGATTCAAGAAAAATCAGAAGGAAAAAAAAAAAAATCAAGGGACCTCAACCTGAACACAGAATAAAGGCATGTCCTTGAGGTTGATACCAAGCGAAGAAACTATATCAATTCAAGTTATAAATATTAGTGTTGAAGTAGAAATTTCGGCTAATTACTAAATGCCATGTCACAAAATTAAAATTACATTTACTTAAGATCAATGATAAAATTACACGTATCCTAAATTAACTTTAAAATCGACGAAACAAATTATGCCACGTGTCTCTCTTATGGCAGTCCGATGAAATCAACTAGTTTGATCAAAACCCATGAAGACGGGCCCAAGCCCATGGCTCATTAAACCTATGACCCATATAAGACCCACCAAAACTCTATAAATAGATAAGGTCACATTTCATTTGAGACAGGCGGAGAGATCCAGAAGAATTGGAGATTTAGAGCTTCCAAAGTCGTCTACAATCATTCATAGTCAAGTGAAACATCCAAAGTCAACAAGACTTGAAAAATTCGACACTAGAAGCGTACGAGACTTCAAGAACACTAAATTTTCTCTTCGCCAAGCTACAAGCTGAAGACCTTCACACGACTTGAAGCCGAAGACTCCATAAAGTTGCAAATTCTTCACAAGTGGCAAAACCGAAAAACTTCACAAGTTACAAGCCGAAGAACTTCACAAGCTGCAAAGTCGAAAGACTTCAATAAGCTGCAAAGTTGAAGAACAAGTCGGAAAACTTCAACAAGCTGCAAAGCTGAAGAACTTCACGAGCTATAAAGCTGACGAACTTCAACAARATGAAAAGCCGAAAAACTTCACAAGTGCAAAGCTGAAGACTTCAAATATTCTTCAAGAAGCTCAAAGCCGAAGACTTCACAAAGTCTTCATCAAACTACAAGCCAAACTTCATAAACAAGTTGAATTCTTCAACAAGCTCAAAGCCAAAGACTTCAAAGATCTAGCTTCCACAAGCAAGAAGCAAAATGCATCAACCTCGGTTATTCAAGAACAAGCTCACAAGCCCTTGAATTAAAATTTACATTTGAGAGAATTAATCAAAGGATTATACATTAGAGATTGTAGCACACTCACATACATAAATACAAATACAAGTTCATAAATCTGAGTTTCTCTTCGTTGAATTTCTAGTCGAACAATTAGTCTTTAGCATTTAGCATTGTCTGAAGAGGTTTTTTTTTTCTATTTTTTAGTACAACATGTGGAGGTGAGAGATAGAACTCAYAGCCTCTTGGTTGGAGATATATGTCAATTACCGTTGAGCTATGCTCGCTTTGACTCATTGTCTAAAGAGTTGGTTCAACCATATGCAAGTTGTCACACACTGAATAGATGAACGAGATTTACAAATATGCCTCATAAAATTCTCTTGCTTTCTTCTTTTAGCAAAACGAAACAAATTCCACCTTTAAAAGTTTTATTATCATCCTTTAGTCAAATTGCGAACATGAATATAACTCAACCAGTTAAGACACTTATTTCTGTTAAAAAATCGTGATTTCAAATCTTCATCCCTACATGTTTTAAAAAAATAAACACGGGAGCTAGTATATCAGGCTTAAACCACAACCACAATCCAAAGGAAAAATCCACTAGGTAAAAAATTATTATAATCACACAAATTTTTCTACTCGACCTCATTTACACAAAAAATTCCTTCAAAGTAAATGTCACTAAGTTAACTAGAGCTAGTATATGTAAAGTATTTCAATTGGGATGAATAGAACGAGCTCCTTTTATAGCACTTAGAGTACATCTTTTCGATGTGGGACAATTATATTTCTAATATTTTGTCAAAACTCAACAAATTTCTACATCTCATCAATATGAATCAACATTTTAATTACAATGGTGAATGTTGGTTATCCAAACTTCCCAAGTAGACCTCCTAGTATTATGAGACAATTTCAATGCATTAATGTTAGTTGCATTGGTACGTGGTTGGGAAAAAATGAATGTAAATGAGAAAATAAATAGGATGGAAAGGAAAGAGGTTAGAATTGAAAGAGAGAAAAAAAATGAGAGGATAAAAAGGAAAAAAATAGTGAAAAAAATAAGAAGAGAGTCGAGGGGATACCATATTTTTCAAAAATATTATTAAAATATATAACTTTTATTTTTAAAAAAAATAATCTCTTATTTGGGGCAAGTAGAATGGTAGGGAGAGAATTGACTACATTTTATAGACTTTATGGTGTCTTTCTATTGGGTAGTTTAACCACTTAATTATTATTATTATTATTWTTWTTTTTTTGAGAAATGTAACCACTTAATTATTAGGCAATATTTATCACTAAGATTTGCCACATATTATTCTTGTTAATGGTAGGAAATTATTTTGCAACAAAGTTCTTTAGTTTCGCATTTAATAACATCACGGTGTAATAAATGTTACTTTGAATTTATTCTTATCCTTCAAATTAATAAGATAGGGAGATAAATTTTTGGTGTCACAGGTAGTTCATTAATAAACAAATTAAATTAAATAAAATTTTATTTAGAGCCCAGAAATTAAAGTAGAGAATTTGAGAATTTACAGATCCTAACAGAATATTTTAAATTTTAAAAACTAAAATAAAATCATCCTAAAGATATAGGTGGAAAAAAAAAAGATTTAGACCATTTTTCTTTCAAATGCTTTTTTTTTTTCGCGCAAAATAGTTTCTTTCAAATTGTTGAAATTGAATAATTTTACTATTGAATTTGACCTATGCTACTACCATTCATGCAATTATTTTCTAGGGTGTTCAAAATCCATAGAAGATTTTGGTCATTCTCCATTACTACGCTAATATTTTGCTACAAATTAACCTAATTATAATTAGTTAATTACATTTAAATAATTCATAAAGTTAATAGTTACGTAGCATAAATAATTGAGATAAAATATTTTTATGCTAGCAATAAAATCTAATTATAAATATGGTAGAAAATAAAACATGCATCAATCATTTTTTACTATAACTATAATTAATCAATATCCAACTTGATTGATGATGGTAATTATTACACTAAGTATCTAAGTTGAATATTAACGGGCAATCTCTTATTACCTCAGGCTGTCTCGCCATACGATTTCAGAAATAGTGTCCAAGACAGATTGTTGTACTTGATGGAGTCCTTCTCCAAGGCAGAATTTGAGCAGGTTGGAGTTGGAATTTAGGCAATCTGGAATGACCGAAACGGGATTAAAGCTAAGAATCAAATTTCAGATACTAAGTTGAGAAGTGAATGGATCTTATCTTACGTGAAGGAGTTTAAAGACAGTAACATATTGTCCCATGGCAGTTCCCACTATCAAGCTTGCAACAGCAATGCAGATCAAATTAATGAGAGTCGTTGGTTGCCCCYTCCAACTGGTTGGGTGAAGTTTAATGTGGACGCTGCCTGCAAAAAATCCCTCTCTAGAACTGGTGTGGGTATTGTGGGCAGAGATGAAATTAAAGGGACAAATTATAGCAGCAAATTTTCGAAGTTTTGAGGTTTACCATGATCCTTTGACGGCAGAAACTTTTGCTTTTCTTGAAGGTATTCGCATGGCTGAGCGTCTGAATATCCGAGCAGTTCAATTGGAATCAGACTCTCTACAATTGATAAAGTCCCTAACAGAGGATGAAGTCGATAATGGCAAGATGAGCGTCGTCTAGGTGAAGAATCAAATTTTTGCATATCCAATTTTCACTCATATCCATTTTTTGCATGTGCGTCGATCTGCAAACAGGGCAGCCCACAAGGTCGTCTCATTTGCCTGTCGTAATGTAATCTCTTCAGATTGGGATTTGGAAGTTCCTGATTGGTTGGTCGATGTAACCAAGCAGGATTTACTCTCTTCGGGAGGTAGTTGTGATTTTGGCTAATCTTAATAAAGTACTTCTATTCTTAAAAAAGTAAATAAAAAAAATTGGTAATCTGAGCCTAACACGTCTGGTTAAGGCAATATCTCCGATTAAAAAGTCATGGGTTGAACTCCCATCTCACGTGCTACAATAAAAAAAGAGTTACATATTATCGAAGTGAATAAAATATTTTTTTTAGTTCAATAATTATGTGATGTACTTCACTGATGTTTTAGCAATGGTAATGAAATGTTGCGTCGGAAAAGGTTTAATTCTTTCTGAACCGATTGGTTGAAGGTTTCAAAAAGGTAGCATGAGATTAAGATGTCCGGGATTAAAGGTGTGTTTGGGTAAAATCATTTTTGTTATTGTCAAAATCACTCCCCTTTTAATTTATCATATTGTTCGGCAAATTAAGAAATTGATTTTATGAAAGCTTTAAGATCACTTTAAATTGATTTTCAAGGTATCTAATTTTGGAAAATCAATTATACTTAAATATATTTTTTCAAAATCACTGATTCTACCATCACTCGCAAATAAATCCTAAGTTGCCTAGGAATTAGATGTTTGGGAATCAAAAATATTTAYGTTTGGTTGTATATATATGTCCGGGATTAAGATACTAAGATAAAGATGTCTGAAAATAAATTATATATATGTTTATTTTGTGTGATTACTTTAGAAATATGCATTTTATGACATTGTAAATATTGATTAATAACTAATTAAATTTAATTAAAAACAAATTATATACATTTAATAATTTTAAGTTATAAATTATATTAATTAGCATAATGATAAATTGAACAATTAATAATAAAGATTATCTACCTAAAATTCAAATATATATATAACAAAATGATATCTGCGTATAAAGCTTTAGAATTAATCAAAATTAATTTACATTAATTAATATATACATATTTATTAATTTAAAATATTAAGTTTCACTCCCAGAGTAAATATATTATAAAAAATATATCTAAATTTATTTGTTGATTTTATTTAGCAATCAATCTTAATAATTAATAATTGTCAAATATCTTTAACAAAATTAATCATTTTCATTCTATCAACTGCATCAATCTTCTATCAACTGCATCAATCTATTAATTTTTTATAGAAAAAATTAATAATATGCTTTAATAAATTAATTTATTATCATAGAATAATTAATTCAGATAAATTTTTAATGTTGTTTTATTAATTATAAATTTAATTTAAATATTTTGACTAATTTTAATTAATTAATGTTAATAAAATAAACTAAATTATTACCTTTAAAAAGAATAATTTATGGGAAAGGAAAGAGATGAAAAACTTGACACAACAATTGAAATTGTTTGGAATGCAAGGGGCGTTAGCAATAGCCCCACGCGTAGGCATCTCGACCATCGACGCAATCTTGATCACCCATGGACAAACTCATGAATCATGGGAGGGCAAGAAAATCCTTGTCTATAGGAATAAAGGATGTCGGAGAATAAGATGTTCCAAAAAAAAAATTTCGGACATGTCAAAAAAAATAAGAACTTTACTTATCCATGTTCATTACCACCCAATAAATCTTCCACCCAAACCACCACTAGCAGTGGAAGAATGTACCATTCTTCGAAATGGTAATATATAATCTATTAAGTTATGCTGAACTGACAAGTAAATCAGACAATTATTTCATAAAATAAAATATATGTTTCTTAGTATATAAAAGCCGATATTTAC
Source organism: Momordica charantia (assembly GCF_001995035.1). The sequence continues at coordinate 171,009 of NW_019104601.1, forward strand.
AAATGAAATGTATTTATCCATTCAAAATTTATAATTCTAATTAATTTAAATTTATTGATATTATTTTTATACGTTTAATAAAGTTTTACTTATTTTCACTACTGGCCATTAGTTATACATTAATTTATATTACGTAACTTTGGGTTAAAGTAATTTTTAATATGTTCCCTGTTGACGCAGAAATTTGGTCTCTATGTATCTCGTCAAATTCACACCAATCTTGAAGAATAAAAGGGATTGACGAGACCTCTAAAATATATTAGCACTAAAGACTGGTGTGGCTCTTGTCACACATGCTTCAATGCTTAAGTCAGAATCAGAGTAATCGAGTATGGAGAGTATGATATTTAGATGTAATAAATTGTAGGGACTTGTAGGGTACCTTTAGGGTTTGGTTCTTTACCCTCTTATTTATAAAAGTCGAATCCTAATCTCTTGAGGAATTATGGAAGTTGAATCTCAATCCTTTTAGGATTTACATAAGTCGAATCCTAGTGTGCTCAGGAGATCTAGACTCCTAGGTCCATGCGTTTCGTAGTGAACCTAATGTCGAATTGAGGGTCGAGACAAGGTAGGTTTGGGTCGAGCAGCATAGGGATCGAGAGATAACCCCCGAGGTTCTCGGTGCCAACCCCGGGTCGTCTGGGTCGGTCGTGGTCAACTCGGGCTGTTGGGTTTGGGCTTACCTGGTTCGTGCGTTTGATCTTCCGATTTGATCTCCCATTCTCGGTTAGTCCATTCTCCTTTTATCTTCCTATAATAATAGCCCCCACTCTTAAAATAGAAGGCAAAAAACATGCTAAGGCTTATATATTGAGAGCTCGGTGCGGATGACTATTTTTGTGGAATAGCCTTCTTACCTTTTTGTCCCTGTTGGTTGTCGTCCTAATGGGCTGGCATTCCTAACCCCCATTCTCTTTTGTTGTTGTTGGTCACAATCAAGTCTCTTGGACTCTTCTATACGGTTCGTTTAACAGTTAGATTTCGGCCTTGAGATCTAACTTTTTAGTAGAACCAGTGGTAATAGCTTTGGGTTTCTAACCTATTTGTCTTTTGCTCACAGTTTTATACCTGAGGCTTTACCCTTAGGTTTCTAACCTATTTGGCTTTTGCCAACGATTTTATACTTTAAACTTAGTCAGCAACCTTGAGTTTTTAACCTTATTTTGCTTAATCAACACCCGTGGGTTTCTAACCTATTTTGGCTTTTGACAAATGGTTTTATACTCTGGGTTTCAACACCATTAGGATTCTCTTCCCCGGTTTCACTGATTGACTTCTAGTTTATCGGCCTGCTTTTCGGTCTGTCCTAATTCGAGTTCCTTGATCAGCTATTGATTAACTTACTTATGCCCTAGCTTGAGGATTTTTCATTGATAATAAAAGATAAATACTCAAATAATAAAGAACTAACTAAAATACAGATGTTATAACTAACTAGATAATCAGAAGCAAGTACCTATTCTTGGAAACATAAAATCAAACGCCATTTGAATCACAACAAATGATAACCTAAACTATGTTGTCTAACATGCAAGTAATAAAAAAAAACATTGTCCTGTCCCATTGATTTGATATCAAGACCCCACTTTGAATGATTGATCTGATCGGTCACCCAGCCGAAGATTACTTCAAGTCAAGCACGCTTAATTTTGGAGTTCTTATAGTTGAGTTATCGAAAAGAAAGTTGCACCTTGTTAATATAGGTAGTGACTATCAATTCTTTTAAGTTTTTCTTGACGATTCTTCCATTATCTCAAGATCCCTCTCATTCGGATGTGGTATCGGTTCATTCATGTACCCTTCCCTCTACTTGGACATCGCACGAGATCTCCTCGGATTTGAGCAGTTCTCAGTCAATTCATCATCAATCGTCTTGACTTTTAGATTTTAATCGTCCCCATAGACGTCGCCAATTGTTGATGCAGAAATTTGGCCACTGTGGATCTTGCCAAATTCGCACCAATATTCAAGAATAAAAAGGATTGACGAGACCTGCAAAACGTATTAGCATTAAAGACCGATGTGGCTCTTGTCACACAGGCTCCAAAGCTTAAGTCAGAATTGGATTAGTCGAGTATGGAGAGTAGGATATTTAGGTGTAGCAAATAGTAGGGACTTGTAGCGTACTTTAGGGTTTAGTTCACCCTCTTATTTATATAAGTCGAATCCTCATCCCTTTAGGAATTATGGAAGTTGAATCACAATCCTTTTAGGATTTACATAAGTCGAATCCTAGTGTGCTCAAGAGATCTGGACTTTTAAGCTCATGCAATTCGTTGTGGGCTTAATATCGAATGGAGGGTCGAGATAAGGTAGGTTCAGGTCGGGCGGCATAGAGATCGAGAGAGAACTGCTAGGGTTCTCGACCACGACGCCGACCTCAGGTCGGCTGTGGTCGACTCGGGCTGCTAGGTTCGGGCCTACCTGGTTTGTGCATTTGATCTTCCAATTTGATCTCCCCTTTTTTTGCTGAGTCGGCCATTCTCCTTTTATCTTCCATAACATTTACTTCTTCATTTTAAGTTGATAAAGCATAGATTTATTGGTCAAATTTTAATTTCATTATTGGTTAATTGAAATAATTTGAGATAATTTTGAAGCTAATAATTTATTATTTCTATTCCTCATTTTCAAATTATTATATATTTTTTCTTTTTAAGGTTAGTTGGAAAGCATTCATCAAAAACTACACTATTGAGAATTTTAGTTCAATTAAATACATTTTGGATAATACATTATGAAGTGTCAAGTCAACCATTTTTTTGGACCATAACAAATATGAGGATTAAATTTTTGGACTATGAGGATTAAAGATTTGAACCTATAATAATATTAAAGAAATGAGTAGATGTCTTAATTATTATATTTATACTCATGTTGGCAAAAAATTTGTTTTTTCTTTGAGTTCAACAATATGGTGGGGTGAGTATTCAAACTTCCGACCTTTTAATCGAGAATATATTCCTTAACTAGTTGAGTTATGCTTAAAATGACACAAGTTTCAAGCCAATCATCAATGTCTAAACAAYGCAGTTAAACTTTTATTTGATATAACTCTCACAAGAGTGCGATCTTTTAGTTTAGGTTAATTTCAATTTTGTTCCTAATAATTTGGTTATAGTTTCAATTTGGTTCTATGGTTTGAAAGTTTTAACTTGTTCCATGATTTGAGTTTAGTTTCAATATAGTCCCAAAGGATTTAAAAGTTTTAGTTTGGTCCTTATAGTTTAGTTAAATTTCACAAATCATTCCTACCATTAACACATTTTAAATAAAAATGAAGAAAAAAAACCCTTTTGTGACAATGATAACTGATGCTATCGATTTGGATCCAAGTTTACTTAAGTAAGAAATTAAAAAGAAAAAAAAAAGATTAGTTTACTATATTATAGAGATAGGTAAAAAATAAAAGAAAATAGGGTAGATTTTTCAAATGGGTAAAACTCAATTTGTAAATAATTTATAAATAATTTATGAGGTTTAATCAAATAATAGTGACCAAATTTTATATGAGCTCAAACTATAGAGACCAACTTAAAGCTTTTAAAACCATAAGAATCAAATAGAAACTAAGTCCAAACTATAGGTACTAACTTCTAAAATTATAGGGACCAATTTAAAACTATACTCAAATTTGAGTTCGAATCTCAAAATATATCTTAAAAGAAGTGTTTAGTTAGTATGTTTTGAGTTTAAATATTTAATTTTGTCTTTGATGTTTGAATAATGGTTCAATATCATTCTCTATGTATTGATTTTTCCCATTAAACATAGAAATTTATTGACAAAATATTAATGATGTTGCAGTGTCAAAATATGTTTTATTAATTAAGTGGAAATTACGTTATATTTTAATTTGATGAAAATCTACTCATTTCACATTATCATTATAAAAATTCACGCATTAAAATGTTACGGAAATTTTGATGGATAGTATAATTTTCTAAAATACTTAAATATATAAATATTTTTATAAAAAAAAAATAATTTCAAATATAATAATTTTTTTTATAAACAAATATTGTAATTATAGTGTTTTTTTAATATTAATCATTGTTATACCTAAATATTTATTGAATGTAGTCACTGTTGTGCCTACATCGATATTTTGATTACCTCTAACAAATAGCGGTCAATAATATACCTACACATATAATCACTTATGTCTACATCTTAATTAATTGTAATCACCAAATATGTTTACCCATTTAGGTTAGATGTAATAATTGATATATTAACTATAATCCTTCTATATGTATATTCAAATTTTAAATTTAAGTTCTATTTTTATAACATTTTATCTTTGTTATGCTAACAAATGATAACCTGACGATAGAAAAATATATATATCATTTAAAAAATATATAATTTGTAGACATTCCTATGAATAGGTTCCAAGTGGAGGAGTAAAGCAGATATTAAATATACTCTTCAATGGCAAAACCAAAGTAGGTAAGTTCTATAGAGCCCCACTCCAACTAACATTGCTTCCTTGATGTGAAAAAAGCTCGATGGTCCCTTTCTTCAAGAAATTATTGGAGGAGAATGAGACATTGTGGGGAGTGGATGTAGGAGAATGAAATTACAAAATGTCTATAGTTTTTAGGGTTATTTTTTCATCTACGACCATTTGGAGATATGGATGATCGGACTTCCGACCTCGAAGGAATGAGTATATGCCAAGTTGATGACTGATGTTATAGTTATTAGAAGCCGTAGCCATGATCCCCTTCAATAATTTTTCCAAATTTTGAAAATGAAATTTGTAACCTATTTATTTTAGAGGGAGAAAAATCGTTCCATTTGTAGTATTTTGAAACATTCTTATTCGGGTAAATTCAATTTCTTTGAAACATAAGCGTTTGGTGTAACTCTTTCTGTTTCTCGTTTCTCGTTTCTCATTTCCAAGGAACGTTTTCAAAATAATCGTGTATAAATTTTGAAAAAAGATGAATACAAGGTTCCTTGTTCCTGGTTTCTTATTCACGTTTCTAATTTGCAATTATTTTTTTCCAAAGCATAGATAAAAATATTATTTTATCATTTTTACTTATAAAATGTATATAAATAATGTAAAATTTTTTAATATTAAATTCGAAAAATAAATTTTCATATGATAAAACGTGTACTTTTTAATTTAAAATTTTAGAGAGAAAAATAAAAAAAAATGGTTACCAAACATGTCTTAGTTTCTTTTACTAATTAATTAAAAAAAAACAAGATATAAGAAACATTTATCAAACGCAATTATGTTTTGCTTAATTGAAAAAGAGAAAACGAGAAATAAACAACATAAAGAGAGTATTGAATCAAGAAATCATTCAACTCTGCGAACGTCGACTCACACTAGATGAGCTGGACAGTGAGCTTCGAATGTCACATAGAAGACTTACAAAACAGAGTAAGCACTCGGATGCCAAAGTCATTGAAAGTCCGAACTAAATCGAGAGACAATCGAAATGTTGGCGTATCTCTAAATGAACAGAGTGGTTCTATTTAATTAGCTTTGGTTTAATTAGTGTAAAAAGAATTCAAGAAAAAAAATAGAAAACAAAAAAAAATGTTATTGATGTTTTCTTGAATACTTAACTTAGAAACACATCATTGTAGCCTATTTATACATAAATAAAAGATTTATTTACTTCAAAAGAGATAAATCTTGTTCTTCGAATAAAAATATTCATTTCCCAAAAATAAATAAATAAACAATGAACAAAATGAACAAAAAGAACCAGTAACAATAATATTAAAAAATTACCTTGGTTGAGTCTTGTTTGAGCAATGTACATATATTAGCATGGTTATATGATCTCTGCAAATTGGCTGCTTCAATCCTAATTAATAATTATGTTAGAGATTTTAAAGGGTCATATTGGATCCTAAATTTATCTTACAATAAATAATATCAAAAGAAAAAGTAACCCGAGTAAATAGAGAGAAATTGCACTATAAATTTATGTACCAGCCTCATTTTGTTGTTGTTATTGTTGTTTTTTAAGTATAATATGTGAGAGTGGGTATTCGAACTTACGACCTTTTAATCAGAGATAGGTGTCTTAATCAGTTTAGTTTTGTTCGATTTGGCGTTTGCCTTGTTGTTTCAACTTAGACCTTTATTGAATCGATATAGCTGGTAACTAGACTTAACATTTTTAAGGACAACGGTACCCATATATCTCTCAAATATCTCCACAATTGTGAGATAATTGTCATCATCTATATATTATGGATTCATTCCCTTGCCTAGTCAATGTAGGACTTTGTCTGCATTTTTCTTACAAACCCAGCAGGTACGAAATCATCTTAAAGATCCCAAAGATATTTCACAACCACAACATCATAAGAGATTGCACAACCACGGCACCAAATAGACCAAAGTGAAACAACGTTGAAAACTGAAGAACCAAAATGAACGATATTAATAGAAGGTGATTGCAAGATTAAGACAAGCTTTTAAGAGATAGAGAGATGAAGGAGACTTGTGAGAAAAGCAAATGTAGCACTCATTAACAACTGTGAAAGTGTTGAAGCAAGTTGTTGAGAGAGGGTATGGAGGAAATGATGGCATTCTTTATTTTTTAGGCAAAAAATGATAGGCTTTTAAACATATATAGACATGTGGGCCTTTCAAATGCCCCATATTTGCCTATTTATCTATCATTCTATCTTACTTACTTTGCATTGCACGCAATCTACCATATTCTAAGTACGATTCAACTTTAATATATAATAAGGACAAATTGGACAAGATTAAATTATAAAAAATACTCTTACACTTTATCTTTTATTTGAAAAATACTCCTATCCTTTCAAGTGTTTCAATATTACCACTGACCCTTCATAAACGTTTTAAAAATATCATTTGAGAAAATATTCGTTAATATTTTAAACGAAAAGTTGATATGGCATAGAATTACAAGACAATTAACATGGAAGCTATTAAGTTTGAAAATAGATGACATGTGGAAGAAGGTATGCTTTTAAAAGCTTGTCCTTGTAAGCTGCATGAACTGTCGGTAGGTCGAGCTTTAGGAAATTCTTCTTGACATGTCTTAATGATGAATAAACCACCATTCAATCCAAAAACTTAAGCTGATGAGTTGGGTAAATTTAATTCATATATTGGATGTCTAATAACATGGACTATGGTGAAATCAAAGCGATTATTAGTAAGCCCCAGGGAGAAGTCCAAAAATATCGAAAGACCTCTAAAGCCCTTCTCAAGGAACTTGGCATCCAAGAGCTGTTGTTCGAGCTCGATGTTTTTCATCTCCACCTTCTCCATCGTCTTGGTCCTTTTGTTTGCCTTCTTAGTTGCTATTCAACACCCTTCGCCTAGGTTTCTCTAGCTTAGTCCCAAGCTCGTCAATATTTGCTTGAGAATTTGGGCCTTTTTCAGCTCAGATCCCGCAGCATCAACGCCCTTGATGGCAACAAGGGAACCTTCCCTCTCACGGCACCATAGGTCTTGCACCTCAAGTTCAGCACTAGCGATTGTCACAGGTTGCCATAAGACAATATGAGCTTGAAAGTGCACAGAGTTAATTGAAAAGCTTAGTATTAACGGTTGGGTTTTGTGCCCTTAGCTCATGTATTTGTAATTAATAACCAATCTATTTCAATAAAGACTTATTTCTTTGCATTACTTGTATTCTAATAAACTAAGATCCAAAGTTATTTAATGTATAAGCTGGAACATGTATATATTTAATGTACCTGGTATATATAAATGATATACTATCAATATACAAGTAGATAATGTTTCAATAATAACCTAAATGGTCTAGAGTATATTGGATAATTTATTCTGGTAACACTATGGATACGGCCTGCTTTGTAATAGTTACAAACGACTCTATCCAGGTCGTTCATGTAGAGACATACGAGTGGGGGTATCCTATACAATGAGTTTGTATAAGACCGGACTGCGAAATAATTAATCAATTAGCCCTAACATCATTAGCCAATAAATTGATATTTTATAGAATGACCAAGGTAACTTGACCTTAATCCTGAGCGAGTTATGGACTCCTGCCTATAAGGGATTGTCCTTTGATTTGTATGGGTGAGAGTGGCCCGAGTTGCCGACTCAGTAATCCTGTCATTTTGGGGGCGACACCAAGTGGGGAGCTGGGAACATAACTGCGTAAGACGGAATTCACTTCTTCCCGACTTTAGAATAAATAGATGAGTGTTCTCTTAAGTGCTGACTCTGGGACTTGAATAAGAGCCACCACCCTCTCACTCGCTCGAGAGGGACTTTTGTTTAATGGTCGGACCATAAACAGGTGTACTTAAGGTGAAAGAGGTAACTCAGGSATAAAACGATAATTTAACTCAAGGATAAAACAGTAATTTGACCCAGCTGTAATTACRAACACTCGTGAATGATTGACTTACTATAGTGGTCAAAATCCGTGGATACAAAATATTCTACAGTGAGAAAATGGTTAATGAGTTTAATCAATTAATCTCGTATCATTGGAGCTTCTGACCTGTAGGTCCATTAGGTCCTATTGCTAGCTCACAACGGGTAAAACAAGGATTAAGAATTTTAAATGTTCAAATTATTAGGGAATGTATATAATGATACATTATATATAGTTTATTTTGAATTAAACTATACGTTATGAGAGAAATATTTGAATAAGATTCAAATAATAATTAATATGAATGAGATTCATATTAAAATTATAAGATATACAAGAGAGATTTGAATATGATTTAAATATATGGTTTTAATTAAATATGTGATATTTAATTAAAAGTTAAATAATTATTGCTAAAACGAGCATAGCTCAAGTGGTTAAGGCACCTATCTCTAACCATGAGGTTATGAGTACTTGGGCCGACATCACACTAATGTCTAGCTTCTTATTCATATGTATTCAAATGAGCTCTATTGGATAACCTTGCTCAATTTCTTCACTCATAAGAGTCGGGCTCACCCTCACCTGCGTGGAGCACTACACGGCTTGCAACATTTGTGAGATCAGAAATTTTGAAATTATAGGGACCAAAATAAATATTTAGATAAATAAAATATGTCATTATAAATAATTTTCAAAATTCGTACTGTTTGGGGAAGAGAATACCCTGGACACGTGGAGGACCCCTATTGGTGCTCCAAGATGACTCATGAGTCATGCCCAGCTCGGACCGCCAAGATCACCACCACTAGCGTTGACAGATGCTAAGTATGAGGGACGAGGTGAACCTGGCCGAGGTCCGACCTACCGGGAAGCTCGGTAGGGGCCGATGTGAGCTACTGTCAGCGGCGTGATTATCGGGTGTAACCGTCGGTCCCGAGATTACCGGGTGTAACCGACGGTCCCGAGATTACCGGGTGTAACCGTCGCTAGATTAGCAGGACTACCACCCATAAGTAGATGACCTCACTCCACGATCAAGTACGATGATTTCTGACCTCGAACTAAACTGGGAATCCGACCTATACTGACTTGATCGTCGGAGTGTTCACCTTTTTGTGCAGGTCCGCCCAAGTATTCAGATCGGTCCAGAGGCCGAGTTCGAGCTGCAATCTGAAATACATTGTTGTGCATATCCTT
>NW_019104601.1:197505-242791 GCF_001995035.1 Momordica charantia
AGGTGGATGCTGAAGTGGGATCAATCAATTAAGGCAAAACTGAAGTCCTTCAGCTATATTTTCAGGAAAAAAAAAATCTTTTTTTTTTCTTTTGATTATTTCCATCTCATTTTCTGTCAGAGAAGCAGATATTAGATTACCTTGAATAGCTGCTACTAGGCACGTTATGTGGAGGTGGGTGAAAGATTTTTCAGGAATCTATTGCCTTAAAGAAGAGAGAGAGAGAAACTTGAAATGGTTGATCAAAAAGCCAAATTATCCAATAATTGCTAGGCAAAAAAAATGGTAGTTGTTGACCTACTGGAATACAGACATGAACATACACAAAAAATTCAAGAGTTTCTCGAGACTTTTTGATTGGTTCCAGCTCAAAAGGAAGATTTTGATTCAGACATTACAAACCACTGCCGACAGCTAGCTCACATTCTTTTTTCTGGATAATCCAAATGGAAAAGAAGAAAAAGAAAAAGAAAGAAATTTACTTGAAGGAGTGAGATTAGATTAGATTTGATTAGATTTGAAATTTAGGAAATTTTACTTATGGATTCTACAGGTAGTTTCAACAGAGGCAAGAGCCATGTACAATGTGGGATTAGCAGGACTGACCTATTGGTCGCCGAATGTGAACATATTCAGAGACCCCAGATGGGGCAGAGGCCAAGAGACTCCCGGCGAGGACCCTCTGCTCTCCAGCAAGTACGCGGCTGGCTACGTCCGGGGCCTGCAGCAGCGAGATGACGGTGACCCTGACCGCCTTAAAGTTGCCGCCTGCTGCAAACACTACACTGCCTACGATTTGGATAACTGGAAAGGCACAGATCGTTATCACTTCAATGCTGTGGTAAATAATACTAATAATAATTCATTCATTTTTCACTGTGAATGCTCTGAGTTGTGTTTTTACTTCTGGGTTCTGTTTCTAAAGGTGGGTTTGTTCTTTTTGAGTGAAGGTGAATGCCCAGGATTTGGAGGATACGTTCCAGCCGCCATTCAAGAGCTGTGTGATTGATGGCAATGTGGCTAGCGTCATGTGTTCTTATAATCAAGTTAATGGCAAACCAACCTGTGCTGATCCAGACCTTCTTGCTGGGGTTATTCGAGGCGAGTGGAAATTGAATGGGTATGTTTGTTTCTTCTCCTGTCTGGTCTTTTCCCTGAAAAAGAGAATGAAATGAAGTCGTTACATTTTGGTGAACTTACAAATAATCAACCTATAATCTTGATGGTGGTGGCTACTTAGTCCTAAGGTTTGAAAAGTTTAGATTACGTTTTTGAATTTTAAATTGTGATTCTATCTAGTAATGGTTGTTAATCCTGTTAACTGACAACGTACGTGTGTTTGATGAACATTAATTGACTTGATATGATGTTACAAAAAGAATTTGATAAGTTGTTCTAAAAGTTAGGTTGTATATGTTACTTTGTTTTGTCTATTTGTATTGGTCAAATTATCCAAAATTTGTCTAAATGTCACGTCATCAAAGACTAGATAGAATCATAATTCAAAATTTAAGGGCACAAAGAGCTCAACAACTAAGTAGTTGATGTAACAAATTTGAAGTTTCGACTCACATTTTCCACTCGCATTGGATAATTGCAGGTACATAGTTTCGGACTGTGATTCAGTAGATGTGCTTTACAATTCACAACACTACACCAAGTCGCCGGAGGAAGCTGCAGCTAAAACTATATTGGCAGGTAAATCATACACTCAATTAGTTTCAGAAATAACTCTGTCAAAATTTGAATAACTAAAGTTTTTGTAGGAATTCCAGTGTTCTCAATTAGTTTCAGCAAGAACTTTGTCAAATGAAATCGAATATTTACCCAAATAATGGTTTAAATGTGCCAATTTTAACAGGGTTAGATCTTGACTGTGGCGATTTTCTCGGGAAACATACCGAAGCAGCAGTGAAGGCAGGCCTGGTGAACGAGACGGCCATTGATAAGGCGGTTACGAACAATTTTCTAACTCTGATGCGGCTAGGCTTCTTTGATGGCAATCCCAGCAAGCAGCTTTATGGAAAGCTTGGTCCAAAAGATGTTTGCACAGCAGAGCATCAGGAGTTGGCCCGGGAGGCTGCAAGGCAAGGCATAGTTTTGCTTAAAAACAGCCCAGGATGTCTGCCCTTGTCTTCCTCTGCAATCAAGTCTTTGGCAGTCATTGGCCCAAATGCAAATGTCACAAAAACCATGATTGGAAACTATGAAGGTACTCCTTTTTCTCAGGCTTCATCTTCCAATCTATTTGCTAACTTTGGAGCCATAATTTGACTTCTTTATCACTTTGCAGGCACGCCGTGCAAATATACAACTCCTTTACAAGGCCTATCAGCCGTAGTTTCCACCTCGTATCAGCCCGGCTGCGCCAATGTGGCTTGCACCTCCGCCCAGCTAGATGAAGCAAAGAAAATAGCAGCATCTGCAGATGCGACAGTTCTCGTAGTAGGATCAGATCAATCGATCGAAGCCGAGAGTCGTGACAGAGTTGACCTGAATCTTCCAGGGCAGCAGCCACTTCTAATCTCTGAAGTGGCTAGAGCCGCAAAAGGACCTGTAATTCTAGTCATAATGACTGGTGGAGGCATGGATGTAACATTTGCCAAAAATGATGACAAAATCACTAGCATCCTATGGGTTGGTTTCCCTGGCGAAGCTGGGGGTGCTGCCATAGCCGATGTAATTTTTGGGTCCTTTAATCCAAGTAAGTCTACCTCTCGACACGTAAAACATCCTCCAACCACAGAATTCAGTTTATTTAACTAACAAACCTGAAGGAACAATTAACTCCAGTGAATATGAAGAAGCAGAATTTCGAAACTCACTTAGACATTTTATCAAACAGGTGGTAGACTACCCATGACTTGGTACCCACAATCATACGTAGAGAAGGTCCCAATGACGAACATGAAAATGAGACCAGATTCATCCAATGGCTACCCAGGAAGAACTTACAGATTCTACGCAGGCGAAACAGTTTATTCATTTGGGGACGGATTGAGTTATTCCGATTACAATCATCACCTCGTTCGAGCCCCAAAGCTCGTATCGATCCCGTTGGAGGAAGGCCACAGTTGCCGCTCATCAAAATGCCACTCGCTCAACCTCGTGGAACAGAGTTGCCAAAACTTGGGATTCGATGTTCATCTGAGAGTAACGAACGTCGGACAGAGAAGCGGAAGCCACACCGTTTTTCTGTACTCATCACCGCCATCAGTCCACAATTCGCCTCAGAAACACCTTCTGGGTTTCGAAAAGGTCTCTCTCGGAGCCGGCGGAGAATCGGTGGTTCGATTCAAGGTGGATGTATGCAAGGATTTGAGTGTCACCGACGAGATCGGAAGCCGGAAAATTGCGTTGGGCCTTCATGTTCTCCATGTAGGAACGTTGAAACACTCGTTGAACGTTAGGATTTGAGCGGGAAGAGGGCCGTCCAGTTCCGCCGCCGCCGCCGCCGCTGCCGCTGCAGCCACGCGCGGTGGATGAATCTGATTTGTTTTTCTTATGCGTTTTGGTGGGAGGGAAAATCAAGTTGTAAAAAATAAATTGAGAGAATTGTAACAATTTTCTCGATTCTTATTTAAGATACACAAAGAACTGATGGAAACTTCGGGGAAAAGGGACGGAAATGACTGCAAAACTCTTGCATTCTTTTTTTCAATTTTAAAAAAATAAAGTATTTAAAGGAAACGAAGGTATATTCAAGATTTCACCATTTACTTTTATCTTATTTTTTTTTTAGATTCAAATTTAAGGCTAGCATCGCTCTTCCCCATGTTTGCCCTTGTCTCCAAAATTTTGGGGTAAGGATGCAGCGGGAATTCCCCTACATATCTATAGATTTTTTAATTTTTTTAAAGAAATATTTATTAATATTTTAATTATTTAAAAAATATAATCTTTTTTCTTTTAGGAAATATTTTAAAATTCAACTAAATACAATTAAAAGTATTTATTAAAATTAATATATTAATATGATTATATAAAAAATATAATAACCAGTGGGGCATACTCCATACGAAGCAAGCAAGTCTTGGGGATGAAAGTCGTGAAGGGGGGAGTTCCAACCAATAAAAACTCAAATAGACCTAAAAATGATAAAGGCCCAACAGAAATTGCTCACCTACAATCTTGCACAGGGTGGGGGAGACCTCCCTCATCCCCACCCCATCCCTTTCGAAGACCCCATTTAGGATCTTCGATTTGACCCCGTTTCCAGTCAAATCAGGGATTACACGACCTGACTGAGTCACATTACACATGGAGATCAGGTATCGTGGATTTTTTTGCCAAGCTCCCACGACCCGGCTGAGTCGCATTACCCACGGAGATCGGGTCTCGCAAATTTTTTTTGCCATCTCTAGAGCTTGGCAAGATTTCGCCATTTTTTAAGACTCTTGATTCTAGCTTTTACATGTGAAAATTTAATATAAAGTATAAATGCATTAATCTTTTGGCAAAATACGGCAAATGTAGTTGGTTTGAATTTTACTCAACATTTGAAACCTTTTCAAAATGTTACAAAGAATTTTAGTAGAAATTGCTAACGGTGGTTGTTTTGAAACAAACCAAAAATTAGGAGTATGAAATGAAATTGTTTTAAACATAAGATTAAATTTGAACTAAACTACAAATGTTTGGGCCTTTTCTGAGCCTGATATAATGGAATGAATATTTGTAATGGGTAGCTAGAATTTTTTTTTCCATATTTTATTATTCAAAATTTACCTTGAGATTTATCGACTACTAGGTATATTAAATATACTGATACATCTTGTTGTGCCCTGGACTGGTATATCAGCTATAACTAATATAGTTTGATATAGTTTATACGTGGTATGTCAATTATATACTATAGAGTACATCAAGGTAAATTAGTTAATTGATTTACTTTAGTTGCAATACATCAAGATATATCAATTGTATATAACTGAAATATATAATATGGAATACATCAAAGTATACATAAGTTTTAACTAATTTATCTTGTATGGAGTAGATAAAGGTCTAATAACTCGGTGATATCTTGGTACTAGGTAAATGGGCGCTAACATTCAAGTCTTACATAATTTTTGTTGGGCATTCTATTAGAAACCAATGTTTTATTTTATGGACAATAGATTGGCGGCCGTAAAAAATTGCATATTGTGGTGAAAGAGGGAGACCTAGAATATTTGTGTATAAATAAGTTATGAATCAGTGATATACATTAAAAGACTAAAAAGACATTGTAATATAATTAAAACAAAATCTAATATGCCTAATATAATTAGTACTTTGCCTCGTTAGGTTTCGAAATCGAACTACCTCAAAGTGATCCAACCTTTTTTTAGGGAGAAGAAGACGTTGAGTGAACCGTATGTTTGGGTGCAATAAATTTTGGAGATGAAGGAGATGTTTTAGGAGATCAAATTTGTGTTTCAACAGACCAACTCATCGTTTGGCTAAGTATGTTATTGCTTCTCACTCCTCTATTTTATGAAATTCTTGTTTTTTCTCAATGACTTCTTAATATTTTTAACAATTCATTGTTGTCAAATGTAGCCCGGTGACGTTTACTTATTAATGCAATGAAGTTCCATTAAAAAAAAAAAGAATACAACGAAGGATATAAAGACAAGTGATATATTTCGAATTTGATATACTTAATATGAAATAGATCAAGATATACTATTAACATGATCAAGAACCGAGGTAAATAAAAAATGAGGATTTGTAATGGATAGCATATAAGTTTTCTATATTTAACAAAATAGCATGTCTTTTTGATATTTTCAGATATAACATTTTTTTTGAAAATCCTGATTTTAAAATTTTCAGTATTCCCAAATTACCCTTTTCAGTTATCGCTTCGTTATTATATATCAAACATATATCACATATATATCAGGAGTATATCTGACAACATTAGTATATCAGAAGTAAATCAATAGTATATCAAAATTCAATCAGTTCTATATCAGTTGTATAATAGTAAATTATTATTTTACCTGCTTTAACCTTTTGTCTTGTATTTTTTTTGATCAATTAGAAATTAGTAGGTATTGGCGTGCATGGAAAATGAGAAAATTTTTTGATACTTATTGAAAATGAGAAATAAAACTTGAAAGGAACGTCAATGTGAACATCAATGGTGATTTTCGAAATAACTATGAATGAGAAATCAATTAGAAATTAGAGGTAAATAGAAACTTAGGGTTTTTCAGTCATATATCAAGTATACACTGTACATATATCAATAGTACAATTAAGTTTTATTTAAAGTTTTAAAGATCAAAATGAAAGCAGCAACAATGTCATTCTTAAAAGGTTTAAATATCATTTTTGGGTATCAACATCAACATCAAATCAGCAGCAAAGTCCTTCAACCAAAAACTTAAAGATTTAAACATCAAAACGAACCAGTAGCATAAACCAAAAGTAGACTAACAATGTCATTCTTAAAATTCTATAAAAGTAGAAGCATAAGTTCCAGAAGCATAAGTTCCAATAGTCTAGAAAARCGTAAGTTGCATTCTTGTATAATCTTTAGGTAAAAGCTTGAGATATCAATCTTCGTTCTTAGTGATTGTCGTGTTTTCGGAGATACTATCTTTGAAGATTTCTGTTTTTCCATAGACAACACTTTTGGCGTTGTTTCTGTTGTCTTTTGGGACGAACGACATCAACATTTTCGACGATGTTTTTTTATTTCATTTTTCGTATTTGTACCATTGCTTTTATCTGGAAAAAAAAATTATTTCATATATTAGTAGTATATCATAAAACATATATTAGAGGTAATATGTTCGAAATAATTGGTAGATATCATAGTTATATAAGAAGTAAATCAATTTCACATCATATGTATATCAAACATATATCACATATATATGAGGAGTATATCTGTCAATCATAGTTATATCACAAGTAAATCAATAGTATATCAAAAGTCAATCAATTCTATATCACCTATAGTAGTATATATCATAGTTATATCAGAAGTAAATCAATTTCATATCAAATATATATGAAACACATATCACATATATATCAGGAGTATATATGTCAATCATAGTTATATCAGGAGTATATATGTCAATCATAGTTATATCAGGAGTATATCAATAGTATATCAGAAGTCAATCAATTATATGTCACCTATAGTAGTAGATATCATAGTTATATCAGAAGTAAATCAATTTCATACCATATGTATATCAAACATATATTATTACATATATATCAGGAGTATATCTGTCAATCATTAGTATATCAGAAGTCAATCAGAAGTAATTTATTGTTGGTTTGGGCCTGTAGGATATATTTGTAATTTAGAACATGAGCCTCCGTTTTTTTGCAAAAAAAATGCTATATTTGAAAAACCCAAACTTTGTTGCAATTTTGCTTATTTCCCTAATTTTTTTTTGCCATATTTCAAGTTGCCCCATAAAAAATTCATAGGATCTAGGGAGAAGAAGAAAACAGAAAGAGGTAAATCCAAAGGAAACTGGTCTAAACTATTTGGGTTAGGCGCTTAATCGTTTAACGGTAAATTAGACAT
Organism: Momordica charantia; assembly: GCF_001995035.1. The sequence continues at coordinate 205,049 of NW_019104601.1, forward strand.
TTTATTAAGGGATTAATACATTGATAGGCTATTTAGGAAGTATGATTACATCAGGATTGATGTATAAAATTTACACTTTTTTTCATGAAACAACCTCATTTAATATGGTACCCATCATCCAATTTACTAGTATTTCCTTTTGTATATACACCTCAATATTAATTATTTTTTAAAATCCAAAATTGGTTACTTGGTTACATTTTAAATCCCTAAAATTTTGCTTAATTAGACTTTTCCAAGAGTAAAAAAATACCGAATCTCAAAACTAACCAAATCCCAAAAATTCTCCATTATTGAAAAAATTCGAAAACCTCAGTCCTCCAATTTTTCTTCTTCCTCCATCGTTATGTTTCCGTCCATTCCTTCGTCTCCGACCGCTGTCTCCATTCTTCTTTGTCACCGGAATAGTCCGTCTAGCTTCTCCTTCGTCTACAGTCGCCCGTCCATTGTTTCTGTCCGTTTATCCCGAGATTTCTTTTTCGTCGCTAGTCGCCCGTCGACCATTCGAGCTATTCATTTATCCCAACCATTGTCTAATCACCGACTGGAAGGTTTGTAGGTTATTTGCTTTGTTTGTTAATTGTAGAGGGACATCGTATATACTTTATAGCCAAATATAGGTTATATCTCCATATAAGTGTATGTTATAATGACTATAGTTTATATCACCATTATTAAGTGTATGTTGCTTAAGTTTATAACCAGATATAGTTTATATTTCCATATAAATGAAAAGGTAGTCGGATATAGTTTATATCTCCATATATGTATGTATCTACATATATATATATATATATATAAAAGTATGCTATAATGGTTATAGTATTGAAATTGGACCAAAAATTAGAATGAAATGATAAAATATTTTATAATAAATTTCATTATTTAGTAGAATATATTAAGGAGTAAATTTTGGAATTATGAGAATAATTGAATATTTTGTAATACATTTCATTCTTTAAGAAAATATATTATGGAGTAAATTAGGGACCTGTGAGAATGATTGATTTAGATCCCACAATAATGTTTACAAAATCAAATTTGAAATATAATATTTTACATTTAAATAAAAGACTAATTATAATAAATATAAATGCCATAAAAAGGACAAAGTTGACATTTGAAAAAAATTTTAAATCCATAAATCTAAGACAGTAGAATTTGTAAATATCGAACATGTGTGACAATAAATTTCCAAAATAGCTCATCGAAGACATTATCTCTTTTATTAATTGTGCATGGATGGAAGCTTTTAAATTTTGCTATTTTTGCAAAATTCAAAGGTTAGTATTTTTGCAATCACCAATTAATTTTTTTGCATGAATTTAGGAGGGATTGGACATTTAATGGTAAAAAAGGAAAAAAATGAACCAACAAAATATTATAAATAAGGACACCATCCCAATTAGGGGTGATCATCAATTGGGGTCGGTTTTTGACCTGAATCAACATCGAACCRACCACATGGTTTTTAAAAAAATGAAAACCGACTAGTTTTTTTTTTTTTTTGCACCGACCAACGGATCGGTTGATTTTTTGGTTTAAAGTTTTTTTTAATCAAAAAGTGGAACGTTGAAGTAAAAATATAGGAAGAACCATGTTTAAAAACACATAAAAAAGAGGCTAAAACACATTAAGAAATGAAAGAACCAGAAAAGATTCCAAGAATGAAAAAAAAAGTCTTACTGTGGTATCTAACGTTAGTGAGCGACGGAAGAAATCGAGAAATCTAAGAGAAAAATAGAATAACAAAAATGAGATCGAGAGAAGAAGAGCCGGAGGAAGTAGAAAACGAAAGGAAGAAGAAAGTGGAAGAAAGGAAGGAGGATTGTAGGACCCGTGGTCATATCTTGCATATAAACTGCAGCATGGTGTGTAGACGGCATTAATGCAGTCCGCACAATATTTATATCTTTTATTAGAAAACTAACGCAAAGCCTAAAAGGCTATTACAGTCCCTTATAGAGTTATTAATAGTCTAAATTGGGAAATTAGAAGAACAGACACAAAAACCCACGGAGGCAACCACATTCGACGCGAGCTTGTGGGCAACCCTATTGCCTTCTCTTCTCACATGCAAGAATGAAATCGGGGTGAAATGTATCATGGAATTTCTGATATCCTCAACCCAGGTGCCAGGCTCCAACCAAATCGCTTTGTCCCCTTTGTGAAGCTCAATAGCTTGAAGACAGTCCGACTCCAGCTGCACAGATCGATAATTTAACTGAAGAGCGAGCTTCAGACATTCACGGATGGCGAGTAATTCCACTGTTAGGGGATCGTAGTGAACATCGAAGCCTTTGGACATGGTAACCAAAATTTCCCCTTCACTGTTCCGACAAATAGCTCCTATACCAATACAAGGAGTCGCCGGATTACACGCCGCATCAACATGAAATTTAACCCACCCCAGGGGAGGTGGAGACCAGATATTACAGATGTGCCTGAAAACTAGAATTAATTTCCTTCATATGAGAAGGAATCCATTCGCATTTGCTCCTGACATCAAGTATTTGTTTTTAGGCCCGAATTGCATTTCTGTCATTCCAAATTGTCCAACAACTAACACAAACCAGTTCAAATTCCTTGATAGATAACTCCTCATGAAGAGATATGAGCCTATCCTGAATTGAATGAGAGAAATTTCTGTGAAGGCTCCGATGAGGTAAAATCAATTCTCAAATTTCTTTGGCTCTTTTACATCGGAATAGAGCATGATTTGTAGTTTCTGGTTTGTTTCCACACATTGCACAATCCAAACTCACTTCTAGGCCTTTTGACCTTAGATTCTCCAACGAAGGCACACACTTTGTAAACACTCGCCAAACGAACATTATAATTTTGAGAGGAATCTTTAGCTTCCACAAACTCTTCCACCATTCACCCCCTTTGATTACTAGAGGAGCACGAGGGCATCTTCAAATTGATGGCCAAACTTATAGCCACTTTTAACTATTATGATGCCAAACCCACATATCCTCAATCTCATACCAACTAATTGGAATTTTCGGAATAGTCTCTACATGCTCTTCTAGAATAGTCTGTCGTAGTTTTTGGGTATCCCATTGCTTGGACGGAGTGATGAAATCTGAAACCTTCAATTCCACCCCAACAGGTCAAGGTGAAATTAACTTGAAAGAAGTTTCCCTGGACAACCATTTGTCTTCAAAAAAAACAAGTCTTTCGCCCATTTCCAATTCTCCTGAGAATACCTTCCATCAACAACTTGCTTCCCCATTGAAGACCTTTCCATTAAATTTTAAAAGTTGATCGGTTCGATCGGAAATCATATTTTCCATTAAATTGAACAATTGATCGTTTTTGTAACGACAAAATCGACTTCGACCATAAATCGATGGATCAGTTTTTTGGAGGGTTTGCTCACCCCTAATCCCAATTTCATAAAATTCTTCCTTCTTTCTGAAGTTTTGAATTTGGGCCGAGCCTTATTAGGCCCAATTAAATGAAACGGATCAAGCTGTAGTGGAGTTCACTAAAATGCCCGTCCGTGACGATTCATAAATAACCGCACCCGCAGAGGTCTTCAATCCGTTGACTGGCTCTTTGCCCTACAACCAGCATAACCATCTGATCTCACCCTCGCTTCGGCTTTTAGATTTTTCTGATTCTTTTACGTTTTCTCCGTAGCGAATCGAATTCGAAGGGCTTTTCGTTCTTCAGAAAATTTCAGCTCAATTCTGCTGGTAGTCTGTTCCTCTCTTCACATTTTATGATTTTGTTCATTCCAATTCCTGGATAAGGGTATCGAATTGCTATTGTGTCTAATTCTTGGTTGGATTTGCCTTACTTAGGTGTGTATAATTTAGCTTAATTGTGGTGTTTTGAATCTTCGGATCGGGAAAATTTTGAGTATTCCTTCTGTTTCTTTTAAATCCTTTCGATTTCAACGAGTTAATTTCGTTTTTTTATGTCAGGTTCTTCGAATTCTTTGTCACTCTTTTCCCCGTTTTTCTGCTTATATCACTTCGACGCTTTCGCTATTTTTTATAATGGGAAATTAGATTGATTTGACTGCGGTTGTTCGACGTAGCTTACATAATGGCTGAAGAGGTGGAGTATCGCTGCTTTATTGGTGGCCTTTCATGGTCAACGTCTGACAGAAGCCTGAAAGAAGCGTTTGAAAAGTTTGGCCATCTTCTCGAGGCCAAGGTATCTACTATGATGGTCTTAATTTTTTCTTGTGTAATACGGTTCTTATTGGATAGATATTGCTTCCTATGTGGGGATCTTCATATTGTGTTTCTTTTGCCAAGTGACAAGGGGATGTAAATGGTGTAATGGGTTCCGTCGCATCATTCTCCCCCTCTCTCTCTTATTAAAAAGAAAAATCTAAAAAGGAAAACGGATTCCTTGAATGATGATTCTTTTGTACTTGTTTCAACTTAATGGCAATTGTTTAATGGTTGATAGAAATGTGAGAAATTTAAGGCTGGTGCATGGATGATAGTGTAGGTCTCTGGTGCTAAAGGGTTTTCCATAGTCATCCGTAAGATTTTGACAATGCATCATCCATTTCACAGGTAGTTGTTGACAAGTTTTCTGGACGTTCCCGTGGTTTTGGCTTCGTCACTTTTGATGAGAAAAAAGCTATGGATGAGGCAATCAAAGCCATGAATGGAATGGATTTAGATGGCCGGAGTATTACTGTTGATAAGGCTCAGCCAAACCAAGGTTCAGGTAGAGATCATGATGGCGATCGTCCACGTGGTCGTGATCATGATCGTGATCGAAATCGAGATTTTGGCGGTGGACGTGGATCTAACAGTGGAGATTGTTTTAAATGTGGGAAGCCTGGACATTTTGCTCGGGAGTGTCCTAGTGAAGGTGGTAGAGGAGGTAGGTATGGTGGTAGGGATGACAAATATAGTAGTGGTGGTGGTGGCAGTGGTCGTTATGGTCCTGATCGAAATGGAGATCGATTTGGCGGGCGCAATAGGAGTAGTGGTGATCGAGGAGGTTCAGGAAGCGATCGACATAATCGTGACCGGTCTGGGCCATATGAGCGACGCAGTTCTGGTGGTTTTCGTTCTTGATAGAACTGTGACTTTTCTGTGAAGGTGTGTAACTTATCTTAACTTTACTTGTTCTTTACGGTTGTGTTGTACTGATGTTTTGTATTGTCCCACTGAATGCAGCTTACATGGTGGGATCTTGCTGTTACGCCCTGCAGAGTGTTAATGTTTCTTTCTACAGGTTGTCTCTCTTACAGTTCAGAGTTCTGAAGTGCAGAACTTGGCATTAATATTAAGATGTGTGTGTTCCTATGTGATGAATTTGGTATCTTGGTACAGTGGTGTATGTGTTCTTGACATATTCATTCAAATCTGGTTTTGTGGTCTTTGAATGCCATTGTAGCTGCTGGATTACTTGTGACACGTACACAGGCAATTGCAATAACTGCTGCACCATTTCATTTTGAAAATTTGCTTTTAGATTACAACTAGACCTGGTTTTTGATGTTGGATGGGTTTGAGAGGACCTGGTTTTTGATAAGCTGCGACTAGAGAAGAACTGTGTCCTGTCCCGGAAACGTGAGGTGAAATCTCCATTTCAGAATGTTGTTCTCATTGTCTTAAAAGTTCCACAGGAGTTAACAGGTAATTACTCTTCTTTCTGCTGACTTGCTGTCTTAATAAGTGACCTGTGTATTGTGTTATATTGATGTTGTGAACTTTTTGGCAGCATCCTTCCTTTTTATGGTCTTATTGGGTGCATAATACAGTTTCTTGTTAATTGGGCGCGTTAAACTTAAAATTTACCAAAGCCCTTTGGGATGCTCGAGAAATTTTGCAAATAAATTCACTTAATCTACAAATATATCCTGCTGGCTTATGGTTGAGGGGGTTTGGTACCGCTAAAATGCTCGGCAAGTTGTTTGGAAGCTCTTGATGAGTTCGGCAACTGCTGTCCATCTTTTCCACTTATGGTTCTATTTCCACTTTGCTCTTATTGGGGGAGACTTTGGTGTTCTTGCCTTGTTTCTGGATCTGCTTGTTCTTGGTTTTGTTTCCGGAGATTGATTCAGATGTGTGATTCTGTCCATCCAAAGTTTGTTTGGAGTCTCTTTCACCTCCTGGATCAGTTTGGTTTCAAATCCATTCTGGGTTATGTCCATTCCTTTTCTTCTCCATGCGATTGAAGGAAACCGTCTCCGGTAATTTGCCCTATATATGTATCTCATCTTTGTTTGCTGCCATGAAAGTGTTATAGGTGAAACTGACGAGCCAAATAGTAGGCCCTCCTGTCGATCCCGTTACGACTTCAAATGTTTACGAATTACATTTTAAACTTCTTTGGCTTTTTGGTTCTGTTTTTGTTTTTTTCCCCATGATTTTCTTTCCATAGTTGTGTTCTTGTATCAATTGTCATATGAGATGTTTCTTAATATTTTTTTGTGACCCCCAAACATTTTCAAGTTGTAATTGTTTTATGATCAAGAACAAAATGGACATATTTGAGTTATTGGGGGCTGTTTAAGATTTGATGTGTTTTAATTTGTTTGAATACTGAAATTGCCAAGTGTTTTATTTAATGACAGGTTTAGCTATTTTGCCTTTGTATGCTATTTGTAATTGTTAACTTCTAGAGTTGTTCTATTTAGCCTTTAAACTCTTAAAATTTTATATATTTGTAAAATTTTAATTTTATGTTTAATAGGTCTCTTTTGACAATTTTGTTAGTTTTATTGCTTCTATTGCCTATGGTTTGAATCTGTTAAAAATCTACCACTCATAACTACATGCAATCCTTTAAACCCATGACTAAATTAAATAACATATATAAAAGAAAAATAAAGGCCAAAGTATCATTAAAAGATGCTTTAAACGTGTAAAAATTTAGGGTGCATTTTGTTCGTGGTTTGTAGATTTGTATTATTTGTTTTTAGTATTTTGAGATATGTGTTTGATAACAAATTTAGAAATTGAATCTTAATTTAATAAATTGTTGACTTATGTTTAGTAATATTTGTAAACCAGTGATGATGGTTAATTAAATATTTAGTTCAATTTAAAATAATATTAATTGATTTATTAATTTTTTTTTAATTTTGTATAATTGTTATTTTACAGTATTATATAATTTACATGTGTTTTAATTTTAACTAAAATGAAATGATTTTATAATCTGAAATATTATATTTATTTAAGTTTTTATACAAATCTGAAAACACCGATAACTTTTCAAAATTTCTATTATTAAAAAACAAGTATGCCAACGCAAATTAAGCATTCAGATAACAAATATGGATAAAGTCGAAGTCAACGATTTCAACAATACAATAATACAATTGTGACTGTTACAAATCCTGTTAATAAAACCGTCCATATCCAACGGTCACATTAATCATCCAAACTGCCAGTGTTCCGTTTAATTACTACTAATACAGTTTGTAGGTGGAATACAATACTAAACTAAACATAATCCAAATTAATATAATAATTCTTAAAATCATATTCCAATCTGATCCTACCAACTTACGTTCCGATCAAATCGGCCACAAATTTTGAGCACAATGTTAGTCTTCTAAATCCGATTCCATCCATTATCGGATTTGTGCTACTGCATTCTGCAATGGCGCACCTCGGAGACGAAGTGAAGAACAAGCAGGTGATTTTCCGCGACTTTATCAGCGGTTTCCCCAAGGAATCGGATTTCCTCGTTACCACTAGCAGCATCCGGTTGAAGCTTCCTCAAGGTTCCAATGGAGTACTCCTCAAGACGCTCTATCTCTCCTGCGATCCCTACATGCGATTGCTCATGAAAAAACGCCCTGCCGACATTTCCTTCTCTCCTGGCTCGGTAATTTCCCTCGCTCTATCACTTTTATTTAGATGCAGGAGAATGAAATTGGTTCTAATGGATGTTATTGTATTCTTTAGGACACGAGATTTTTAGATGGAATGCTCTCGTGAGAGTACCAAATTCTGTTTTGAAATTCTAACAAACATAGACAAATTTTAAAACGAGAATGTGAACTAGGCTTTTAGATTTTGGTAAAATTGTGTGAGGAAAACATTTGCAGGTGCTGTTTGGGTATGGAGTAGGCAGAGTTTTGGAGTCTGCCCACCCGGACTACAATGGAGGTGACCTAGTTTGGGGAATTTTGAAATGGGAAGAGTACTCTGTCGTTGAGGAAACTACAAAACTCTTCAAGATCCAGCATACTGATGTCCCCCTTTCATATTATACTGGAATTCTTGGTAAAGTTTCTGTGTCTATACTTTGCCTGAATTTTCAATTCACTGACTGAAGAATTGTATTGTAGATAGTGGGTTTGGGATGATTTTGAGAATAGTTCCTTTAAGCGAGCATTTTTTCTATAACAACTTTGGGAAGAAGCATTAATTAATAGCACTATAGAGTTTCTTATTTTTAAGTGTTTATGAGATTTTCTCTCGGAAAATTTTGGAGAGTACTTTTAAGTTTTAAGTGACAAAAAAAAAACCATTTTCACCTTTCAAAAAACCATGCCAAAGTCACTCTTATTGGTGTCTCCGAGGCCCTGAGGTGCAAAAGCATAGTGCCTCGGGGCTTCTTTAAATAATATTAAAACAAAAAAATTCACTAGGTGCAAAACACACGTTTTGGGTTTTTATGCCTTTACTTAGTCAGCAGCCCACCTACCATTTTCTTCGTCTCTCTTCTTCCAGAAAAACATTGAACGCTTCCTCCCTCTGTTTTTTATTTTTTATTTTTATATATCCGTGAGTGTTTGAGTCAGCTTACGCACACCTTGACTAATCTCACGGGGTAATTGTCTGACCTTACTACATTTGGTACCGGAAAACATATATGAATTACTAATTCCTCAGGTAGGTGGTCAACCCTACTATATTTGGTGTTGGGAAACACATAAGAACTACTAATTCCTGAGGTAGGTGACCATCATGGAGTTTGAATCCATTCCCTCTTAATTAACCCTAGCCCTTTTGGACCAATGAGCCACCTATGATTCTCTCTCTTTTTTATACCTCATTTATTTCCATATATGTTAATATGTATATATATTTATGTATTTTCATATATAGTGCACTGTGTACCTTGTGAAAAAAAAATCTGCACTTAAGTCCTAAACTATTGCATTTTAGTGCATCTCGAGTTTTAAAAAACACTCTTTATAGTCTAAGAGTAAGAACTTCTGTTTCATGTTTGTCACTTAATGACTTTGTTTTACTCTAGCAACGAATTTTTCTAGTATATGCATAACAAAGCTACTAGGCTGTACGATGAAAGATACTGATCTTCTACCATCTGCTTAGTGACTCTTATTGAGCTTTCCATGAAGGCTTTGGCTTTCCTGTATGGATGTAAGATTTTAAAACTCGGATATTTAACTCAAAAACATGCAAGTAGAGTTCTTATTGTCAAGACTGATGACTTTGGGTTTTGGAACAATACTTGATATACACAACTTAGCATTGCTTAGTCATAATTTGCAACACTATGCAGCCCATAACTAAATGTGAAGGACGAGGATTGTCCATATGTTGTCCTGGTAAAACATGATCTATGAACCTTTTATCATTTGAGAAAGTGATAAAAGTCAGGGATGGTTTTCTCATTAGTTTAGTTGAACAATATAATATTTGATACATTATTTGTTTTTACAGGTATGCCTGGTATAACAGCTTATTTTGGATTCCACGAAATATGCTCCCCCAAAAAGGGAGAATATGTGTTCGTATCAGCAGCATCTGGTGCAGTTGGTCAACTTGTTGGCCAATTAGCAAAGTTGGTGGGTTGCTATGTTGTTGGGAGTGCTGGAAGCAAAGAGAAGGTGAGCCATTTTAGTTAAAGCTGCTTCTATCCTAAGTAAAGTATTCATTTCTTTGACGAAATTCAGTTTCATGCTGTAACAAAACTGTTCATTCATTGCTCAAGCATTTTGTGATATTTAGTCATCTTCGCAATGTACTGTTTTATATTTTGTTATCAATAGTTGATTGATAATATTCTTTCATCATTCTCCATGAAAGCTTGTGTTAGGATCCCAATTACACCAAACGAAACTAAATAACTATAATGCAATATTAAAGAGAAATTACAATATGAATAGCCTTTCGAGAGGACTATCTCTCTTCCAAGAACTCTCTCAAGTTCCGCACCTTAAACTATTCTCCACGATGCTCTTCTCCTCTCCCTACTACCCCTATTTATAACCACTCATCCATAACTAATTACCATAATACCCCCACGGATATAATAATATTCCCAAACTATCCCTACTAGGACTCTCACAGCTTGATTTCTCGATAAAAGAAAAAACAATGGTTGATTCATAGATATGTATTGGGTTTAAATTTTATTTTTGTCTCCAAGCTTCCTACTTCCTAGACTTTCGTATCTTTCGTTCTGGTCATTAAACTTTTAAGTGTTCTACTTTTGTCTCCAACTTTGAAATACTGTCTTAGGTCCTTCAACTTGGCATAAAAAATTATTTTAGTAATTTGATTGGCTTCAAACATTGGTTTGCATGGGTTTCTATACAAAGTTCAGAAACTAAACATAATGTTTGGAAGTTTAGAGAAGAAAATGAAATAAAACTATGAAATACATAAGAACTAACATAGGATGATAAAGTTTAACACATGGTGCAGAAAGTTTTGATTTTTGAATAGGGGACTTATATTTATACTGTTTTTTTTTTCTTTTTTTTAAGATCAACAATTTATGGGGCGTATTTGAATATCCTACCTTTAGGACAGATGTATAATGCCTTAACTAATTGAGCTAGGCTTAGGTTGTTAGCCTTTGCACTTTATACTTTCTGGTTTTTTCTCATTAATATCACTTATTAAAGACAAAAATTCCATTGAAATGTTAAGTTCATATTGTGTGTGCTCGACATAGATTGAGCTATTGAAAAACAAGTTTGGATTTGACGAGGTCTTCAACTATAAAGAAGAAGATGACTTAAATGCAGCACTGAAAAGGTTAGCATCATACATTCCATTGAAATATTAACTCTACTTCCAATTCGTAATTTTGAATTGGAACCTTATTTTATATGTTATTTTGACAACAGATGCTTCCCTGAAGGTATAGATATTTACTTCGAAAATGTAGGAGGGAAAACACTTGATGCTGTACTTTTAAACATGAGACTGCATGGCAGGATTTCAGCATGTGGAATGATATCTCAATACAACCTCGATCAGTCGGATGGCGTACACAACCTGATACATATCATAATGCAGCGGATCCGAATGGAAGGTTTCATTGCTTCTGATTATTACCACCTCTATCCCAACTTCTTAGAAGCAATGTTGCCTTATATTAGAGAAGGAAAGATAACTTATGTCGAGGACACAGCTCACGGCCTCGAGAGTGGCCCGGCAGCTTTGATTGGTCTCTTTAGTGGTCGCAATATTGGGAAGCAAGTTGTTGCCATCTCCACAGAATGATTCCGCAGCTGTTAACTTCTTCCATGATCATTTCTCCTTCCATTTAGGTCTCGGGTCTTATTGTCCACTGACACTTTCTGGGAGTCTCAACCAAATAGACAAATGACCAGGTATCTTATTAGTATCACTATCATACCGTAGAATATCTAAAGAACAAGGCAAATGGTTGAATTGTATGATGTTGCTGTTTGAAAATAATTCAAGTAATCCATTCTCAATGTTCTTGCCATTTAGTCAAGTACTGATTTATCAGAGATAGGGATAACATTGGGTTCTTATTAAAAAAATCAGTTTCACTGAACAAAATCATTCTTTGACAAAAAGAAATTTGCCAGCCTAGGTAAACTGAAGTGATGAATTTGACATTTCGTTAGCTTTGTACATATCAAAGTCAATGAATGTATTTTTTGTTGGCCATGTATACATCAAAGCTCATGAAAACAATTTTGTTGACTTTGATCTATACCATGTAACATAAAGTATCTAACAACAAAAAACTGTTTAGGAGTTGGGTGATGAGTCTTGGCATCTTAGAGTGCGTTAGGAGAGTTGGGGAAGTTTTTTTCATCTTCAAGTGAATTTAGAAGTTGCATGAGTTCATTTAAGTCTTAAAATGTGTGTTTAAACGTGCGGTGGGGGTATTTACGCATCTTAGAGACTGCATTTAGAAATTTAGGGAGTTGGAGATTGATTTACATCTTGAAGGTGCATTTTGAGTGCATTTATGGAGTTGACGGATTTGTTAGTCTTAAAATGCGCCGAGGAACTTGGGATGGTTAGTTTAAATCTTAAAGTGCATTCAAGATTTGGTGTGTGGAGGTTTGTATGTGTTTTAGAGTGCATTTGTCTTAAAAGTGCGTTTTGGAATTGGGATGTGGGGATATGACTTTTCTATCTTAGATTGCTTTATTAAAATCTAGAGGGTTTGTTTACCTCTTATAGCATATTTAGGAGTTCGAACCGATTGGTTTAAGTCTTAATAAAGTGCACGAAGGAGTTGGTATGAGTAAACTTCTTTTTTTTTTCTTCTTCTTCTCTCAAAGACAACAGCTGTAAGGATACGAAGATTTGAATCTTCGACTTGAAAGAAAACAATAGATGTCATTTACTACTAGCTAAGCTATCCTCATTTTGACTGGTATCGATGAACTTAAGTCACTGAATGGAACTAGGAGTTGGGTTTGTTTAAGTTTTAAAGTGCATTTAGGAGTTGGTGAGGGAGTCCGAAGTGTTAGAGTTTGTTCCGGAGTCTGGAAAGGTTTGTTTAAGCCTTAAGAGTGCATTTAATTAAGAGTTGGTGTGAGTGAATAATGCATCTAGGGAGTTGGGGGTGGGTTTGTTTAAGTCACGTTTAGATGTTGGTTGAGTTTGTTCAAATCTTAAAATGCATTTAGGAGTAGATGACTTCAAAGTCTCATAGGTTTGTTAAAGTCTAATAGTGCATGTAGAAGTTGGTGCATCAAGGCGAGGTTGAGTGGGTTATTATACAAGTCTTGAAGTTGGGTGGGAATTCCTATGCATCTTAGAGTATTTTAGAGTATTTTAGGTGCGTTGGTTTAAGTTTTAAAGTGCCCGTTTTCTGGGGTTTCCCTTCTTTGGGACTGTTTTTGTTTGCGCTTATCGTTTTTTCATTTCTCTCCATGAAAGTATTGTTTCTTATAATTTTTTTTTTAAAGTGCATTTTAGGAGGTTATTTTTAGTAGTATAACAAGAATATCAGGAAATTTTGAACCTGAATTGAGTTGTACTACTCATGTTAGCAAGTGTGTTTAAGAGTTGATTTAAAAATGCATTTAGGAGTTAAAAAGTTTTTTTTTTTTCCTTTGTCTCAATTATCAGCATCCCCAAACACAATGTCTGGGATTATCTAGATCAAACTGAAACTACATCATTCATAGCAAATGTTATTTATCAAAATGTTCAACATTTATTTTATTTTATTTTTTTCTTTTTGAGTACATATGAGAGTGAGAATTCAAAAACACGATTTTTTTGTCGCATACAAGTATCCTAACCAATTGAGCTATGTTTAGTTTGACATTTATCTTGTTTTTTTAATATAAATGTCAACATTTATTTTTCCCGACATTAATGAGGTTATTCTTTTGTATTGGGCGTCTTATACTAATGTTGTATGATTCCAAATGGTATAGAGAAGAGGTTCTTCCTCCCTGGGATATGATTCAAATATGTATATTAAACATAACTAATCAAAATATTTTAATTTGTCTTTTGCTGCAATGACCAAAGAACTTAAAGATATTTTGAAACTTAAAAACAAGATTTATACTTGAATAAATTTAACAATTAATTAATAACTGAAATATAAAGATATACATTAAAATCATATGGTATATATATTTGGTATCACTCATTTTTAAGATGATACTTGCAAACACAAACACAAACACAAACACACACACAACTTACAACTTCATGATCATATTCTTTCCCCCATCTATATGATATATATAAATATATGTAATTAATCAACATGAATTCTTATACCCATTTCATAACCATTAATTACCTGGAGTTAAAAGACGAACATACCCTTCTGATCTCCCCTTGGGAGCCACTTTTGACTCCAATCTGGCCCATCCTGACCATGGAGTTCACAAAATCATCCTGAAAGGAGGGGCCGAAAATGGGGGTGAGGGGGCTAAAGTAGGAGTCCATGACGGCCCTGGTCGATGCATCGTCGTTCAGGCGCGCGTCGGAGGCGAGCACGGCGAAGCCATTTCTGATGTTCTGGAGAATGTGGATGTCGAAGCTCTGTTGGCTGCCGCGGTCGATGGCCAGCCGGGTGCTGACGTCGCCGTTGGGAGGACATTGGGACTTCAGCTCCGGCAGCAGCGCCGGGCTGATGTCCGGGTCGGATCCGCTGCCGCCGGGGGAGAAGTTGTAGAGCCTTTTTGTCATGAAGAAGCACGCCGTTGTTCCGATCGTGTGTGCGGCTGGTTGCATAGAACACAATCAATACATCAACTTTCTTTCCTGATCAAACTGGCACATGTATTTGTTCTTTCCCTCTTCACTTTTTGGTATCTTTGAAAATTAAAAAAAAAAACTAGTTTTTGTTTTTCAAATTTGGTTAACGATTCAACGGTGCTAACAAAAATATACTAAAACAAAATGGTTATGAGGCATGTATAAAATTTCGATAATTCTGTGTCTAATTGATTCCTATTTTAACTTCATTAGTTTAATCATTATGTCACCAATTTAAGTATAAATTTGTGTATCTTAATTCTCAATATCCTACATAAACATAAACTCACAAAACCCACTTTATATGTATATATATTCGTGAGTGTTTGGATTAGATTACGTGAACCTTCATTTTCTTTGATTACTTTTTATATTATACACAAAAGTCTTACAAATTGCTTTTAGATTCGTGAATCAAATACAAGTTTTCTATAAGTTAGTTTCCAAAACAATTCAAACACAAATTTATACCAAATAATCCAAGTAAAAATCTGTTAGCTAGTGGTATATATATAAACAAGAAAACAAACTCCTACCTAATTAATAAATAAATAATTAAGTAAATATATATATAGAGATACGTGTGATTCTGTCACGAGACGTGTGTTATAAGAGTAAGAAGAGTAAACGTTGTATTATATGGCAGCTAGCTAGTAGCTATCTTCCAAAACCCTAAAACCATTTGAATGAAAAATGAAATGACATAAATAATTATTAATTAATTAATTAATTAAGTTTCAGAACAAACAAGACCAATGTTTCAAACTGCGTCACTTTGAAATCCGGGTCTCTCAGCATTGGCCCTCATGGGAGGCGATTAGTTGATGTTAAATTTACAAATTTGACCTCTAGTAAATCACCAAACTTTAAAAAGATTCAATATTTAGATTTTTTTTAATACAATAAATTAAGGTACGAAAAAAATAGGTATCAATTACTGCTGAACTATGGCACTAAATTCTTAGACTTTAAAAGATGTCTAATATTTATTTTCATATTTATGTTCAATATAGGTTCTTAAATTTTGAAAAGTATCTATACATTATGTTTATTAAGCTTTTAGACCTTAAAAAATATCTAAGAAGTTTTATGTTCGTTCTTGAACTTTAAAAATATCATATATATAGGAGTAAAAAAATTTAGAAAATCCATAGATAAAGGTTCTATCATATGCATGAGAGTAAAAAGTTTAGAAAATCAATAGTTATAAAATTGAAAATTGTAGAGATTGAAAGACCGTTTGGAGAGTTATTAGATATAGCATTGAAAGTTGAAAAAATATATTAAAATACTTTTTAAGAACCTATTATTTGACACAATTCTAAAATTTCAACTACACAAATTTAATTATAATCTAACCAATATATATATATATATATATATATATATAATAAAAGCTTTAAGAGGGTGCAGGGATATTGCATAAAAAACCAAAAACAAAAATAAGGAAAAAAAAAAACTGACAACCTTATCTTAGAAGAGAAATTTAACAAAGTTAAATCCGTGATTGTTTTTGGAGAATCCCATGTGACTTCACCAGCTGTGTGTTGTTCAATTAGTGCGCCCCCAAAGTTGGCAAGTGGGATGATTGATTTTTAATTAAATTGAAAGAAAAAGATTGATCAAAAGGTCTCATCTTTCCAACCCTTTTCAATACAGATTTGTGTGTGGGATTTTTTTTTTTGGAAAAAAAAAAAGAAAAAATATATTTTTCAATTTTAGTTCTTGAAGAAATGAATTCTTTAAGTTTTGAGTGGTTTAGAAGAAAAGAATTGCAATGTAAACATGGCATGATCATATGTATGATATGCAAGACTTGATAACTTGTAAACATGGGTTTTTGAAAAAGTTGAAAAAAGAAAAAAAAAGTTTCGAAATCTTATATCTCGATCTCTAAAGTTTTGTATTTGATTCATTTTTAAAAATTTAGAGATTAAAATAGAATATATGGGATAAGATTTAAAAGGAAAGAAAAAAATCTGGATTTGATTGCAAAATACATATATGATTTCCTTAAATGGTAAAGTATCTGTTGAAAATAATTTATAGGCACCCAAAAACTAGAAAATCTCTCGACCTTTATTAAAGTTGTATTAAGATGGCGACAATTGCCAATATGAACATAGCTCAGCAGTAATTGACATTTACTTCTTCTACTCTTGGAGTTGGAGGTTCAAAATCCCGTACAACTCCAAAAACTAGAAAATCTCTCGACCCTTATTCAAGTGTATTAAGATGGTGACAATTGCCAACATGAACATAACTCAGCAGTAATTGACATCTACTCCTATTTTTGGAGTTAGAGGTTCAAAATCCTGTATTTGTTGCTCTAAAGAAAATGGTGGCAATGGGTGGCCCTATTTGCCATGGAAAAAGTTGACATCTCTACTACAATATCTTGTGGTTGGACCTAACGATGGTTCCCAATCATAAATGGAAAAGTAGGTTTTGGTTTTGCCATTTATGTGCCCTCTTCAATGTTTTGACAAACTTTGTTTTCTTTGCTATTCTTTATCAATCTTTTTGCTTGCCAAACATTTGTTCGTGTGGAAATGAGGGGTGAAAAACAAGGTATCTTTGTGAAAGATAGGTTGGTTAAATTAATTATAAGTTTAGTTATTAACTTTCAAGATTATGTCGGTGTATTTAGGACATGTGTTTGAGAGTAATTTTGATATTTCCTAAAATCAACAATAGAAGATTACTGAAAGTGATTTTGACAATGACAAAAGCACTTCTAGACATATCATAATATGAGTGATTTTGAAAAAAATGACAAAAATGATTATGAGAATCCTAAAATCACTCTAGAACATGCATTTAATCCCTATACCTTAAAAAGCTTTTAATTAGTTTGTGAAATTTTAATATTTATATTTATTCGTACCTTGTATTTTGAAGATTTTCTAATGTTTAATAAGTGATCATTGTTAATCCTGTCATTAATATAACTCAAGTATTCAAGGACTATAATGGGATTGATTTTGGATAGATTCATGCATTTATGTCAGAAACGATTGGATATATTTGATGACATAAACGCTATAATGGGACACAAAATTGAAAGTTGAAAAACTTATTAAAATGAAGCCGTCCACTTTATTAAAAACTTTCTAAAGTGACGAGTTTGACTAAACTTATGATTTAACCAAAAAAGTATAATGTTTGTATGGGGTACGAAACTCATATGCCTGGGCTTTCCAACCACCTTAATATCACCAAACGTGCATGAGAGAGAGAGAGAGAGATGAAGAGAGAGAAACAGTACCACTTAGTAAAACCAAGTCCTTGTCAGTCATCCCTTTCTGAGCAAATTTGTCCTTCAAAACCTGAACTGAGTCACCCACGTCCGGCAGATCATCGGCATGTGAAATTTCCGAAACCCGACCGTCTCTCCGACCAGTTTCGACCTCGTACTCTGGCCCGTTCGCCTGTAATGAAATTAAGAGTGAATAAACCATCGCTCACTAAAAAGTCTTTGGTGAAAATCAATATAAAGAAGAGGAAACAACGATACAGAGATTCAAACACAGAACTTCCTGTTAAAGATGAATAAATTACCTGGATCGGTAGATTTAAGTCATAGTTAGTTATTTACCAGAACAATGGCGTCTCTTGCCGCCATAGCCACGATGTCAGCGCATGAAACTACTCCTGGGCATTCTGCTTCCACTGCTTGCTTTGCTCTCTCTATTATCTCGAATCCTCCCACCCCTTGATGCCCAAAAGCAAGCTTCTCCGACCTCGGACCGTTATCGATCAAGATCGAACCGTCGCACCCCTGTAAAACAAGTTCTCAAGAGTGAGTTTGAGATGACATTTGAAAAGAAAAATACTAGACAGAGAATTTCAAAAAAAAATTTGATTATCTAACCAAACACTATGAAAACAAGTACTTCCTTACGTCTACGTAGCAGTCGTGGAAGTGAAGGCGGAGCAACACGGCGGCCGCATTAGCGCTCGCCCGAACGGCGTCGCTTACGACGGACCGAACAATGGACTCGGCAGAAGGACATGTTTGGGAGTAGAACCCAAATCCGAGCTGCCCTTCAGACATGGCTGCAAAACTCATGAGGAGCAGCAAGAGAGAGAGAGGCATCAAAAACTTCGCCATTGATTTGCAGAGAAAGAGACAGAAAGGTGTTAAAAAACAAGCAGAGCCAGTTGAAAGGCTTGAGAATTTAAAGGCGTTGGAGAAGGAAATGCATGAAGGCAAATTTTGTCATTTTGCTAATTACTTTTTTCTCCCCAACTTCCCCCATTGATTTAATGCAATAATAATATTCCCCACGTCTCTTAATTATTGTTGCCATGCGTTTTCATTTACCTAATTCCTAATTTTGCACTAATGGAAAATTTGGGAGAAGCCCTCTGCTTACTCGACTTGCCTTTAAGATGCCTAGTTTTCTTTCCATTTCTTACACTCTTAATTACTTTTTCCATTTGTTTTGGTTAATTTGTGATTGTGTGTAAGATTTATAAGTTACTAATATGATTAATTGGTAGCAAATTAATTAGTGGTTTGATTGTAAAGATGAGGGGAGAGAGATGGAAAGGGGAATGGAAATCTAGCTGTTCTGTGAAAATTCTATTGGAAAAAGTATGTTGCAGTAGAATCTTTCCTAAATAGATATATACATACACATATATACATATAAAAAGAAAATGCCAACAACCGATTTTAATAGGGGTTTTGCGGGGATGGGGAATGATTTGAGAAGTGAGGACGGGGAGGGAAGCCATCCTCGTCCTTGTCATGCTAGGTTGACACTTTTAATATAGTGTCCTTGTGATGATGACACTCATACGATACACATGTCTCCATATTAAAGTAAGAACGATACTTCTTTTTAGTACAACATGTAGGGGTGGGGATCGAACTTATAATTTCTTGGTTGGAGATATATGTCAATTATCATTAAGCTATATTTACTTTGACAGATAAGAATGATATTACTCAAACGTATTAACTGGTCAATACCTCTCACATCTCTACTAATTACAACTACCTAAAAATTCGGACTAAGTCTTTAGTTTTTTGGAAAAGAAAATCTTATTCTACATTCTCTCATAAAAATTTTTATTGTAGCCAACCAAAAAATAGATACTCACCGATTAATCTATAAGTAACGGAGTAACTCTTACATCGTACCAAAATTTTTAACATATATATTTTAGCATCTAGATTGGTAGATAAATGATGTTTTCTAGCACTTTTGTCTTTACAAGTAACTTTAATCATGTTTTTGTCACTTTACTACGTGAGATATTTCTTTTGTCATCTAAGGACATAATTGTGATTTTACGTACATTTTCGGGTTATGTTTATCGGCATACAATTAGTTCTTCTCCTCTAGTAGGTAAGTAGGAAAATTTCTGATACTACAAGAGTATAGAAACTCTTTGGATTCACTGCTAACCACGTTAGTATTGTATTAAAATGATATGGAATCTACCAATATTAAAAAATTATTTATAAAGTTAAAATTATAGTGTGAACAAAGAGAATATAGTACTTTATTAGTGACATTTTTCTTCAAGTAATAACAGCGGATGAATTATTAGACCATTGAGATTTAAAACCTGAAGCATGCAAATTTTATGTATCAATTTCTTAAAATTATTTAGTTTTTATAACATATATAATTTTCTTCTCTCAAGTGTTAGAATTTAAAGAAGATCTTGACTTTCTTACGGTTAATAAGGAGGATTTAAACTTTTTTTTAGTACAACATGTTGGAGAGAGGATTCGAACTCACAACCTCTTAGTTGGAGGCGTGGAAGAATTAAATTTAAGCACCTAGAAATAAGAACAATACAACATAAAGAATAAATATAAGAAATCTGTAACAGGAATTTTCTTTTTAAGTACAATCTATAATATGGTATTTATCAATACAAATACACTAATTAAGACAACATTTTCCGTATGGAAAATTGAAAAATGTGACGTGTATCTACAGCTGGCCGTGGTTGTCTTCATAGCAGCGATCAAAGTCAAAGCATAAACTGCCTTAATTTTGTTCTTCCTTTTTGGACCCACACACACACATACATATATATATCGTCTAGTTTTGTAAGAAGAAAAAAAGAGCATAAATTATAAATTTTTTATGTTACATTAACGTTTTAAGATTTATTATGATTTTTTTCGGTTAAGAATGATAAAATGATGCTTTGAAAAAAAAAATTGAAAATGGATAAAAGAAACTTGTGAAATTTTTCTTAAAAATAGGAATGAAAAATATAAATAGTTACTAAACATTTATGTTTCGGAAAAACTAGGAACAAACAACAACAAAGGAGAAAATTACAAAAGGGCCCTAATTAAATATTTGAATTCTTGCTTCTGATTGTGGTTCCTTTTCTCATTGTATCAACCAGATACCTTGTAAATTCGTAAATAGTAAATACAGTTGAGATAAAAAACTAAGATGAATATACTAGTATAGTTCAATTAGTCAACGTATTATTCACCTCTCTTAAAGTTGCATGCTCGAGTCTCTCCTTACAAAAAAGTCAATGCATGAGTTGTCGAAGGTACTTCGACACGTCTTTTTTTCATTCGATAGGGTACTTCGACACCTTTGTTCCTTTGTTAATGATGAATGAATAATTCAATAGAGTTATAGTGAGGTGGGTAGGAATTGAAGTTTGCATTATATGAGACTCTTGAACATATAGTTATATTTATGGATAAAAGGTCAACGAAACCTCAGTCATATTGGAACGGTGTGCTGCAACAGCCAAATATGACATATGTTTTGCTTTATAAAAGTCAAATAATTATTACCTAATTCAAATGGTTCATGTGGATTTACAATAAATTTGACAAAATTTTAGACCATGATATGATATTATATCTTTAAAAATTCGAATAAGACATCATATATCTGATTTAATTATAATGACTTTGATTATGTTTAATAGAAGCCTACTACATTTTGAGGACACGATTGAATGAATAAGAATTTGGAAAATAACAATTTGGTTCATAAAATATAAGAAGTTGTGAAATATGTTTTATTTTTAACAGAAAAATAATTAAAGAAAATACAGATTCTTACGTTTACTCCTGTTTGGAAACCTTGATTGGTAGGGATTTTAAAATCATATTACATGTTTGGATGAATTAAAAAAAATTAAAATACTAAATGATTTCAAATTCTGTTTTTGGTCCAAATATTTTCCGTTGGTCGGATTTGTTAGGATTTAAGTTTAAACGTAACATATTCCTATTTTACCTTATTTTAATGGAAAAAAAAAACTTTATCACTTTAACCTTCTTTTTTCGTATCCACGAACCTAATTTCAAATTTTGATTTGCGGCCAGTAGTTCCTTTTTTTCTTTCTAATAACTATAAACTAACTCTCCCTGTATATTTTCTCTTTTAATTTTCCTAATTTTTCTAATATTCCAATATCGTATAAATCTTTATATGTTTGTTTTTTTTTTATATTCTTTTATCCTTTTGCTTTTACTGTGTATCGTAAAATAACTATGATTAAAAAAACATATTATTGCAAATAAGTTGAATAGTTTGATTTTAAGTTTTTTTTTATTATTATTATTGAATCAAAGACATTTACAAGTTTTTTTCTTTTTCAATTTATTTTTTAAAATAAAGGTGAGACAAGTTCTACTTTTGTTAGGTTGATTTGATTAAATTATTTAGGTTTTCTAAGTTGAAATTACTAGTTTATATTAAAATATTATATTATTAATAATATAATATCCTGCAAAATATAAATGACATAATAATAAAATGTTATACTTTCTTTTCCTCATGAATATTAATTTAGAATCAATTTGGTTTCAAACTCCCAAAAGCAGTTACAAATTCAAAATCATTTTCATCATTTAAAATCTTGAAATTTAAAATCGACAAACAACTCGGTGTTATTGAATTTCAGTGATCGGTACCTATATTTTTAGTGAAATCGTACCCAACAAAGGAGATTTTTACTGCATATTATAGATGTTTCTGGCATTGGTGCCTATTTCAGACAATATCACTCTTAGTGTACATCCATTTTCATCTATTAATATGTAAAAAAAAAAAAACAGATTTAGTTTAAAAACTGAATAATGGGTGTCATCGTTTAATCATAAATTCATTATTAATTAGAGTAAAAGGATTACTTGATACTTGAGGAGTAAAGGATTACTTGATACCTGAGGAGTAAAATATTATTTGGAGGAAAAAATAGACTTCTGCCTCAATTGTTGTCATTAATTACGGCCCGTAAAGGGTAACTTGTGTATGTATGTAGTTTATTTCATACATGAAAGTGCAAGTTAAAAAAAAAAAAAAAACAAAACCAAAAAAGGTAAAGTTTTTAGTAAAATAACCGTGTGTGGATAAATTATAATTAATTAATTTTGAATCACTAGAATTCATAGTTTTGAATGTTTGTGTGGGTTCCTCTTGCTAGTGCACTAAAAAATCATTCATGAACCAATTAAATTGAAAGAAATTTTTTCGATGTTGTATTTTTGGTCACTCGGATGCGGTTTGTCCTGTTACTTCCATGCAGGTGTGGGTTCTAAAGGTTCCTCAGGTGTCGACTGAGGCTCCGAAGGTTAGTGGACCTTCTTTGGATTCGCTAGTGTCGGTTCCTTTAGTTTTGGATAAGGAGCCTGTGGTTCCAGATAGGATGCCTGTAGTTTCAAATCTAGGTCCAAATCGACCTGTTGTGGGTGGAAATCGTTTTGCTGCATTGGCGTCTTGTGAGGATGTTATTGAGGATGCGGCTGACATAGGTCAAGTGGTGCGAAGGAGGGATTTCTCTTCACCTTTTAGGGGTTTTTATGAGCCTCAATGTGATGCGCAGGATGGTTTTACTGCAGTTGTGTCCAGACGTGCTAAACAGCGGCTGCGGGTTCTCTGAGTACGAGAGCGGCTTCCTCATCCCCTCCTGTTTACCATGTCTAGTTGGTGTTCATGGAATGTGCGAGGCTTGAATGCCGCCGCAAAGGGTCGGGAGGTCCGCTCGTTTCTGAGTAGTGTGGGTGCTGAGTTCTATTGTTTGGTGGAAACTCGTGTTCTGCGTTGTAACTTTGATTCTGTTTTTTGGCCCTTTCAGGGTCATTGGTAGTGTGAGCAGTTATTCTTCTTCTGATCTAGAGCGGATTTGGGTGTTGTGGCTCCGGACCGTTATGCTTTTACTCCACTTGAGCTTTCTTCCCCATTTGTGCATGGGGTGGTCCTTGACAAGGCCTCTCAGATTTCAATTCACGTTCTTTGTGTGTATGCAACGAATTTTCCTTCCGAGCAGGTTTCTCTTTGGGAATCTTTGGCGTCTATTTGTTCGTCGTGGTATGGTCTTGGAGTGGTTATGGGCGATTTTAATGCTATTCGTAATTCGTCAGAGGTTTTGGGTGGTAATCTTGACAGAAATGATGCGGTTTGACGAAACGTTGTTGCAGGCTGATCTTGTTGAGCCTCGTGTGTCTGGGCCATGGTTTACTTGGACGAATAGGTAGTTGGGAACTAGTTTGATTCTGAAGCGGCTTGATCGTGTTTTGGTCAATTCAGTTTGGGTTGACACCATGCCTATTTTTGAGGTTCAGGTTCGCGGGTGGGGTTTCCGCTCACCCACGAACCTGAACGGTTCCTTTTCGTTATCTCTGGGTTTCCACTCCTTTCGCTTATGCTTTCTCATCGTGATTGTCAGCCTCTGCTTGAACGGATTGTCTCCCTTGTTCGGAGTTGGTCGGCTCAAGTACTTTCTTTTGTTGGCTCGTTGCAGCTTATTCGGTTGGTTTTACAGAGTTTTCAGATTTATTGGGCTAGTGTGTTTCTTCTTCCAGCTCGGATTGTCCATGATGTTGAGCGGATTCTGCGTTCTTTCTTGTGGAAGGGTCGTGAGATCGGGCGGTCAGGGGCTAAGGTGGCGTGGTATGAGGTGTGTATTCCGTTGCGGAAAGGGGGTTTAGGTGTGCGTCACTTGACTTTTCGGAATTCGGCTACTATAATGAAGCCGCTCTGGCTGCTCTTTACGTTGCGGCCGACTCGGCCTTCTGTTCCTTGGTTTTCTTTGCTTTGGTTCAGTGGGAACATTTCAAAGCATTTTTTCATTACCTGGTTGGCGGTGCGTGATCGGCTTACTACACGGGATCGCTTATGTCGTTGGGATTCTTCCGTTCTTGTTTCCTGGTGTGTTTTGTGCTGGCTTTGAGTCTCGGAATCATCTTTTCTTTGAGTGCCCTTTTAGTTGGGAGGTTTGGTCTGGAATGATTGCCTGGGCTGGTTCTTTTCACCGAGTTTCATATTGGTCTACTGAGCTTGCTTGGATCTGTCACATTAGTGCTGGGAAGTCTGCTCGTCGTCAGTGGTGTTTGGCTTGGACTTCGACTGTCTCCTTTATTTGGAGGGACCGTAATGCTAGAGTTCATGAGGTGGGCTGGGCTGGTCGCCTTCTACCTTCCTACGCACTTTGAAAGTTGAGGTCTATTTTTGTTATACTAATTGGCCTAGGAGTTGCTACTTGAGCTCTGATCCTATGTTTATCTTGGCCTGAGATTTGTTTTCTTGATTTTTTTTTCTGTTTTCTTGTCTTGTGTCTGTCCGTTGGGTGTTGTGCGTTGATCTCGGGTTGTGAGATCCACCGTTTTGTTTTTTTAATATATTTACCTTTGCAAAAAAAAATTAATATTCAAATTTAGGTATAATTTAATCGTTATTATTTAGTAGACAAAGAAAAAAGTAGTTTAAACACAAAAATTCAATAAATAGGGTTATGCACATGGCTCATGGATAGTCTAGGATGAGTTTGAGTCTAGACACATGTGATTTATGACTCGTGAATTGACTATTAATCGATCAATCATAATATAGATAATCTATATTTGGGTCATTAAAAATGATATATAGTCATCAACTTGAGCATGCTCAATTGATTAAAATATTTATTTCTAATCAAAATGTGGTAAGTTCGAATTCTCAACTCATATATCTATACTATATCTAAATGGGGCTATGGAGGAGAATCTTTGCCTCCCCATTTTGCCCCCAATTTTTGAATATATACCTATTTTGCCCTTCAAATTTCTACGAGAAACACGACTGTTCGAGTTAAAGTGTCTATTGAGATAACAAATCCAAAAAGTTGTGACCATTCGATGAAACAAGAAGTTTAATCCAAAAGAGTTGTAACTGTTTGAGTGAAAAGGTGTGTTGATAGAAGTTAATCCAATGAAAATTACAACTATTTGATTAAGTGATGCATCTATCCACGTATAGGTGTCATAGCAAATAATCTATAAAATGAAAGATTATGTCTTTTTCTTTTATGACCTAAAACTCATTTCCAAAATATTAATGAAGATTTTTCTTATCTTAATAGTGAAAACTGAACCATGTTAAAAGAATATTTGAGATTCTATAAACATATTTAATCGACTAAGAGGTAGAGTAACAAAATCATGTATTCGTATTATCTTCAAATTTTATTTCTTTTAGATTATTTTAATATTTTTATGTGTATTACTTTTAAGTTATATATTCATGATACCTTCGTGTTTTAATATTTAGTTAATGTTATTTTCAAGTTTGATTTAATATTTAGTTAAGGTTCTTTTCACATTTTAAAATAGATTCATGTTATATTTTAGTATTAGTTTTCTTATTTATCTTAATATGATTTTTTTATTGTTGTTGTTCTTATTTTATTTTTCTTGGTTATGTGATTCTTTATTCCACATTTTTTCAATGATTTCATGGCATACAAAGTATTCAGTTTCTCTCTCAAATTTCAATTCTTTAATTTTGGTTCATTATTGCTTATTACATAATATACAAAATATAAAAGAATGAGTAAATAATTTAAGAAAACACACAAAAAGATTATGGTTGTTTTCTTAAGAAAGAAAAATTGACAACGAATAATATGTTTTATTTGAAACAAAATATCAGTACCATTTAAAAATTCCGTTGAATTGTTAATTATTCTATATGTTAAATTGGTAGAAATATTATATTAAATATATTTTATTTGAAACAAAATATTAGTGCATTTAAAAGTTCTGTTGAGTTGTTATTCTATATGCTAAATTGTTAGAAATATTATATTAAAATGTTTATAACCACGTGCAATGCACGTGAGATTAACTAATTGTACTAAAAAGCCAATATATAGTCAATGTATAAGCATGGATGACAATGTATATGTGGTTTCATATTTCTTAAAGCATTTGATAAAGACTCAACTGTATTGCTTATGAGCTCAATATATCTCTTGATTGTAGGGATTGGGACAGAGATTCCTAAAGGGATCAAGTTCACGAGGCAGAACTATTTCCTATTTATTTTTTTTAAATTCTTAATTAAATGTTAATTCTCATGGAGATGCTTAGTTAAATGGTTAAATCATAATTTAAAAAGAAAAATTCTTAAACTTCTTAAAAATGTCTCCTACTTCATAAATAACAAATTCTAAAATTTAAATTTCACAATTCAAATTATCAATACAAATAAATCCTAAAATGTAAACATCTAACCAACAATGTTTCATAAATTTCACCTACAAATACTTATGTTTAAGATTTTTTTAAATAAAATAAATAAATAATAATTCTAATAAATAAAATAATAAAGGGGACAAGGATGGAGGATAGGGGCGAATATTCTCCATCATCATCCCCGTTTAAGTCAATGGGAAAATTCTTCGAGACGGGACGCTTAAATGGAGATTCCTTGTCCCAGTCCTCTCACAAGGCTATCATCGTAAAAAAAAGTAACACCTTAGGTCTTGCCGAAAAAGTAACGCTCTATTTCTTGACGATATACATATAGTTTCATATACCACACATTTAAAAGTCAAAGTAAGATTTCTCAACTAAAATTTTACTCTCTTCCATCTCATGTTAGGTGAGGTGAGATAATCTATAAGAATGAATATTATTTTCATGTGCAATTCTTTTTCCAAAGAAATGCCAACACACCTTAATCTAGTGATAAAAAGAGTAAGGAAGACCAGTGTGAGAGTCCTAGTAGAAGGGATGGTTTGGGAATATTATACTAATAATTATTAGTATATTAGTGGGGGTATTATGGTAATTAGTTAGGAGTGACTTGTTATAAACCGAGGCAGAAGGGAGAAGAGAAGGATATCTTGGAGAATAATATTGTGGGTGTAACTTGAGAGACTTACTCGACAGAGATAGTCATTTATTGTAATTTCTCTTTTGAATTGCAATATAGTATTCTAGTTAGGTTCTTGTATTTGGGAATCTAACAACGAGTCAGTCTCTTCCCGAACTTATGAAGAAATTTCGGTTAAAATGTGTTTTGAAAATCTTAAAAAAGGCGAGTTGATCTCATCTACTTTAAACTTCAAAGCCATGAATTTTCTTAAAAAAGAGGCCAAATTTCATTATATTGGGCTTCTTTGACCCAAGATGATAATTTAAAAAAAAAAAGAATGATAATGGCGATATATGCATTAAATATCATTGTAAAAAGACCAATAATTCATATTTTTTTACAAGTATTATGATTTCCCCGTGGGGATTTGTAATGGGTAGCATATAAATTTTCTATATTTAACAAAATAACATGCATTTTTATATTTTCAGATATAGCATTTTTTTTGAAAATCCTGATTTTAAAATTTTCAGGATTCCCAAATTACCCTTTTCAGTTATCGCTTCGTTATTATATATCACATATATATCAAGAGTATATCTGACAACATTAGTATATCAGAAGTAAATCAATAGTATATCAGAAGTCAATCAGTTCTATATCAGTTGTATATTAGTAAATCATTATTTTACCTGCTTTAACCCTTTGTCTTGTATTTTTTTGATCAATTAGAAATCAGTAGGTATTAGTATGCATGGAAAATGAGAAAAAAATTTTGATACTTACTGAAAATGAGAAATAAAACTTGATAGGAACGTGAATATGAACGTCAATGGTGATTTTCGAAATTATTATGAATAAGAAATCATGTAACAACCGAAAATATATATATATATATATATTTAAATTATTATTTTTATTTAGTTGTTTTCTTTTATTTTCTCAAAGATAAACCTTTTTGCTTTAGAAATTATTTTAAAAGATAATTTGTTCTTGGAATTTAAAAAAATAAAAAGGAAGAGTTTTATTAAACTTTCATCTTTTTATGTTAATCCTTTTTAAATCATTAGGGTTTGTTATCAGTGAGGTATATCACAATGATATATTTTATATTAAGTATATTTATAATTGATATACTCAATACATGGTATATCGGCTGCTTATATTAATTGATATATTTTATCATTGCTATTTATTCTATGTTATTTGTTAATTGGTGAAAGCATTTTCAAGATGTTGTTAATTGTTTCTAATTTAGAGTATTATTGTACTTTAACCCTAGAATACCATATTTGATTATCCTATTAAAGTAAAATATAATATATCAAAATATGTCATAAGTATATCAACAAAGTAGATAAAAGATAAATCAGCAGCATATCAGATGTATATCAGATACTCATATCATTAGTATATCAAATGTATATCATACATTTATATTTCAAATATATCAAACACTCATATCATTAGTATATTACATACATATCCAAGTATACCGGAATATCATATCAATAGTAGATTGGAAATATATTACATAGAAACTCACATCAGGTATATTAGAATATCATATCAATAGTATATCAGACAAATATCAGACATATACCGTATTTAATAGGTTTTTTGTTCATCATTGGGATTTTTCTTTGCAATTTAGGGTTCAATTTTTTAGAATTCCAAAAATTTCTTACCGTATTTAATATGTTTTTTGTTCATCTTGTTATTCTTTTTATTTTAAATTAATGAAGTGTTTATGTTCTTCATTCTATTATAATAGGAAGCATATCAGATGAGTATATCACATTGATATACTACATATAAAATATATTATAGGTACATCAGTGTTATATCTGACATATATCACGATTATATCAGTGATAAATCAATAAATGGTAAATCATATAATCATATAAGAAGTTATATAAGTGGTATATCAATTGTATATACCAACAATTTCAGCATGAAGTCACACGTTATATATACCAACATGTAATCACATCAGTTGTTCATTTTGAACCAAAACTTCGATTTCAAAGACAACTTTTTTTTTGTTTGTAGAACATCATATAATCATATCAGAAGTTTATATATCAATACACATATTTCATAGTTATATCCGGAGTATATCACTAATAAATTGGAAGTATATCAAGTACATATCAAATATATATAAGTGGTAAATCAATGATAAATCATATATCAGTACTATATCAGAAATTATATTAGTAGATCAATCAATGATAAATCATATAATCATATAATAGGTTATATCAAACGTAAATCAACTATATATTAGATGTATTTCAAATATATATTAAACATATATCAGGGTTATATTAGTGGTAAATTAAACAATAGTAAATAATATAATCATATAAGAAGTTATATCAGCAGATATCATGATTATATTAGAGTTATACCAGTGGTAAATCAGATACATATAAAGTATATATCACAAATATATCAGTGTTATATCAGTGGTAAATCAATACATGGTAAATCATAAAATCATATAATAAGTTATATGAGTAGATATCATAGTTACTTCAATCCTATATTAGTTGTATATCAGTGGTAAATTAAAAGTATATCAAGTATATATAAGTGGAAATCAGAGGGAAATATAATTTCAAATCGGTTGAAAATGGTTGAAATGGAAGTTACCACGAAATGACATGCATGGAAAATGAGAAACTCGGGGGGTGGGTGCAGGGCGGACGATTTCAAAGCGGACTCCCATTCATTAGATAGAGAAGATCGCCAAGATTTCGTGATCCGCTGCCGAACTTATTCCTTCCAATTCAACGGGCATTCTCAACATTATGCCTTGAAGAGGACTCGAACCTCCACGCTCTTTAGCACGAGATTTTGAGTCTCGCGTGTCTACCATTTCACCACCAAGGCATCTTGAAAGTGAATCATATTYCATGTCTTGCCTTTACTGCTATATTGGGAGTTACTCCACATATTGCTTTACCAATGCAAATCGAATGCACTAGTAAATCACATGGTTCTAGGAACGACTTACTGTATTTTATTTGTGGACAAGCTAGAGTTTGAGAAACGAAGATCTTTCGTAACTTTCGAAGGAGAGGGGAAGGAGATGAATGTGTAATCAATTAGAAATCAGTAAGAAATCATAGGTAAATAAAAACCTAGAGTTCTTTTGGGCTTCCACCAATGGGCTGTATTTATGGTTTTTTGGGCTGCAGGGTATATTGGAATTTACATAGTGGGCCTTCGTTTAAAACTCAAATCTTGTTGCTATTTTGCTTATTTTCCTAACCTTTTTTGCCATATCTCAAGTTGCCCATTTCCTAGTAGATAAAGCAGTAAAAAACAAAAACAAAAAAAGAACCTTATAACTCTCGTGCTTCTTATTTTGCAAATATATTTTGAAAATAAATAGAAACTAATACCATAGGTAAATCAATTAATCATTTCAATCATAATTCAACTTTTGTATATTAATAGTATATAATATATATTTATAATAGTCAAATAAATAAATATATTATTTATTAATATATAAAATATATA
Source organism: Momordica charantia (assembly GCF_001995035.1). Next base: position 236,091 of record NW_019104601.1, read on the forward strand.
AACATATGAATTTCCGTTAACATTCACATTTCTTTGGAAATAACCATTTCTTCGGCATCTCTTTTTTCTGGTGAAGATTAATGTGTTTGGTTGTCATGATCTATCTTCATGAAAAAGTGTAGGTTTTCTTTTTCTCTTGGATTGTGTTTTTGTTTTTGTTTTTTCTATTTCTTTCTTTTTTTTTGTGCATATTTGTTATATTATTTAATTAATATATAAATAATTTAAATGTGTTAATATGTTTAAATTAAATATATAATTCATAAAACTACATTAAAATTAATTTATAAATAAAATTAGTTAATATACTAATTTAATTAATTATAATAATTAAATATAATAGTATATTAAATAGTTTTTTTAGTAAAAATATATTAAATAGTTAATTGTAATTGATAGTAACAATAAATATTAAAAGTAATTGATGTGCACAAAGTCTGATATGAGTAATTGCTATCTATAGTCAAAATTTAAAGTTGGTTCATTAGAACCATATAAACCGATACCCAGAACTCCCATTAACAAAAAAATGGAACCTCYTGCAGTGTACAAAATAAACTTTGTAGCTGAATACAACCGTTTCTTTCCTCCCCACATCGATAGAAGTAGATAAACGGGAATTAATTCTAACTCCCACATGATAAAAAATAATAAGAGGTCTCGAGCAGAAAATAATCCTATTTGACCGCTATACATTGCTAACATTAGAAAATGGAATAATCGGGAATCTCGAGTAACTGGCCAAGCCGCTAAAGTAGCTAAAGTGGTGATAAACCCCGTCAGTAAAATGCAGGGCCGTGATGTGAAATTTATGGAATGGCAATTGTACAACTAATAAAGAATTTACAAGAAAATCCTTAACTTACTAGTGTTACAGAATTAATAAAACAACAAAAAACTAAAACTATTTTTCCAATTAGGAGATTTTAATTGAGAAACTTTCCCAAACATGTGTACATACAGAAATCTAGTACTGGTGTATTAATATTCATGGGGTTTCATCTCAAAACCAATTGACAATGAGAGAAGTAGCTCATGTCTATTATAAACCATTGTTAGGTCCCCTCTCTTTTCAATGTGGAATCCTTAACATGCCTCCTCAAGATCGTGGTTCTTTTGGCTCATCGATCTTAGCCGGATCCCATTTTTGGACCGGTTGCTCGTTTGAGCTTTTGGGCTCTGATACCAAATTAAGAAAACAATTAACACGAAAAGTAAAGAAGTAACTCAAGATGAAGTTTATGATTTGATTTCTGTGTGTCTCTACATTGTAAGCTCCCACCTTTTTATAGAGAGGTGAGAGAACTAAATTTAGAAAACAAAACTAATGAGAGATTGTGTTAACAATATAACTTGACTTTGAGAAGATCATGGAGTTAGTTGTTGGCCTTGTGACTTGCACTTCATAACACTGGTGTAATGCTCTACCCAATGCACATCTAATGATTAAGTTAAAACTCAAATTGGGAGCAAACGAGTATAAAGTGCGCTCTGTGTCATGGATGGGGCACATCCATGGGACCATCGACATCCTCTTTTCCCCTCTGTGTCATGGATGGAGCGCATGGGAGCACTCTAGGTGATCCTCTTAGACATATCATGATTTAGGTACATGGTGTCAGCACCCTACTTGTTGGCTATCATTTGTACGAGATGTTCAAGTGCGCTCGACCATATGGTCGTTGTGCTCGATCTCTTCGTGTTCTTTTTTTATAAGACCCGTATGGTTTGATGGGCTTTCGATGCGTGACATCTTTATTTTACTCGATATTAGATTTGTTATCAGTAGTAGAGATGAAGTTAAGACAAAGGTCCTTGCACATAATCTTCTTCCAAATAAAATAGAAGTCAATCTCATTGTACTTTATTCGAGCATGAAAAATACAATTAGACGTAAGCATAATTGAGGACTTATTATCACGGGAAATTAATAGATGTGACCTAAGAAAGTTTCTAGTTTGCTCAAATGACCCACTTTTCTAAACATCTTTTTTTTCACCTAAAAAACACTTTTCTTACCTATCCATAGGTGTGGAAGTACAAAATATCTCTTCTTCTATCTCTCTCTCTTTTTTGTCGCTTTCTTCCAATTGCTTGAGTTTTTGTTTATAAAAATGAAAGAGAGATTCAAAGTTGGAAAAACATGTACTGTACCGACGGTGGTGTGGTGTTTTCACGAAGCCAAAGAAGGATTTGTGAATCATGTGGGGATTGAGATAAATCTGTGATTTATTTGGGTTCGTTGAAACTAAAATAGAAATAGATCTCGGACTTGAATACATATTGCATAAATCTCGGTTTCTTGATTTTTTTTATTTGAGTTTGTTGAAATTAAATAACATAATATCGTGCTTGAATCTCACCCGAGATTGCATAAATCTCACCTGAAATTCATAAATATAGCTCGAGATTCATGCAAACTCGTCCAAGATTCAGGCAAAAAAAACTTGGGATTCATGCATAACTTGGGTGAGTTCAAGAAAACTTGCTCGAGATTCATGCAAAACTCGGGCAAGTTCGAAGAAAACTCACCCATGTTATGAAATTTGTCCCAAATCATTGGTTCACGGGCGAGTTTCAATGACTTGGGACGAATTTTGGTTGAAGTCGCATTTTGTAATATATTGTTGGGATTTTTAATATTTAGTTGATAACTTTCTGTAAAAAATAAAATCACAAGCACACAATAGAAAATCAGAGACACCGAGATTTATGTGGAAAACCCCTCAGTGTAAGGGGAAAAACCACGCGACAGCTCCGAAAATCATCCACTATAAAATAATGGGTTATACAAAGTGTCTTCCCTAGTCGCAACTAACAATGGATCCGTGTGATTTTATAAAACAAAATGTTGCTTCGCTTGTTGGCTTTTGTTTGTATATCACCATCTCTATAGGCACGAACTTCAATTCTTTTCCATATTTGAATCTTTATGTAAATAGAACTGAAGCACATCATACGAACCTTTCAGATTTAAATCACTCAGCCAAAATAAATATTAAGATATAATGATTCAACAATTAATATATATAATAAAAAGTTAACCTAGTCCTGCATACCACCTAGAAAAACTCAGGCGAGTCTTCTTCAAACTCGCCCAAATTGTGGTATAGTTTTTTTTGCTTCAAACTTCAAAATTTGAGGGATATAATGATCATAAATGTCTTAAGTAGGTCAGATAAAGATATTTAAAAAATGCAGGTCATTTAAGTAAAATGAAAACTTTTATGAATCATATCTGTCAATTTCGCTATCATCATAATACAAGGTTGGAGTAGAACACAAACACATATGATAATTTTTACAAAACTGACAAATCAAAACCAACTCACCAGCCGCCCAAGCAAAATTGATTAATAATATATATTTAATAAAATGTTTATTAATAAAATATATTAAATTAATGCAGTTGTTTATTTATTAAATACTAATTAATTAACGAATAATAAGTTTTTTAATACAAAACGTGGAGTAGAGATTCAAATTCATGAACTTTTGATCCGAGATAATTGAACTGTGGTCAGGTTGGCAACATAGGAGAAAATTTTATTAACAAAAACATACTAAAAAAGTAGATGTATTTATCTTTCAATAATTATTGTTAATAATTATTAACTACTTATTTAGAATCTGTTAATTTATATTAATTATTTATAGTTAATTTGGTTAGATATGTAGTTAATGTTTCACAATTACATAAGGTTTCTAAAATTAATTATACAAAACAAAACATAAATATTATTTATTGCTATAAAATTCTAATAACAATAATATTTCTATTTTAGATAAACTATATATATGACATCTAATATGAATTTATGTAATCAAATACACTGTAAAATCTATTAGTTTATATTAGAAAATAATTATGATCCAGTACTTTTAAATTGGTATTATTTTACTTCACTTTGAATATGTAAATGTTTTTGGGCGTTTTTGGGCTGAATAACCTTTTTCCAACTTTTAACCAGTTTTTCAAGACCCATATTTTCTAATATTTTGCTAATATCGCCTGGATGCTAAAGGACCCTCAAAGCCCTCCCACTAATGTTTTAGATTTTACTCCCTTATTTCCTCTCTCTAAGCCCTCCCACTAATTTTTTAGATTTTCTTCTCTTATTTCCTCTCTCTATCTCCCTCTCTCTCACTTTCGAGAATTTTTTTTCCTCTTTCATTTTCCATTAACTCGTTTTTTTTTCTTTTTTTTCTTCCTTCTTGTCTTCTCTTTTTCTCTCTTCTGCAACTATGTGTCTTTTTCTCTCATTCTCTCTAAAATTTTCTTAGGGTTTCACTTTTCCTTTTCTCTCTTTCTCTCTTTTCTTAATTTATATTCTTCTCTTTCTTCTTTACTCACCACAAAAACGAATTTACTAAAAAAAAACTCTAAATCTCTTATCTTTGTCCTCTATCAGCTGTCACCACTCCTCCATTCCTTTTTCCTTTTTAAAACAAGCAGCCTTCATGCATTTTATTTCTTTCTTTTTTTTTTTTAACCAGCAGCCTTCATGATTTCGGTGACCTTCAACAATCTTGGCGATGCGTGCATCAAACCAATGAGGGAGGTTGTTCGACAGAGAATAAGGCTCAGGGGAGGAGAAAGTTCGACCTACGATGGGTAATAAGATAATCTCAATCGAATATGGGGAAGGAGAAAGAGATCGATCGAAATAAACCGAGAGAGAAGCATAGAGAGAAGAGAGAGCGAGACAGCACGAGAGAGAGGAGAAGGGAGAGAGAGCTAGAGATAGAGTGAGAGAGGAGGGAGAACAAAAAAGACTATTTTATTGACAATTAATTTTAAGGATCTATTAATTAATTTATTTTGTCAAATAATTTAATTTCTTAAAATCTATTTATAAAATGAATAAATTTCCTAAATCATTGAATTAATTTTGAATGAATGTTTATAATTCAATCATTAAACAAATTTATAAAGTGAACAATTTCAAAACATTTGAAATAAAATGTTGCTCATCTAAAAGTAGTGATAGTACAAATAATAAAATTTGGTTAATTTAAATGAAATCAGAAACAAGATTAAATGATTGAGAATTGAACTAAATAAATAAAATTTGAAACAGTTTAGTCAAATTCAATTCAAAATGATTAACAAGTAATCTAGAGATTAAGGATTTTTTTTAATTAAAAATTTTAAAACTGGAACGAAGAGAAACATAATCTCAATGTCTTCTCAATCTCCCTAATTTTAGTCTTGGAGGTATTAGTATTCAATCCAAAGTTCAAATTTAATCCAAATTTGAAATTTAATCCAAATTTGTTTCGGTAATTGATTTTTCTTTCTCCCTCAAAAAACATAATTATTTGAACTAATCATTTGAAATAGGAAACTAATCTCTCATTTAATATCTCGTAGTTTTAATTATGATTGGATTTTAAATTTAAAATTTAATTCACTTTGTGAACAAAAAAAAATCTTGAGTGTATAATCTCCACCTCCAATCTCGCTTTCCCCGTTCCATTCATAATTTAAAATTTAATCAAATTATGTGAAAAAATTAAAATTTAATTACAAAAATAAATGTTGACGGTATAATCTCCCCCTCCAATCTTGCTTTCCACCTCATCCATTCATAATTTAAAATTTAATTAAATGATGTGAAATGAAAAAAAAAAACAATGCCTTTATCTCGCTGGCCCCTAAGTATAACAAATTTTCTCTCTCCTTGAGCTGATTTCACATTTTGCTTTTTTTTAATCACTCTCAGGTAGTGAACATGGAAGATCTTTGGTCGAGAGGGAGAGAACGAAAGAGAGAGCAAGAGTATGTAGATCTGCGCGAGAATAAGATAGATCTAAAAGAACAGACAAACCCATAAAACCCGAGTGAGAACAAGATAGGAGCGAAAGCTGGGAGATATGAAGCAAGATCTGAAAATTCTGAAGCGAGATTTGGAAGATCTAACTCGCAAAACCCAAAGAAAAAGAGAGAAGAAGGCGGAATATTCTGTATAACCCAAAAATGAAGAAGAAGGGAGATGGTGGGGGCGATTACGAAATAAGTGTTTGAGAGGGAGAGAGAAGAGATATAAGAGTAGAAACTAAAAAATGGGAAAGGAAAAACAATGGATAGAAGAGAGAAAAATGAGGGGAAAATTGGGCTGAGTAGCCTTTCTCAAAAGCCATTATGAAATGTGGACTGTCTCCTCATTTTTATGTTTGATAAACATTTGCTGACATCATCCAATAAACCAAATGACCATGATGTTCCTTTACTACTTGAGATAAATTTTTATTTTCCCTCTCTTTTTCATTTGAATTTGATTTTCTCTCTCCTTCTCTTTCTTCTCGTTCTTCATCTTCTTCTCTCCCCATCTCTCTTCGTGTTCCTTCTCTCTCTTCCCTCTCCCTCAAACTTTCTTTATCTTCAACGAAGAAATGAAAGAAACTGTCTCGCTTTTTCCGCCATTCGAAGAACATGGCAAGCGTAAACTAGATCTTGTTCGCAATCTAGGATAAAAAAAAGGAGGTTGTTTTTTCCGCCTTGCTTTTTCCTCTCTCTTTTTCCCTTTTTTTTTTTCTATAGTCATTCCTCATTTGATTTTTTATTCAATTTTTTTGTTTCCCAACAAAATCAAAAACACGTACACACAAGAGCAGGTCCATTCGGTTTGGTCTCAAAAAAATCATAAACGCTTATACATAAGTTTTAAGAGCAGATTTGAAAAGAATAGAGAAAGTTG
>NW_019104601.1:243227-261622 GCF_001995035.1 Momordica charantia
AGAGCGAGAAAGAGAATGAGAGAGGAGAGAGAAAATGAGAGAGGAGAAAGAGAAGAGAGAGAGCGACAAGGAGAACGAGAGAGGAGAGAGAAAACGAGAGAGGAGAAAGAGACCCCGGGAGAAGAGAGAGATCATTGAAAGACCGAGACAAGAGAGAGAGAGCGAATTTACTTTGATTTTTTTTTTGAATCCCCCGTTTCTGTTTTTCTTTTTCTTTTTTTTCAGTTTTTTTTTCTTTTTTTAATATCAATATATGTGGAGCATTTAAGTTGATTTCCGTGATTTTTTTCCCTTTTTTGAAAAGATTTGCGTGTATTCTATTATTGGAATTATGATATGAGAGAATTTTTGTTGATTTGGTAATTGATGCTCAAATTAAAAATATTATCATTTCAATTTTGAAAACTCATTTCAAACGTTTCCAAGAGAGAACAGAGGCGTAATCTAAACTTGACTGCTTAAATTTGGAAATGTTTGAAATGAATTTTCAATGTTTTCAAAACTGAAATCTTTTTAATTTGAGAATCAATTACCAATTCAGCAAATTAACAAAAATCAACTTATATATAGCTTAACCTTCCAATAACATAATTATGCACATCTTTTCAAAAAGAGAAAAACAAATCCACGTAAATCAACTTTAATGCTACACATAAAAGCATAGATATTAAAAAAAAAAGAATTGAAACTATTTAGAAATATTTTGTAAAATTAAAAAAAGTTTAGAAAGATAATTTTGCAAATACTTTTAAATTCGCAAAAAAAAAAAACTGCAATCCCGAACAAATCTCGTACTGACTGTAATCCCAGAATGAGCCCGAACTAACAGTTCGGGATTTGTCCGGGATTTCACTTTTTTTTACTCGCTTTTCTCTTCTCTTTCTTTCTCTCTCCTATCTCTCTCTCTCTCTCTTTTTTCTCCTCTTTCTTTCTCTCTCTTTCTCTTCTCTCTCTTTCTTTCTCTCTCTGTTATCGTCTTCTTTCTCTTCTCTCTCGTTCTTTTTCTTCAATCTCGTTTGATTTTCTCCATAATAGGGGTATTTCCAATTAGAAAAAAATGAAGTTTTTTATATTGTACAGAACCAAAATAACTTACTTCGTTGGTCAAAGAATACTTAAAAGGTTTTTTGAAAAAAAAATAAACAGAGGAGAGAGGGATTTTTCATTGATTCATGCGAAACCGAAAAAAACGAAACAGAGGAAAGAGGTAGAGAAAAATCTAAAAAATCTGTTCATTTTAATTTTGAGAAAATTTGAAGAAAGAGAGTTTGAAATCCAGAAATTCTAAAAGTTTTGAAGAAAATAAAGGAGAAATTTGAAATCCGTAAAAATCTAGAAAATTTGAAAAGAGAGAAGAAGAGTGAGAGAAGGGAGAAGAACTACAGAGAGATGAGGGAGAAAGAAGAAGATGAAGAATGAAGAGGGAGAAGAAGAGAGAAAATATGAGGTTCAAATGACAAAAATGAGGGGGAAAGTAAAAATTTTAAGTACGTTAATGGATGGGTAGAGCAGTAATTTGGAATGGATGGTGATGTATGGTGATGTCCGCAAATGTTTACACAACATAAAAATGAAGAGAGGGGTCACATTTCATAATGGGCCTTTGAAAAAGGTTATTTCAACTTTTATCCCGAAAAATGAGGAGATAATATCTTGGGAGGGCTATTTTAAAATCTTAATTACATGAATGTCTTTAGGTTTCAAAATTTACACTTTTAGATATTTGCAGTTAGTATTTTATTTTAATACCGTTTCTACCCTTATTTATTGTTTTTTATTTTATTATAATTTTTAAATTTTAAAGATTTGAATCCTTAATTTGTAATTATATTCATTTAATTCTTGTGGGCTCCATTCAAAATTTCAACTTTAATTCCACAAATCTCTTCTTCAAAAAAGATTTTTTTCTCTCACCAATTAACAACTTCCAATTTTGTTAAATGAATTAAATGTTGCCGATTCTCTTTCCTCGTTTGCTGTAGATTTTCTCCAGCCACCGTGCAAAGCCGATTTTCTTCACCGCTGTCTTCGTTTCCAAGGTGCAAAGACGTCGGCTGCCAGACCTTCATTTTCCATCTTCAGGGCTTTTATGAACAAGATATTTATTTCTTTTGCACGTTTCCAACGCCGTTCATTCCCGTCTTTGCAAGTTTCCAACGTCGTTCATTGTACACCAAATCAACGAGGTATTGATTTCTTCTTCCCCAAACACGTCCAAACCTTCAATTTTCGTCGCTAAATAAACTTTCTGTCGACGTCTTTGGACGTTTCCGACGTCGTGCATCGTGTTCCTCGTCTCCTGTCCCCGTCTTCCGTTGAGATTGGTATATATGGGGATATATTTTATGTATGTGTACAGAAAATGGAAGTTCTAAACGTCTCACAGTGTTAATATTCTTGATTATATTTGTATATATAAGTATATATTGTATATGTGAATATATCTTATATGTGTATACATATATCTTATAGTTCTGTAGAAATGGTCCTCCATACCATTTGTAATTATTAGTCTTCCGTTAAGATTGGTACATATGGGGATATATTTTGTTTATGTGTATAGAAAATTGTAGTTCTAAATGTCTTATATTCTTAGTATTCCGGATTATATTCGTATATATAGGTATATATTGTATGTGTATATATCTTATAGCTGTATATAAGATATAAACGCATATATCCCATAGTAATGTAGAAATGGTCCTCCAAAATTGAAATTTTAAACGTCTCATGGATGAAGCGAAAAAAGTTCTTGATTTCGAATTTGGGAGATTTTTGGACGGGATTTGGAGATATTTTGGGAGGTTATGATTTCAATTTTGGGAATTTAGGGTTTTGTTTTTAATGTTTTGGTGTTTTAATTTGTTTTGGAAAGTATCATTCACCTAAAATTATGTGATCTAAATTATAACCTTCTAATTAATCAATTTTGCATATTAAAATGAATTTAAAATTAATTTGTAAATACAAGAGGCTATTTAAGTAATTTATATGATGGGTACCCTCTTAAATAGGGTTGATACATGACAAATGTGTAAATTCTATACATTTCATCCTTTTATGTAATTAGGATCTTTAAATAGTCTATCAATGTACTAATCCCAAAAATGAGAGGAGAAAGAGTGGGAAGAGATGGAAGAGAAACGAGAGAGGACATAAATGAAATAAAAGAGGGAAATCTAAAAAATTAGTGAAGGGCAGTGAGATTATCAAGTGTGATGTCAGCAAAATTTATAGCAATTTAGCAATTTCATCAAAATTAAGTATCGATTTTTATTATGTCATAATTTAGTATTTGTAGTTTATAATTACAATTGATCCTTTATCTATTTATGAATCAACCTAGTTAAGAAACTTCATAAAATTCTAACCACATTTTTTAGAATAAAAATCAAATCATTACAAATTTTAAATTATAAAGACTAAATTATTATATATTAAATTTCAGGAAATAAATTCTTACAAAAATAAAAAATACTCGGACTAATTAATGGTTAGAAAGTTTAGAAACTAAAATAGATCAATGATTTAATTTCTTTTTGTTTTTATCCAGGAATGAAATTGTTATTAAGTAGTATTTGTTGTAAAATTGAGGGGCAAAACAAAGTACCACGAGAGCATGAACAACTAGAAGATAAAATCGGATAAAATTACAAAAAACGGAAATATAAAATTTGGTATAAATTTCTCAAAATTTTTCTCATCTTATTTCATCAACCATGATAAGCTTTTATAGGAATTTCTACAACATCGTGTGTGGGCATTAAGACACCAATCATAGATAACAATATGACAAGTGGAGCTTTTGACACTAAACGTATGTGATGTTTAGGCAACAAACACATGGGGCATCTAATATTAAATATTTATAATACTCCCGCCCATAATTTATATGATATATGCCTCATTAAAACCTTACTAGAAAAAAATCTAATAGGAAGAGGTCTTACTGAAGGAAAAAGAGTACACATTTCATATAATTTTAATAAACTCAAAAGGATTACAATATATCTTCTTCCCCTTGTGGAAACTTCACTTAAGATCTCTGAGTCGTTGCATTCCAATGTTGTGCACCAATTTTTCAAATATTATTGTAGGTAATGCCTTTGTAAATATATATGCTAGGTTATCCTTTGAACAAATATGTTGTACACTGATGTCACCATTTTCTTCAAGATCATGAGTGTAGAAAAGCTTTGGTGAAATATGTTTTGTTCAATTCCCTATATTATATCCTCATTTGATTTGAGATATACATGTTGTATTGTCTTCGTATAATATCGTTGGAAGATTTTTACTAGAAGACAAGCCACATGAATTTCATGAATGTGCTAAGTCATTGATCTAAGTCATACGCATTCCGGACTATTATTGTTTATTTCACTGACCTCCATGACATACTAGTTCCTCCACATGTGAATAGATAACCTGTTTGAGATCTAACTTTGTGTGGGTCAGATAAATATCCAGCATCTGCGTAACCAACTAAATCACAATTTGATTTGTTAGAATGAAACAAACACATCAATTGTTCCTTGGAGATAACAAAGTATATGTTTAACTCCATTCCAATGTCTTTTTGTTGGAAAAGAACTATATCTAGCTAACAAATTTACAGAAAAGACTATATCTGACCTTGTCTTATTAGCAAGATACATAGGTGTACCAATTGTACTAAGATATGGTACTTCAAGACCAAGAAACTCTTCATTATCTTCTCGAAATATATCTTTCTTCACATCAAGTGAACGAACTTCCATTGGAATGTTCAATGGATGTGCTTTGTCCATATAAAACTCTTTTAAAAATTTTCCTGTATAAATTGAGTGATGGATAAATATCTCATTTGCTAAATGCTCAATTTGTAGGTCAAGGCAAAATTCGGCTATGGCTGGCCCAGGTTGTTGGGCCCTGAGCCACTTACCACTCTTTGGGTCTACTTCTTCTTCGGCTTCATTTCCTCTTTTTGGTTGTTTAGTCTGATCTCTATTTTCTTCCTATAACATACTTTAAATCCTTCAGGGATTTTCATATAAATATCATTATGAAGAGATCCATATAAATATGTTGTGACTACATCCATAAGATGCATGTCCAAATTTTCATACACAGTCAGACCCATTAAACATCTCAATGCAATTGTATCCACCACTGGAGAACATGTGTCCTCATAATTAATACCAGGTCTTTGCGAGACACCTTGTGCAACAAGTTTTGCCTTATATCTTGTGACCTTATTGTTTTCATTTTTTTTCTTACAAATACTCATTTGTATCCCACATGCTTAATTCCTTCTGATGTTCAGACTACTGGTCCAAAGACTTGACTTTTTGAGAGTTAATTTAATTTTGCCTGGATTGCTTCTTTCCACTTTAGCCAATCCTTTCTTTGTCGACATTCTTCGACATATTTTAGTTCAGAATCCTCATTTTCGGATACAATGTCAAGAGCAACATTATAAGCAAAAATGTTTTCAATAACTACATTAGCTCGGTTCCATCTTTTTCCTATCATAACATAGTTTATTGAGATTTAATTATTATCCTCAGATACTTGATCTTTCTTAGTATCTTTATGAGTAGTCATGTTTGAGATTTCTTCTGGAATATTGATAACTCTCCAAAAGAGAGTTATTCTAGTATTTATTTGGGTAGTTTTATACAAGGAATTGTCAAAGTGTGTCAGTTTTAGCTCTTAAACATCATGAAAAATCTTATAAATCGAATATCGAGCCAAAGTCCCAAGTCTTGAATGCTTTAGCTAAAAAGTGCGCAAAATCCTCTTATTTCTGGTGTAATTGCGCAAGTTTGGAAAAGGAAGACAAAGTATGAAAAGAGTGTTGAGCCTAGAGAAGAGTGGATGAAGCATTTTCAAGGCAGAGCATATGAAAGCTAGAGCGAAGCAGAGCTGGAGCATGGATTCACTATGCAATAACAGCCCAGACACGGGATTTACCGTGTCCGTAGAATTTTGGGTGCCCTAAAAACGAAACCCAAAATAAAAGGGGTATGTTGTCATAGCCGCCATCGACAGATCCCAATGGAGACACACTTTTGAGAGCTGAAACGACAAAGGGGAGGAATATCTCCATTTTCGGGGCGATAACTGATCGGAAGAAAAGGAGGCTCACCTGCTTCGATGAGCTGTCAGCTTCTTCTTCTCTGCTTCTTTTGCTACTGCTCTGAAATGTGTTGTATTCTTCTTTCTTCCATTTTATTTTCTTTACCCATTATGAGCTAAACCCCATCTTGGGGGAGACTCACATACTATAACTAACTTGATACTGAACCTCTAGCTGCTACATCTATTTTTTAATAAAGCTGTTTTGTATTTCTTCAATCTTGCGTGACATTGTTGGCCACTCTGTTGCATTTGCTAGCTGCTCTATTGACCTGGGAAGGGCTTATGGGTGCTGATGTGCTTTATTTGTGATTAGCGCTTTTCTATAGCTTTAGGGATACTTGGGAATTGGGTCCCCTAATCTTGCCTAGAGCTTGCGTTTATTGCTTGAGTATTTAGCAACGGAAGTTGTACTTACTTATGTTTGGGGTGTCTCGGAAGGAAACCTAGTCGAGCTGGACATTAATAAATGTTAGTAAGATAGAGGGTACGTTGATAACCTGTGAAAGTACGCTGAATCTCCCCCACTTTTCCATATCTGTTGCCCCTCATTTTCGCTGTTCTGTGCTGTAACTTCTTTCTGTTATCAGCTTTTCGAAGTGTGTCTGCTGTTGAGATTTGTTTACTGCTTTGTTTATTATATTTTTTTAGTTACGACATAACACTCATATTTCTTTGTTTTTACACATTTGGTATCTGCAAACATCGTTTAAAATATTATCCAAAGTCCCTGTAGATTCAACCTCGTTTCATACTACAATCGGCAATTTCGTGTTTACTTGCACGTGTTGTCAGCACGATTGTATGGACGCAACAAATATCCACATTCTCAATTGAGTCATTTTGATTATTGACTACTTTTCCTTTTCGAGGATTTTTATCTTTGGAATCCATCGATCTACCACGCTTCTGGCGTGTCGCAGATTCATTAGTTATGACAACTTGCTGTATTGGGATATCAATTTTCGATGGAGCATTTGCAGATGGTATATTTGACTTGGTCACTTTCTTAGCATCTATAAATGCATCTGGTAATTGATTTGCTATATTTTGCAAATGAATTATCTTTTGAACTTCAAGTTCACATTGATTTATATGGAGATCTAAATGAGACAATAACGATGCATTCCATGTAATTTCTTTTTTCAACTTCTTAATTTCTTCTCCTAATGTTGAAAAATTTATCTCCATTAAATGACAATCAGCAAATTGTGCAGTAAATACATCATCCGTCAAGGGTTCAAGATATTTAATGATTGATGTAGAATAAAATCCAATGTATACTCCTAGCCTCCTATGAAACATATAGTACACATCCAAAAACTATTAGATGGAAAATATTTGGCTCTTGGCCATAAGCTAATTGTAACGGGGAGTACTTATGATAGGCTACTATCCTAATGCGTGCAAGTGACGCTGCATGCAAAATAGCACGACCCCATACAGATGTAGGAAGCTTTGCTCCCATAAGTAATGGTCTAGCAATTAACTGCAATCGCTTTATAAATGATTCCGCTAAACCATTTTGTGTATGAACATGAGCTATAGGATGTTCAATACTTATCCCAATTCTCATGCAATAATTAATAAATGATTGAGATGTAAATTCACCAGCATTATCAAGACGAATACTCTTAATTGTATAATTAGGAAACTGTACTCTTAACTTAATTATCTCAACAATTAATATTGCAAATGTAAGGTTTCGACTTGATAATAAGAACACATGTGACCCTCTACTAGATGCGTCAATTAACACCATAAAATATCTAAAGGGTTCACTTGGTTGATTTATGGGTTCACATATATCACCATGAATTCTTTCTAAAAACATAGGTGATTCAATCTCCACTTTAGCTGGTGATGGTGTAATGATTAATTTGTCTTGAGAGCAAGCATCACATGATAATTCATTAGATTGAAAAATCTCCTAGTTCTTCAACGAATGTACACGTGAATTCTCAATAATTCTTCTCATCATTATAGACCCAGGATGACCCAACCGATCATGCCAAATAGTAAATATATCTGGATTCATAAATTTCAGGTTCATTGTTGCATACGTTTCAATTACTCGTATATAAATATAATATAATCTAGAAGATAAAGTAGACATCTTTTCTAGTATACGTTTGCCATGTGAGACAATAGATATAATATAGTGATATTCTATATTATTCTTATTATCAGTCTCAATATGATAACCATTGCAACATATATCTTTAAAACTCAATAGATTTTTCTTTGATTTACTAGAGAACAATGCATTATCAATTGTAAATTTTGTTCCTCTAGGCAAAATAATATTTGTTTTTCAAAACCTTCAATCAAGCTTGCAAAACCTGATATTGTATTAACTTTTGCTTCCAGCATTGTCAATTTGGAAAAATATTTTCTACTTTTCAATATTGTGTGCGTAGTTGCACTATCTTTTAGACGTATCTTCGTTATTCATTCTCTTGTCAGGAGAATTCATCATCTCTTCAGGTGATTTAAAAACATTTGCAACATCCAAATATTTCATATGTAGAGGGTCAAAAGACTAATTATCTTGGTATGCATGCAAAATCTATTTCCAAACAATCAAAGTCTATTTCCAAACAATCTTCCTCTTTTTCTTTAATGAGGCTTAGTTGCACTATAAGCTTGAATGTACAATCGGTACAAGAGTAATGTCCCTTTGTATCATTCACTTCAGATAATCATTTTTCAATACTTTCGTGATCTCAACATTTGCTACAATGATCAATTATTACCATATCTACATCAAGGGATAATGATTTGGTGAGATTCATGAATTTCATGAAACAGCTCGTTGATTTGTTCAATTACAAGAAGACATGATAGAAATCAATTTATGATATGCATTTCATATCATCTTTTTTGATATTGCTACTTTAGGAGCATATATCTTATATGACTATCTTCTTTAACATGTGCACGTTATTTTAAAATCACTTGTTGATTTTAAGTTATGCAACTTCGATGCGTTCAATCAAATTGAGCATTTTTTGTTTCAAAATTATGCAACTTCAGGTGTATATTAATCAAACTTTGTCTTCAAACATATATATTCAATACAAACTTTGTCTTCAAACATATATATTCAATACGAATCTACAGGATTCATGGCATTCACATGGAATTCATCCATGACAATTATTTTGACAATTAATGTCATAACTTTGTCACTTTGTCATGATAAAACTTCCACAAATATATATTAAATATGTAAAACGACATATAATTTACTAAATATCAAAACAAATAACGTACCTTTCGAACCTACCTTTAGCCAGACAAAAATAGCAGGGGTGATAACGTGCAGAACAAAGTAGCATGAGAGCATGAACAACTAGAAAATTAAATTGGATAAAATTAAAAAAAAAGGGAAATATAAAATTTGGTATAAATTTCTCAAAATTTTTCTCATCTTATTTCATCAACCATGATAAGCTTTTATAGGGAACTTCTACGATATGGTGTGTGAGCATTAAGACACCAAGCGTAGATAACAATATTACAAGTGGAGCTTTGTACGCAACAAACACAGGCGTCTGATATTAAATATTTATAATAGTATTACCTATTTAAGTTGATGAAAGTTCTACTACGACTCTAATAATAGAAAATTTTCGTTTGGTTCATTAGCTTTATGAGCAGTAAATTTCTGTAGATCCCTTTCAAAATCAATATGAGATCGAGACTAGCAGCTGATACTGATCGATAAATCCCTAACTCGAACTGGATGTAGTTTTTGTTTTTTTTTTTTGAGAAAACGAACTGTATGTAGTTCGTTCATAAATCTAGCAATTATAAATTTCACGCCCTAATTGATCTGATCCATCTCTGTTTCAGCTTTGTTGCAGTGTTTGGCAGCAGCAATGGCGGAAGTCGGAGCCGAAGTGATGAACAAGCGGGTCATCTTCAAGGATTTCGTCACCGGTTTCCCAAAGGTTTCAGATATGTCGGTTACCAGCAACAGTATGAGGCTGAAACTTCCCCAATCTTCTAATGCTGTACTGGTCAAGAACCTTTACCTTTCCTGCGATCCCTACATGCGGATGCTCATGAAACCTGGAGTCTCCGTCTCCGCAACTTCTTACACTCCCGGTGATGTAATTTCCCTCGATTCTCCTCCTTCTGTGTGGAAACTTTCAATTCCTTGTTCGGATTGTGAATCTGGTGAACAACTTTTATATTTCTTGCAATTTGTACCTGCCAAGCCCGATTTTCTCCTCATTCTGTGTAGCGATTTTCAATTCTTGCTCAGATTGAGAATCTTAGATTCAATATTGCTGAATAACTTCTATATTTCTTCGCGGCGAGTTCTCTCACTCTTGGCTTTGAAATTGCACTCGATTCTCCAGCATCTGTTTAGCAATTTTCAATTCTTAATCGGATTGAGAATCTTTAAATTCCATATTCTGAAGAACTTTTACCTTTCTTGCGATTCATACATTTGGAGCCTTATGCGGGGGCGATGATTGAGAATCTGTAATTGGTCCCGATTCTCCTGGCTCTTTGTAGCCAGGCGTATTCAATTATTTTTCAGATTTGAGAATGTTTAGGTAATGTAATTGAAATTTTGAGCGACTGATGTGATGATATTTGGTGCAGGTGCTGTTTGGGTTTGGAGTTGCGAAGGTACTGGAATCAACGCACTCGAATTTGAAGGAAGGCGACTTGGTTTGGGGCATAACTAAGTGGGAAGAGTACAGTGTGATTGATAAGCCTGAAAGGCTCTTCAAAATCCACCACACCGACGTGCCTCTCTCCTATTACACTGGAATTCTAGGTCAGTGCTTCCCCTGTTTAAACTTTCAAAATCAGAAAATGAAGAAATTATGAGCATACTCAAATCTTTGATAATTGATAACATTTTTTTGTTAAAAAAAGAAGGTTCAAATCCTAGTTTAGTCCCTAAAGTTCTATAGATAGTTCAGTCTTGTTCTCTAAACAAAATTCAACTGATCAGTTTAATTGAACTTGAGCTTAGTATGGTTAAGGACAACGGTACTCTTCGTACTTCACAATGCTATGATATTGTTCGTTTTTAGGCATAACCTTCATGGCTTTACTCTTGATTTCGCCCAAAAGACCTCATATCAATAAAGATAATTGTCCTCTCTTATATATCATAATCATTTAATTGTCCTCTCTTATATATCATAGATGATTTCCTTCTCTAACTAATGTAGGATTTTGTTTGCACTTTTTTACAAACTCAATAAGTATAAAGGTCTAAATCCATTTTCCAATCTGTTTTGGCCGCGTACATATTTAAAAATCTTGTGTTAATTCATGGTCAATTGCGGAGATAGAATAATGAATGAATTTGTTTGTGTTGTGGTGTGTTACTGAGGCATGCCTGGGATTACTGCTTACTTTGGATTCCATGAAATATGCTGTCCCAAGAAAGGAGAAGAGGTGTACATATCGGCAGCGTCCGGTGCTGTTGGTCAGCTTGTTGGCCAATTTGCAAAGCTTGTCGGTTGCCGTGTTGTTGGGAGTGCTGGAACTGCAAAAAAGGTATGTAATCCTTACTTAAATTACGACTTTAGTCTGATAATTTTCTAAACCTTAAAAAATCTAGTCTAATAGATCTCTAATATTGTGTAGAATCTAAAGTTGTAAAACTGTCATGAAAGTTCTTGAACTTTAAATTTTGTGTTTTAATAAGTTCTTGGCATGTCTCATAAATTAATAATTTATGACTTATGAGACGAGCCTGAACTTATTAGAGATAGGCACTATTTAAAGTCTAGAAATCTTTTACTATCTGACATTGAAAACCCTTTTATAGTTCTAAGACCTATTAGACAACCTTAAAAGAGCATGACTACTTATAGTTTAATGAGCTCTTCTTATGGCCTTTCATTCAATTAACTAACTCTCTTAATGCTCAAACAAAAATATATAGCATGAGAGAAATGTTAAAAAACCATAATTCGGGCCAATCCATCTGTTATCAATATAGACCTCAATTTTTCTCACTTACCAATTGCACTACATACTAGAGATTGAGCTAAGAACTCAAGTTTGGCATATAGCTTTGCATTTACTCTGCTCAAAGCGAAAAATTAAGATCAAAATCATAGACATAGCACAACAAGAAGTGTCTAATAGCTACTTATATAGCTATTTATATGCACTTTCAACTATATTTTTAACCTACA
The DNA here is from genome assembly GCF_001995035.1 of Momordica charantia. Next base: position 255,527 of record NW_019104601.1, read on the forward strand.
TTTAAAGGAAAAGAGACACTAATCACTTTTATTCACTATGAAAATTATATGGGTTCGTCAATGACTGTGGGCATCTCTGAGAGTGATTTTGACCCAGCCATAATCAACATTAAAACATGCTCTAAATTTTTACAGTAATATACAAACGATTTTAGAAAGTGTCAATAAACATGCCCTAACTAACTTAAACAGTCACAAAGCCCGTTAAAGAACAAGTCCAAAATGTTAGTGTATAGGCAAGGAGGATTTGAATCACTTTGGTTGGCAAAAACACTTTTCTTTTATAAATTTACCATTCAACATACTTATTAAGGCTTCTATCTTTTAGCTTGAATTACATAGAAATCAAAGTATGTCTTAATGTCTTTTTGAAAAGAATATTTTAAAGTAAAACACTTTTTCTAATATCTATTTACAGAAAGAAATACTTATTAAACACTTGTTTTGAAATTGCTCTAAAATATTGCTTTTTTAAAGTGATTTTAAAGTTTCTATGATTACTTTTTTACCATGCAGCCAAATACCACAAAAATTTTAGTAAGTACATATAATTATTCAAAGATAGTTACACACATTTAACTAATTCACTCTGTACACAGATCGAGTTGTTGAAAAACAAGTTTGGGTTTGATGAGGTTTTCAACTACAAGGAAGAACCAGACTTAAACGCAGCACTGAAAAGGTCAGTCATTTTGCCCTTTGTTTGAAATCATGATAGTATTTACTCTTCAAATTTTAGTGAAAATTCTTGTGGATTGACCATAGCTTCATTGATTAAAATATGGTAACCTCTCTTTGAAAGCTGATGGGTTTTCAAATCTCCTTTCCTTTGAAGGGTAATAATAAAAAGGCTAACCAAAAAAAAAAAAAAAACTGAATTTTGCCCCCAATCTTTCATAAATGTTTCAAAAATACTTTTAGAGCAAACATCCGTTAAATATCAAACGAGGTGACAATTAACGTGGAAGCTTGTCTTGGATTAAGTCTGTAACGACGTGTAAGATTGTCTTGGATTAACTATGTAACGACGTGGACGATTGTCTTGGATTAAGTCTGAAAAGAGAGAAAATGTGGAATGAGCCACTACTTTTAAAAGAGAGGATCAGGGCAAAATTGGGTTGACAATGGAGAAGCAAATTTTTTTGATAATGGAGGAAGAAGACTTTTAGAGTAAAATTCATTAATTGTCACATTGTTACAAATTCTGTCACGTCAAAATTATTTTAACGTGTGCTCAAAGTATTTTTGAAATATTTATAAAATGTTAAGGGTAGTAGTGAAACTTTTGAAAGCACATGGATATTTTTGAAATAAATCACAAAGATTTAGCTTAATAAGCTTAATAAAAAGTTTAAAACTTCAAGTAAAAACTTGATTTTGGAATTAGAATTGATTTCAAATAATTTCAATTATTTTAATATTTTAATAGATAGGCAACAAAGAGTTCATTTATTTATTATTTCTTTTTGAGTACATCAAATTTTGTGTAAATCCGAACCCATGACCTCTTAAGGCAACGATAGGTGTCAACTAGTGCTAAGTTAAGCCCATATTTAGTTTATTTTAAACATTTGGTGATCTAAAATTCCTAAATATTCATCAAAAACAACACAATTGTTAAACTTGTATGGTGAGATTTGTAATCAAATTAATTACCTCTTCTATTTCATTTGGGGTTATTTGATAATCTTCACATTTATGGTTTCCGTTTTCTTATTTTAAATTTTGAGAAATATATTGAAATGGTACTGGATTCATATTTGTTGTTTCTTATTTTTAATAAATATTACCAAAATATATTGGGCACAAATTTTAATTAGAATAAATTTTGGATTTTATTTCATGTTTCTTGGAGTTATTTATTTTGCTTTTCACTTATAAAATACATACTAAATATATTTTTTTAATAGATATATAAATAACATAATGACCATGAGTATTTTTAATTTTAATATTTTATTTCTTTAATAACTTTTGATTTTTTTTTTTTAATTTGGAAAAAAATTAAAACCTATGAAATTTTTTGGTAATGTTACTCTTATTTTTTGATTTTTGGTTTTCAATTTTTGAGAAATATATCCATTTGTTATCACACGTCTTGTTTTCATTTTTAAGAACTGTTTCTAAATTATTGACAATTTTTAGGAAAAAAAGACATTATTTCTTGTTGACTGATTGCAATTTATCAACAACATTAATAAAATAATTACTTTATTATTTTTCTACATATAAAATGCATAATGATTATAAATAAATTTAGAAACATAATTTTGAATATTTTGTTTAAAAAATTATATTTCAAGTAAAACTTTAATTTCTTTTAATTTAAAATTCAAAAGAACAATAAATAATTAGCAGATAATTTTTTCTCGAATTAAAAGAAAGAACAAGAAAAGAAAAACCAATTATAAAACAAGTTTTTTCCTTAAAATATAGTAAACAAGAAACCCCAGTCATACCGAACATAGTTTTATTTTTCTTTCTCAAAAAAAAAAAAAACATTTAAACTTTTGTTTTATTTTTTTTATTGAGTTATTAAATTTTTATTGTTTGTATTGATTTAGTTTCTAAAATTTATATTATGTCTTTCAACCTTTGATTTTGATTCTAATAAGTTTTTGCTTACTGCTACTTGGTAAATGTGACATAAATTGATTGAAGTTGTATAATGTGTGATAGTTTGATGATACACATGAGAGCAAGTAGTACAAAAAAAGTAGGCCCACTAAATAAAATTAAGGTTAAAATAGTTTCAGTCTTTGTTCATTTTCATCACTTTTTGATATATGTAATTTGAAAATATTCATTTTGTTCGCTATATTTTTAATTTTGGTTCATTTTAGTCCCTATACTTTGGAAATGTTCATTTTGGGTCCTGTATTATTGAAAAATAATAATTTTGGTTCCTTAATTTTATTTACTATTTATGCTTATGCCTAGCTCACTTTTCACACCTCATTGCCATTTAACATTTCCATTTTATTTTTAACGAAAAAGTTGAAAAAAATGGAACAACTTTAGAGTTTTTGTTTTTTGTTTTTTTTTTTTTGGTATAATTGAAATTTTTAAAACGATAAGAGTATAATAGAAACCAACTCCAAAATTTAGGTTCATTTTGTATAATTGAACCATTAATTACAACACTTATTCATATTTAAAAGATTGAAATTGACCGACTTTAGTCCCACACAGATAAAAACTAATCTTTTGCCCAAATTAAACCAGAAACAAAGAATCGAGAACACATTATAGTAATTTACATGTAATTTATTGGACAGGTGCTTCCCTCAAGGCATAGACATATACTTTGAGAACGTCGGGGGAAAAATGCTTGATGCAGTGCTCCAAAACATGAGGCAACGAGGCCGCATAGCGGCATGCGGGATGATGTCGCAGTACAATCTGGAGCAGAAGGAGGGTGTACACAACTTACTGTACGTCGTGACGCAGAGGATCCGAATCGAGGGCTTCGAGGCTCCCGATTTCTTCCATCAGTACCCCAAGTTTCTGGACGCTGTTCTGCCTTACATCAGAGAGGGCAAGATTGCTTACGTGGAGGACGTGGCCGAGGGCCTCGACGCTGCCCCCGCCGCCCTCGTTGGCCTCTTCACTGGACAAAACACTGGCAAGCAACTCGTTGCCCTTGCCAGCAACTGAATTCCGAAGGTTCGAACTTGCTTCCCTCTAGGCATTATGTGGAGTTTTGTTTGCTATAGTTCCTTCGCGCTAAGTTGATTGAAATAAAGGCTGCCTGCAGCAGAGGTAAGAATGCAACGGATTAGAAGAGAGTCGACTTGGAAGGAATCTTTTAGCTAGTTTTGTAAGCCATAAGCATAAGCATAATGATCTTGTAAATCTACTGTTTGTTTCCCCTACATGTAATGAGATTGGAACTATGATAAAATAGAAATATCCGGAGAAGTCTTTTCCAATAGAAATGGAAAATCATCGGCATTGGTATCGATTTTATTATTATTATTTTCTCACAAATATGCCAACACAGCGTTACAGTGGACAATAGATGCACAGTCAGCAACATAGCAAGATAGTCCACCACTGCAAAATCAACATTTATGTCCCTTCCCTGTATGACAATATTAATTTTTTCTTTTTTTTCTTTTGGGAGGGGATTCGAACTCACAATTTCATAATTGGAGGTATGATATATACTAATTACCGTTGAGCTATGCTCGTTTTGGAATAATTTTAATTGTAGTACACAGTAGGTTGGAAGACTTGCCAACTTTAGACCTTTTGTTTTTTTGTATATTTTTGTGAAGAAGTTCTACTTCGAGCAGTTATGAAATTGATGCATTTTTCTTTTTATTCAACTGTTTGTCCTCTCTTGGCCAAAACTCCTCTCTCGGCCAAAACTAGTTGTGAAACTTGCCAGTAGGGGCGGATCCACGTTGGAGCGAGGGGTAGGGCACTGCCCCGAATCTAGATTAAATACTATATATTTCGTTTAATGTTCAAAATAATTATTTTCTGGTTCTTTGGTGTACATGCCGATCAAATCCAACCTAGGCGTGCCATTTTTTTCTTTTTTTGTTTAATTTGTTCCTTGTGTTTTATTGCAATGACCCAAGTTCGACCCCACCCACGTCCCTCTTTTTACTTTTTTAAATTTTTATTATCCCTCCAATCTTGCCTCTACATTTATCCTTAAATAGTTTTGTGATTACTCAAGTTATCTCATATGGAGGAGAACGTCCTCGATCAAACTTTTAATTTCATAAGAAAAAATATCATAGTGTAGAAAAGAAAGGTAGTCTGCTCACTTAATGCTCAGGTTAAGGAGAGAGACTTTTGATCGAGGTGGATTTTGTTTTTGTTTGCCTTTACGAGTTGAGTWAACAAATCAAAAAGCTTGATCGTTAGTTTATTTAAGATCTTCGACTTCGTTGTGCACAAAAAGGTGTAGGTCCATCAGCTATTTGTTATCACCGATATGATAAGAATGATGCTTAGAACACTAGGGGAAGTGTTTCCACAAATTTCTCACAACAAATTCAGGGGAAAATTGACAAAATAAACCTTCTGCAGGGGCCTTTTAAGTTTTTTAATCGCCCTACTCAAAACACAAGTTTTCTAATCATTTGCTGACATCACCTACTTTGTCAAATGACCTCCAATGCCCCTCCTTAACTTGGCCCGAATTTTAGTTTTCCCTCCTCCCTTTTTTGAAAACACTTCATTTCTCTTTCATTTTTTCCCCTTGTTTTGCTTCTCTCATCTACAGGCAACTCTCGATGCTTGAACTCCAGCATCTATCAGTCTTCCATTTCTCTCTCACTATTAGGGTTGTTTTGACAGGCCACTGACTGTCGATGCTCAAACTTCATTATCCATCGGTCTTTGTTTTGAAATGTTTCGTTGGGCTTGTTCGCATATAATTTATTTATTTGTTTGTTTACTGGGTTGTTTATTTTTAGACGTGGAGGGAGAGAAGCTGACGGACAGGGCGTGAAGGCAAGAAAAAGGAGATCGTTAGCGCGTTAAATGGATATGGATAGCTACTTGGAGTATGTTATAGATCGAGATTGTTCATTAGCGAGAGGGGGATCAAAAGCGTTCATGAGCGAGAGCGAGATCTGATCGAGATCGAGAACGTGCATGAGCTTGATCGAGAGCGTACAGCGAGAGCGTGAATGAGGTTAATCGTGATCGAGATCGAGAGCGTGCATGAGCTTGATCGAGAGCGTACAGCGAGAGCGTGAATGAGGTTGATCGTGATCGAGATCGAGAGCGTGCATGAGCTCGATCAAGAGCGTACAGCGAGAGCGTGCATGAGCTTGACGAGAGCGTACATCTAGAACGTGCATGGGCTTGATCGAGAGCGTGCATGAACGAGAGCGAGAGAGATGAAAAGACGTGAAATTTAATTCTTTCAATTGTTGGTTGATGTTCTTTAAATTAAAGAAAGGCTGCATATATATATATTTTTTTATACTTATTCGATTTCAGTCTATTGAGAATAAACGGGTGCAGTGGAAAATAGCAGCGAGAGTGCAAAACAGATAACGAAAGAGATCGTGAATAAGCTTGAACGAGAATGAGCTTGAACGAAAATGAGACGTCATCGTGAACGATTAA